>OZ025291.1:306252317-306784817 GCA_964019185.1 Maratus speculifer | reverse complement strand
ATCATTCCCTCAAAAGTGATTCATCTTATAGAGACATTGCTTAAAATCTAACACATTTTGTAAAAATGTAATAAAATGCAAAATAAACAAGACCCCCCCACCCCCCCTAAAGATTTTTCTTTATTTTAGTTAATATTTGTAATTGATCCAAAAATAATGTAGTTCTTCTTAAAACATATCTAAGAAACTTAAGAATCTCTTTAAACATATGCTAAGAAATAAAAGACAAGGTAATATATTTAATATGAACTATTATATATTCAATTAAAACAGATATATTTTAAGAAAAACTATACTATTTTTTGGATTTATATAAGGAAGAATCATTTTTTAAACTTTTAAATATTTTATATGATGTATGTATTTTAACGAAATAGTAGTAGGATTTTAAATAAAACTATACGGAGTGATATTCTTATGATTGATAATATAGGGTAACATCCCCAGTAATTGGCATGCACCAATGATTGGCACATTCCACAAACATGCCCTAAAATAAGATTTATATCCAGTCTTTTAAAAATGCAAGACCATATACAAGTTATATGCTCATTTACGTTAAAGTTATAACTTTGATTTATGCTACTAGATGACAGTAGTGCCCAGGAAAGAGAAACAATTATGGCTTGTATCAAATTAGCCATTTTTGTTGCAAAAGCTTCTTCTTTCGCTTAAGGAAGGCATACTTTTCAATTCATTATTATCTGATTTATAATATATTTTAAATTTTAATTGACAACAGTTTTGTTTAGTTAAAAAGGGTTACTTTAATTGTGTAAAAGTATTTTCGACACAAATACTTGGATTTCTGAATTAATGATAGATGCCAATTAATGGTGCTTCAATTTTGCTAGTTCCAAGTAATTGACACCTATTACAATTACAAGGAATTCGCAAGGAATTTGAGATTAAACCACTTATTTTGGAAGTACTTTTAAAGTTATAGACTAATTTTGTTTATCATTTGTTTTTATTTGAAAATATGAAATATTATCAGTAATTGGAATCCATTAAAACTTCATATGACAATTACTGGGGACAGCATGACAATTACTGGGTAATTATATAAGTATATTGTATTGTTTTAAAGTGTTCACATTTCAGACTAATATGCTGATTTCTTACTCTCAAAAACCTGAAATATGGCATCTTCATCTATAGTAAATTCATTTAAAGCGATTAAACCCAATACAAAATGTAAAATATTTTTTTAATATAAACATGTGCCAATTACTGGACCACAAGGTGTCATACATTGGTGCTCCATTTGCCAATTTCTGGTGATTTTAACAACTTTTTATAAATATATTTTTATAAAAATACTTTTCAATTTTTTTTTGTTTTTAGGGGGCAAAATACATGCACAGATATGCATTCTTTGATTTAAAAATATTTCCTAGTAAATATCTTATTTCTTTGTAATGAAAATTGAAGTAAGTTTTAAAACAAATTCTTAATGTGCCAATTACTGGGGATGTTACCCTACATAACTTTATTATAAAGCATCTGAAATTGTATTTTATATTTATACATTATGTTTAAAAGATAGGAATTTTTTTTAGGGATTTTTTTTAAAAAAGCACGTTTGAACGACACCATTTTAAAATTGTTATAATACCTGTGTTGATTGGTACATATATAAATATATACCTGTAATAAAAGTGGTACATAACTTAATTTTTTTATTAATTTTATTTAGAATATAACAGAGTTCTTGATGTAGTTGATATAAAGAAATCAATACTGAAAACATTTTATTTTATTCATATATTTATTTATAACTCTAGGAGCGAAGGAAATTGCTATTCTTGAGCACCATAAAGTACTTTATTTCGTGACTTTTTAACACCAATACAAAATGGCCCAGTTATAACTAGGCCGCATTCAGTGAGCGTCCAAAATTTCAGGTAAATATCGATCTATTTTGTTTGCTACAATGTGAACTATTTTGAAATTTTTTCACTCTCTTATTTAAGGGAACGTTCATGGTTACTTTTGTGACCATTCGGGCAAATTTTCATAGATAAGTCCAATTATTTTATTTTAAAAATGTAATTAATATCAAAATTGATATAACCAGTTAAATATCATTGTGATCTACACTCATAAAATACATCTAATTTGTAACGAAATCTTTTTTGCTTGTCTAAATAAATCAAATATAATAAATCAAAATTTCAATAAATCAGAACTCTTGTGACACTCTGGTTACAAGAGTCACAAAATTTGATTTAATGTACAGATAAGTAAAATGCTCTATGTTACAAATTAGATATATGTTACATGAGTAGAATTGGCTGGTTATATCAATTTTGATATTAATTACATTTTTTAATAAACTAATTGGAATTACGTATGAAAATTGTTTGAATTTTTATAAAATTTCTCAATGGGCGTTTCTTAATTCAATTTTGTTTTTGTATATAAAGATGAAATTTTGCAAACTTATTTACTTATTACCCACTTTCTGATACGCTATAATTATCAAAATTATATTCATAGGTGCGTTTTCTATGTAATGTTTTAATATTTTTAAAAACTAAATTTTAAAGTTGCAATATTTTAAACATTAAAAGTAGAAAAAATGTGTGTAATAATTAAAAAAAGTCATTTTTATCAATTAAGAGTTTCATGCAAATTAAATTGAGATTATACTTTAAGAAAAGAATTTAAAAGTACGAAAGAAAATTTTATATTTGTTAATTAATTCACAAACTCGGACTTTCTACCAAGCGTAGAAAGGGTTAATTTTTCATAACCGGATTTATTGCCCAGATGTGATACCAAATTAATGTATTGTAACAGAAATATTTTGGGAAATGATGAATTGCAGTCAGAAAATGATGTATAGTTTTCAAGATGAAAATTCAATGCTTATCTATATTTTTTTGTTTTCTTTTCTTCATTAAAACCAAGCATGAATTATATACGAGTAAATACAAAAAGATAAAGTTCGACAGTAATTATTATTGCAATCTTGTGTTGGACGTAAATTAAAATTTGGATATGTGCAATCTTGTTGCGGGGTTTTATTATTAAGAAAGTTTCCTTTTAATATATATATGTGTGTGTTTTTTCATTTCGTTTTGAAAAAAAAAGAAAGAAAGAAAGAAAGAATAAAGAAAAAAGAAAGAAAGAAAGAAAAAAAAGAGAATTCGTGAAAAGGCTTGTACTTGGATCTGAATAGGTTATAAAGGATTTCTAAGGAAATTTGACTTTTAACATTTAATTATTTTCTGAACCCGTATCCTGCCCTGTGGTGTCAATCAAAGATATGAATTAATTGCAGGACAATTACAATGATAAACCTACGAGTCAAGCACTATTGATATTACATTTTTGGCTTATGAACCACTTCACTTCCGGCAGGCATGAATTATTAGGTTTCCCTATTACTACTTTTCCATAAATACTTTTTTCGTGTGCTCGATACCTTAGGTTTTTGTATTGTCGGTTCTTGGACTATCTTCGCAATTGACCATACGCACGGGGAGGAGCTTGGTGAACGCTTGTGGGATAAATTGAGAAGCTGATTAGCTAGAATCCATAGTGAGGTTCTTTGACGTCATAAATGCTAGTGATCCATTGATTTTTTCACGCCTATTTCAAACATCTGCATGAAACAAGGACTGTTTGAGCATTCAGTAGCTTTGGTTTCCACCTATTGGTAAAACTCTGAAATTCTTTCAAGGGCGGATCAAATCTCCTTTATAGTTTCCCCCGTCCTCAGTTTCCCCTATTGTTAAAATAAGTTGTTTGATTTTTTAAAAAAATGCAACTAATTATAAAGTAAAAAAAAAAAAAACTGTCTTAGATAATGTACACTGTAAAAAAAAGTGTAAATTTACTAAGCGTTTTTCTAGGAAAATGGGATTCCTAGAACTTTATATGTAACGACAACAGCAAAAAAAAAAAAAAAAAAAAAAAAAAAAAAAAAAAAAAAAAAAAAAAAATCATGTAACAGATACGGGTTTGCACTGAAAAGCAAAAACATCCGAAAGGTTACTAAGAATTTTTTATGAAACTGAGATTTATAGAATTTTTTATGTAACTGCAACGCATGTTCCAGATAAAATTTTAGTTAGATAACTGTGATTTTAGTAGATTCGTTATAAAGTTACAGATTTCTGTGTTTTACAAAAATTAGTTTTGTAGATTTACATCTTTTCTGGCACAGTCTTCAGGTAAAATGCTAGTAAGCATACAGATTTCGGCAACTTTACATCTGTAGGATTACAGATTTTTTTTTTACAATGTACTTAAAGATTGTAATGCATGATAACTAAGAGACAAACGGGGAGGCGAATTAAGTATATTGAGTTACATATTTAGAAGAACTACAGCAACTGAAATAAAACAGAAAAACATTATATATTTATAGACTTTGAATGGCCCATAACAGACAGATAGCGGACGTGAAGAGAGTTAGAAAGCAGCTTAAAGAACCAATTTCAGTAAAACAAACAAGATTATATAAAAATGAAAAATGAAATAATAACAGTTTAATGTAATTCTATGATATTCTTGTGATTTTACAATATTCTAAAACTGCGAAAGTGTCTCACGGGTTTGCTGTTATACATTATACAAGAAAACATCGTATTTCAATATGAATTTCATTTTCATTTATTTAGCATTACAGATTTGCTTCAACAAACTAGCGGAACTTTTTTGAGGAAGAAAATTAAACTATTGCTATAAATTATAAAATTCAAAATTATACTTGCATAGGGGAAAATATTTTGAAATTCGTCGTAAAAAAGCAGCGAACCAAACATTTCCTTATATGTTTCGCGCTTCAAAGCAGGCGATTTTAATTTTAAAATTGTATACCGAATGTGTGAAGAAGGAATTTAAAAATACACTTGCAGTAGATATGAAAAGAAAGAAGTTCAAATATTTTAATTTCTTACGAAAAAAAGAGATTAATACAGGATAAGACAGCTGAAATAAATAAACAATTGAAATTTTTAAAAATGATGCTAAAATTTTCGTATATTAGAGATATAGCAGAATGCTAATTTCTTATTATCATATTTTTAGAAATACTTTTTAGAACTTTTTTTTTACTGTTGTTAACTAGTAGTATTTCTTAACACGCGTGGAGCTGATAAAAAGAAGTAACTTTCAAAAATTTTCTTAATCTTTTACCATTATAGGTACGAAACATATTTCCATAGTAAAATACAGCTTAAATTGATTCTGAACATTAAAAAATAAATGAATAAATAAAAATATTGGATATATTTATTTTCTAAATCTACACAAATGTTCAAAGTTTCGTATATTTTTTAATCTCTCAGTTAGGGACCTTTCCTTCTAAATTTATAATTTAACTCTTTATCTAACCGGCGGTACTTATAGGTAACATTAAAATTACTCATTATAAAATTCTTTTAATACGTCAGTTAGTTGTAATACTGTTTAGAATGAGTTACAAATACATTACTTTATTTTGTTCCAAAAGCATTGTTGGTTAGACAAACAAAAATATATTTAAAAGGATGATTTCTTTTGCCTTTGAATCTTTTCAGCTTTCTTGGCGCTGAGGGAAGTAGATGAGGATTTTTCAATGGAGAAATATTTCTTTATTCATAGTGTAAGAACACCATATTTGTACATTTTAGAATACAAAATACTAAGAAAACAATCTAAAATAAAAGATTTGAGTAGGGTTATAAATATTGCACAAAATCTCTATAAATTCAAATTTAATTAATCTTTCTAAACCCTTCAATTCTTCCAAAATCAATCATAAAATTTATTAAATGATCATGTAATTGTTTTAATTTAGTTTAATTAATTTACGTAAAATGTTTTAGAATGTAAAAGTTTCATGAATTCATAATGCGGTAGATAAAGGGTTAAATGAACTAAATTGTTCAACATTTTAGGCAGGATAGATTTATATATAGTGAGACGTGGTATGCAGTGAGACAGCTGTCACTTTGATGCATAGATGTTACTTTTTCTCCTAGCTGACACTGGCACATTTGTACAACATCTTATGCGACACGTGGATATAGGCACGCATAAGTTAGAATGTTTTAATGCGCGCAGAATTTAATCACGCATTAGTCAAATGAATTTTTAAATTTTAAATTTAAATATTAATTTTGCACATACAACATTTATTTATTTATTTGAATAAGCTTGATAAGGTTATATATTTTATGCAGAATGGAAAAATAAAGCTCTTTATTGAATATTTTTTTGTGTTTTGGCACATTAAAAGAGGCAATGGTTTTTACTGTTTAAACAAGTTTTAAAGTCCTGTGCCCTCTTAACCGAAGTGTGGAAAAATCGGACTGTAGTTTAGATGCGTGCGGTTCAACTAAAGTTGCAACTATTGAACAGTTGTAAGAAAAACTAGCTTAGTTTTCCTTTAATTGGATGAATTATTTGTTACAAATAGTTTAAATTACTAAAATGCATCATTTAAACTGAGGCATTCCATTATAGAAACCTTGTATATAAATGAAAGTCGTAAAATGTTTCCTTGAGAAACAATTTCAAACTTAGAATCTTAACTATACACTTGGCGTTTAAGAGTGTAAAATATGGAAAGCCCTTGGCTAACTTCATCATGCATAATATTTTAAAATTTCATATTTCAGAAACACGTTATGATGCATTTAGTATAAGAGAAAAGGATTTCTACAACATATCACTTCATTTACTTATGGAAACTTAGTAAAGAAAAATATTTTTGTACCAAAGTATAGGTATGAAAATTTGATTTCCACCATTTTTTTATACAAAACATTCATCCCATTTTCTTTTATTTTCCTTTGTTTAAGCCTGGCTTAATTTTTAATTTTCGAAAGTTTTTTTTTTTTTTTTTTAATTTTGAAGAAAATTTCTTCAGGAAATTCGAAAATGTTCCTTGTATTTTAAAAATTGTAACTTGTATATTAAAGAAAAAGCAAATAGGGCAGAATATTGTTAAGAAAAATTGTAGAATTTAGTCACGAAAATGGTCAGGCCTTTCAGAATAAGAAAAAAAATTTTCGTAAAATTATTAAATAATTGACTGACACCTGAAAATACAAACAAATTTCTTCAAAAATAAAAATCTATTTTTCTATACTTTCATTTTTAAATTAGAATTCTATTAAAATATTCTTGGTGCCGTTTGTCAGTTTGGAATTAAAATTAGGTGGCCACACCATGTGACCACCGCTCTTGAAAGGGTTAATCTCATGAAAGGGATCGTATTTTATTTTAATTGTTCGAATTAAAAATGATACGCTTTTCAAATACATTATTCTTGCACTTTTAGTAATGTAAAGCGACTGCCGAGGAATTTGTATTTCATAAAAAAAAAAAAAAAAATTATGAACACCTGAAATATCCAAATTTCTGCATTTTAAGTTTGCATCTGGAACGCATAATTTCGGATAGTTGAAGTTGAAATGCAGAATGTGCTGTTTGCGGAAGGAAAATTAATTGGACTGTTTATATCTGATCGAAATTTAGCTGTGCGTAAAGCCGCATTCAGTATTTCAAAACTCAAAATACGCAACATTAAGGAAACTCGAAGGAATAAATAAATAAAATAATTTATTCACAGCACATATTTAAACAATATATTAAAAACAAAAGGAAGAACTAGCGCTGTTGAGGCGTAAAATGTCGTTGCAGTGTTCTCAGAGTCATATGTAGTGTATTGTGGCGTAGTGGATGTATCGTCAATATTATGATCAGTTGTGTCAGGTTTGTCTTTGTCCACTTCATCTTCAGTCTTGTCAATTTCATTGTCTGTGAGAGGTTGATCTGTAGGCAATGGAGGCGTATCACAAAAGACTGGATCGCTCGAACAGAGCTTGTCTGAGATTTCTCCAAGTAGAAATTGTGCCATAATGGATACGGCAATTGTGGCATTTTCTCCACAATGGGCACTCGTTGCGTTCGTAAAACAGTCTTTGTACCAAGACAGGTAGCTGGGGAAAAAAGAATGATATTGATAGATTTTACTTTCGTGTAGTTTTTTAATTCTCTCCAAACATTTATAATTTTTACTTTATACTTAAGATTCCATATTTGTTACTTTCATTTATATTTTAATCTTTACTTATAGATATACAGCTGTTTTGCATATCTTTACTTACATTTTGAAATGTATAGAACATATAATGTGTTCCAAAACTCGACCAACAAATTCAGAGAAGTGATAATAAGTACGAAGAAGATGAAATATTAACATTGAAAATGGTGTCACAAACCACCTATTTAATCTGAAATACAGTGTGTGATACACTAATCCAACTTGGTTTGTAGTTTATAACTTTCAGAAAACTGGAGTCTATTATAACGAAACTTTTAATAGACATTCTCAGATTTGTTGTAAAAATGATAACACAAAAAAATAGTGGTAGTTGTTTCGATTATTCATGCCAGCAGTATACACTTTAGTCTACATCTTTTGGATGGTGAGTTTATACGTCAATTACATAAGCACCTTGTTTTTCCAGGACATTATGTCATGTTATTACATTTTACACAAAACAAGTTACACATTGTTCCATTTTTATTACAATGTTTTTATTTTTCGCAAAATTATTACCTCCAAGCCTATTTTAGTTTGGGTGAAACATCCTCTATTTGCATCCAAATAAGAGGTTTGCGACTCCACGTTCTATGACATTATTTCACCGTCTTGATGCCTACTATCACTTCTCTAATTAGTCGGCTAAATTTTGGAACACTCTGTATAACAATTAAACGAAAAAAAATTCCATGTCCTTGTACTTTCTAGATTTTAAGATGCAAGAAAAAATGTCTAGTTAGTTCGAAGCTCTTTTTACATCATGACATTTTAGACAATCGGTATAGAATAAATTAAAAACAGATACATAAATTCAGACAATTTATTTAAGCAGTTTAAAGCACATAGCTTAAAAAAATAGCATTAAAAATTTCGAAAATAAATTCAACTTGAGGCTAAGAATATGTGTTACAAAAGAGTTCAACATGGAAGTGACTATTTGAATCAGATTAATGATTTATAAAATGGCATATTCGGATGGAACTGAACTAGAATCATTTAGCGGAAATTTCATAAATCTAGTAAACCGCGCCTCCAGAAAAACGTGATTCGTGTATACGTTGCAATTTAATTTTAATGGCTTAGCCATCTTAAAATTCTGGGAAATGATCGGTTTGTATAGAATGAACTGTAATTTTGGAGTTTAACTTTCTTGAATTAAAAGCATAACCAATATATATTATGTATAATGGCCTATAACACATCAAAAAGAAAATGTATCTGAATACGATGAAGTATATGACTGTGTGCAACAATGAATAGATGCCATGGATTAAGATTTTGATTAAAACTGTTTTTCAATAGCAATCTTAAAATCAAACAGTCGATGAATTCTGCTATTTTAGAAGGTGAATACTACTATTCAGAAATAGTGGTATTCAAAATCGATGATGTTTGGCATCTATGCGCTCAATATCACTCTTAATCTTTTATTAATTTTAGTGATATGTTTTGAATAACATGGAACGTTGCATATTAAAAGATGCATATTGCAAATGGAATTTATTCAAAAATAATCACATATGATAGCACAAATGTTTTTTATAATTGTGCTATAAAATAATTGTATTTCACTTTTGATATAATCAGAATATCTTTTTTAATGCAATTTTTTTTAAAGTAATGGCTAAATCAGTATTTAAGATTAGATAAAAGTACCAATCGATGATTCACAAAAGCGTGAAAAATGTAAATTTGGACCGACGCAATAAACATTTACACACTTAAAAATAACCCGAAATCAAATATACGTGAGAATGATGTAAATTTTATAAATTGTAATTCATAAAGATGTTGGATATAAAACATTCAAGAATTATAATAATAAAAACAGATTTTTATTTATTTATTTCTTCCATTTTTTTTCTCCATGTAGAAAATGTAGTCAAAGTTTATTGATTTCCTTTCAAATTTAAGGCCTAATAATAAGGATTTCACCTAAGATTTTGCTTATACATTTATGTATGTATTAACGCTTGGCTGCAGAAATTATTTCAAATAGAAAGGTTTTCTAAGTGAAAATGGGTTCCACCAGTGACTGAGAGGTTCTGATCTCGAAAATGGTAGATGGTAGGTTCTGGGTTCGCGGCCGTCGGCCTAATCGTTCAAAGTTGTCCATAGTTTTCTGGATTCCCTTGCGTAAATACGGATTAAGTTCCATTAGAAAGACCCCCACAGCGGGCACATTCCCCCCTTAGGACATACATTTCTCACTTTGATAATTGGCTGTCACAAATACAATCAATCAACCATCTAAGTGATTATGAAAAATTGCATGCACCTCTTACTTGGATAACGTACAGCAAATTAAAATAATTTATGTTTTAGGGATTGAGCGCAATGGAAGGTTATTCGAGCAACTACCTATTTTTAATATTACAAATTGAATATTTCCAGCTGAGCGAAAAATTGCCCAGGCCGGAATCAAACCCGGATACTTGGCTTACAAGACCAATGCTTTACCTGTTAAGCTATCTGGGCGATAGCCGGCTGGGATTTTTCGCTCAGATAACCTTATTGGTCATAACATCTGGTCTGCCATTTGAGACAGCTCGGCAGAATAAACCGCAGGTAATGGAACTCCATATAAGGTTATCTGAGCGAAAAATCCCAGCCGGCTATCGCCCAGATAGCTTAACAGGTAAAGCATTGGTCTTGTAAGCCAAGTATCTGGGTTCGATTCCGGCCTGGGCAATTTTTCGCTCAGCTGGAAATATTCAATTTGTATGATAACTTTACCAGTCAGTTTGATTGTGTTAAAATAATAGTATTTTTAATATTGTTTGAATTGCAATAGCCATCGTATTTTACAAATGATAAATAAATAATGATATATAAATATGGTAAGTCATAAAGTAAATCACAAATACATAAGACATGATTTAAAGTAATAACCGATACCTCCAAAGAATAGTGATTGAAGGCAGCACCAAACAGATTTATGATATTCAATTCATACTGAGTAGGTGCATTCACACGCATACATAATGCAGTTTCAAAAATGGCGATGGTGCTAAATGATTGTACGATAGAAGAGTAACGTGCTGTGGTCCGGTTTTTGTGAGCGAAAGGACTTGAATAAAAAAATATATATATTCATACAGAAACGTTATCTGTTTATGGAGAGAAGCGTTTATCACGTAAATGAGTGTAAATTGGATGGAGAAATTTTCTCAAAGCTACCTTAAAGATCGAAGCGGTCCTCTAGTTTTGATTGCGACAAAATCAACTGAACAACAGGTGGAAGAATTGATTCGGGCTAATCGAAGAGTGACAATTGAAAACATCGCAATGGCAATAGGATGAATATGAAACAACATTTTGGAGGCAAACTATTTGCAGATGACGACGAAGTTTAACATAAAGTTCTACTGTGGATGAAACAGCAACTTCAAAGAATTTTATGCAGCTAGAATTGGGGCTCTGATTACGATGGGATGAGTGTAACAATATTGCTAGAGATTATTTGGGAAAATATACATATATATTTCCAAATGATTATCATGTTAAATAATTTTTTTATTATTTTTTGTGACTTATTTTATGACTTTCTTTCATACAAGTAAAAATAGATTTTTTAAGAAAGACACACGCGCACACTTTGATAAGCACTTAATTTTAAATTTCTTAAAATTTGCGCTTAATCTCATTAATACATTTTAATTATAGAAAAATTCACTTCTTTTATTTGTTCTTGGAAGAAAGTGTTTGTTGAGTTTATAAAAAAAATTATTTTTTTTTTAAATTGCTTTTTAAGATGTAGCATTGCATAGGTTAAAGTGCCCAAATATGGTATAGTGTCCTAATAGAGCACTATTTTATATCTTGTAAAGGAGAAGTCGCTCTCTACTGTGAAAATTGCCTAAACAAAAGTTTTTTCAAGTTTACTCAACAGGGTGCAGTGCGTTCGCGTTCATTCTATCGATTATAGTATTGATACTCCACCAGTTCTGTTTCCAAGTGTAGAATATTCTTAAGGTTACATGTTCAAGAGTAAGTCTTTTGAAGAAGGTAAGTGATTTTGAAATGTTTGAAAATATCTGTAATTTCAGTTTACTTATATATTAATGTTTGATAATTACTGGTTTGAGTTGAAATTAATATTATTTTTGTCAGTAACTAATATTATCAATCCATATTAAATTCCCAATATGACATCAAGGATTCCCAAATATGACTATATAGTGCCTTATTTGAATCCCTTTTCTTGTGTACTAGATATTTACTTTATCTTTACATATTATTACGGATTTTGTAAATATTTAATGTTTAGGCTCAAAAATAATATAAATAGTTCAATTACCATAGATTCATAAACTAATATTAGTTTTTGTTGCATTAAAATATTTCAATTTGTTAATTTTCTGCAAGCAAATGAACCCTATTGGATTCAATGGAAATCAGTGGGATTTTGATGAAATATCAGAAATATCACCAAATCGGCGTAACCTTCGGCGACTAATTTTGGTCATCAAATTTAGTAATATATCGCCAAGTTGGCGACAAATTTAGAGACAGAAAGCCCCCCCCCCCCATGATAATCCTCCTTATGGGTATGGAGATGCGTTAAATTCTGTTCCATGATTTTCAAGGGAATTCCAGAAAATTCTAGCATTAGAAAATCGTAGAATATTCTCGAACATGGATGAAAAGCGGGCTTGATGCGCTCAGTGCATTGGGTGGTTTAACGAATATTTTTGGAAGAGGAAAACTAATTTATTTTTGTACACCCCATGTTTTGAATTTTTTTTTATCTAATTTTTTTTTTTTTTTTTTTTTTTTTTTTTTTTGGTAAAACTGTTATGGCAATTATTTGTTTTTTTATAACTATTCATTTGAATATTTTTGATTATCTATTTTAGGCTAGTTATCTTAACGTAGAAAATCTTTTATGTGATACTTTGCGGCAGCTTTATTTTATATTAAAAAAAAATACTTTTTTGTGATTAAATATTCTAGTCTAATAAATTTATTTTATGTGAAAGGTGTGTCATTTTATTTTAACCCTCTAAAATCTTGATTTACTTTGACATTTTTGATGTAAGTGCCGAATATGGCATTGGGCGTCATATTAAGAACCCAGTTTATACCATATTAAGAACCCTTTTCACTGAAATTTGCAAACTACACGCCACACAATTTTTTTCTCAAGCTGCATTAATTTTAGAGCAAACTTAACCCCAGAATCTTAAAAGGAAGAAATGGATCTACAACTTGCAATATTTTGGTCAAAAAAGAGCATCTGAAAATAATAAAAAATATAATATAAAAAATTATTCATATTTGGGCATTTTCCTCTGTATGTTGACCTAATTTAAAATTTTTACATCCAAAAGAAGGGGCTGTTGTGCCCTTTTTTTAATTCACTGATCATTGAAGTTACATTTTAAATTCGAACACATGTATGATGCTTTATATTCGTAACTACTGTTACTAATATAAATGAATAATATTAGAAATGATATAGATGATCATTTCCTCATGAACACAGCTGAGTTGATTATCTTGGACTGCGTTCTTAGATTTTTTAATATAAGTGTTTTTTATTGATAGTGATTCGTTTAAAAGGTTTATAAAAACTAATGAAATCTCTCTATAGTAGCATTCTAATATTGGCTGTATTTTGACCGAATATTCTGGTGGTAACATTTAACCAATATTGATACAAAGCTAAGAAGAAAAATTTAGCCAATGTAAAGTTCATAAAACTAACATTGGAGGATTTTGGGCGTTTCATTAGAAATGTTTATCCATTGTAACGCTAATATCGGTTAAATATTATCATAACATTAGTTAATTAAAAGTTTCATGGCAAAGTGTTACAACCCCACAATATTGAGGCAATACATTATACCACTGAATGTCTTATTAGGTCAAGATGTAATATATTTTGTTTACTACTAAGGTTTGAGTTGAAACACTTGATTTGGAACACGAAATTTTCTCCAAATCACCAGTTTCTGACTTACCAACAATGTGCTTCTACAGTATTTGCCCCTTCTGTAGAGTCCATGTACTTCCGTGATTCCACAGAAACATTGTGGCACATTGCGTACATGTCTATAGTTTCTTCCAGGCATTCCGCATTCTCCAGGTAAGCTGAAAAGAACAAATGATAAATAGGAATTAAACCACTCTTTATAATCAGAAGGATAAAATGTCTAAGAATCTGAAGAATAAATTACATGTATATCTTTATTAATATGTGAAAAAAGAAAACATCCTGATTGACTGACTCATTGCAGTGCCAAAACGACTAAAGTTAGGATCATGAAATTTGGACAGTAGATTTCTGTTATGACCTGAGACAACAATACGAAAAGATTTCTGCTTGCACCGAAACTCCACAGTTGTTAATCATGTTTTAACCCTCTCACCTTTTTGCCCGCATTTTTCCGTTTTCCGAAAACAACTTAAATAGATTGCAGAAAAAAATAGTTTAAGCAGAACCGTATTTTAAAATGTGAATTAAATAAAGAAACTATGAAGTGTATTTCAAAAATTAACAGAAAAAAAAATAATTAACATTAATTTTAAAAGCATTTTTATAAAAATGCAGGAGAGCCCTCAAGACGCTTGGAAGGTTTTAATTAAGACATTAGGAGTATTATTCCCCACCAACAAACTTTAAAAAAACCGATGGGATAATATTCGCCTCAGATGTTCAGGGATGTGAACTTTTGAAAAAAAAACTATTACAGTTACAAACACTGTCTTAAAAGAGAAAATATGGCTGTATATCCTAAAATGTTTTCAAAATATGTAGTAATATGACACTTTTGTGGAAGATGTGCTGAAAAATAGACATTGCAGTTATATACTTTAGTAAAATTAAAATTATGTTATGATAAATGAATAGTACACACAAACATGCACATTTTCGAGATTAATATTTTTTTGTTTTTGTTCCGGATAAATATCATATTTAATTTTTTAAAAAATTGGTTCAGTATTTCTATTCTAACATTATAAAGAAAATTTTTCCTATGGTTGACCAACCGCACGAAATAGTAAAACCGGAATTCAACGATATTGAACAGCATTGACTAAAGTAAAGTTTAAGAGTAAGGTTTAAGTTATTTTTAGTTAAGGAAATACTGAAAGTAAGTTTCAATAAGTTAAAGACCTTAAGTCTATTTGCAAAAAATAAAAACAGAGAAAACTTACAGAAATTAAAGTTCTTCCAGAAAAAACCATTTAGAAGCTTTTAATTGCCTGTTACTAAATGTATATTTTTAAAACCCTTTAAAAAACAGTCTGAAAGTCAAACACTTCAATGATTTTCAGCTTTTAGCTTTAATTAATAAGCAAAACTGAATTCGAAGAAAATTTGCGAAATGAAAAATTTTGATTGCTATATTAAAATTATTTCTTATAGAAAATTATTTATTAGAAAATAATACTCTCATATGTCAAAATATAAATAGACAACGAGTCAAAAACCACAAATTGATTTTAGATATAGACAGCAGACTGCCGTTTCGAAGTTTAAGCAGATTCTTCAATGCAAGATTAAAACATAA
The DNA here is from genome assembly GCA_964019185.1 of Maratus speculifer. Lineage (NCBI taxonomy): Eukaryota > Metazoa > Arthropoda > Arachnida > Araneae > Salticidae > Maratus > Maratus speculifer. Next base: position 306,769,247 of record OZ025291.1, on the reverse strand, counting down.
AAAATGTTAAAAACAATTGTGTGAGGAATTGTAAGATGGATCAAGCAATGTAGCTTACAGCCAGAGATTAAATGAGGTGCATGTTGAACAATTAACAGTATAATTTCACGATGTTAATTTTTTTATTCAAGATAATTTGAATAAAAGTATTTGTGTTTAGTCGTAAGCTACATTGTTTGTTTCAATTCTTCATATTCTCATGCATTTGTATTCCATGTGTTAAAGTTTAGCTTGTACTGACATTACATTGTACCACTTTAATGCAATCTTGCTCCAAAGATAAAGCTTAGAAACTCCGAAACAGCTGTATGAATGCACACATACATACATTGCAAATACATGAAACACTTTTTCAACACTAACGAACATAAAAATCAACACTTCTAACTAAAATAGTTTTCGATTGTGTTGTGAATGTGTTGTGAATGAGTTAAAAAGATTGCGTAAAAAATGTTGTTAAAAATTACAAGAGAAGAAAATGTATTTTCAAAACATTCATTTTAAAAATTGTGTAATTTTAAGGACACCATGTAGAAAATATTTTTAAAGTGTTTTACATGTGCTGTTTTATAGTGTTCTAAATTGTGTGGTGTTTACAATGCGTTCTTCAACAGTATTTTAAGAAATTATTTTCATCAACATTATTTACAACACTATTCCACCACTATTAACAACACTATTTTTAGAACACACTTCTAGATAGTAATACTTTTTTAATATATTAAGAACACGAATCACAACACAAAAAATGCTTCACAACATGTGTCAATGTGTTTCACACAATTATAGCGTTTTACATTGAAATGGCAAAAAATATAACAAAAATTCTGTAACTTGAATTTATTACATAATGAAATCCATTCTAGAAAAAAAATATCAAACTCCGACGCCGAGTTTTGAACCATGATCCCTTTTTTTAGGTTCGTTCGTAATTATAACAATACGTAGCACCCTTTAGTTGTCACTCAGGCCGTTCATCTGTCTGTCTGTCCGTCCGCATATAACAACGCAAAAACTACCCAGCCAAATCGTTTGAAACTTAAAATATATAATTATTACATAATTTTGTCGAGTCATTTCAATTTTTATGAAAATCGGAAGGATAGTTCAATTACAGGGACAATCAAAAGGATTCCGTTACATTACGGTCAATGGGGAAAAAGTTTCAAATGCATTTTAATCGTTTGAAATTTAAAACACATAATTATTACATAATTTTGTCGAGTCTTTTCATAATGTTATGAAACTCTGATGCATAGATCAATTACAGGGACAATCAAAAGTATTCCGTTACATTACGGTCAATGGGGGAAAATGTTTCAAATGCATTTTAATGGTGTTACACTCATTCGAACATAATAGAATTGACGCGAATCTATGAAGTATATACTAAAATATACATTCTGTACAATCTGTGATGCAAAGAATATTCATTATTAAATTACAGGGCCACACAAAAATATTCCGCTACATAATGTTATACGGGGAAACATTGTTTGGGGTGTGTTTCAATTATAATAAACTACTTCACATTTTATAAATAAGATATACGTTGCTGAGGTGTAATAATGTTATCGTAAGAGCGCACCTCTTTTGCTACGCTTCACGTGCAATTTCCAACTTGTTTTATTAGGAGATAGATGCGCTGCCACGGAATTATCTATCCAACACGATAAAGACTCAAATTAACGTTCTGTTTTAAAATCTAAATTACAAAAATGGTCGGATGTCATTAAAATAATTAATTTAATTAAAATAACATAAGACTTTGACAAAACTATATAATTTGTTTCGTGTGCATTCAATTTGAAATATGCAGAATTTCAAGTTTCTAAGGCACATCCCATACTGAAACAAGAGGGGAAAATGAAGCGCGACACGAAGCGAAAAAACCGTTCAAAACAATGAAGAAAGTTGTTTCAAACCTGTTTTAAACATGTTTTTCCTCCGAATTCAAGCGACATGTCTTATGTGTCGTCTTACGCTGTTACAAATTTTGTTCTAGTTAGAACCAAATATTAGTGCTCAGTAGCTGTCACCATCAGATGGTAAAATCTCGTGCCAACATTTGGTGCTTCCTATTTCAATCTCTTTCCAACTATTGGAACTACGCTTTAATAGGAGCTCCAAATAATAGAACAAGGTTTCTCCATCTTATAGTGTAGCTATTGAGCACCAAAATTTCGTTCAAACTAGGACAAGATTTTTAACAGTGTAGTGTGTGACTTGCCTAATATATACAGTTTCTGAGAACAGATTCTGTGACAGACAGAATAATGAGAGTTTTTCGTCAGAAGAACGAGATCCTAAAATTTGTAAATAAACTTACTTTCCCGGAGAACGTTTCCTTTGTGACACAAATTGTCGTGAAGTTTCAATAATCCTGTAATACTTAAGAAACTGTGAATCAGTTTGATGAACTTGGCACAGTTCTCATCGCATTCCTCAGTACCGTGGCACTTGTCAACATACGATCCGATGCAGTGGACTGACATATTTATATTGCTGTAAGAGAAAAAAAGAATGCTTATTACATTTAATATAAATACAAAAAAGGAATATCCTGTTCCAAGCTTAGATTATGAAACAATTTACATCCCTTACAGAATATTTTTAGAATTTTTCATCGTTTATTAAGGAGAAAGATGGAGTCTACGTAATCAAATTGGAATAGGAATATCTCATTTATAAACCCACTTTCAAGAATTACCATGAATAGTTGGAAAATATCCGAATTCAGCAAATGTCGTTTGTGGAGCTGTGTATATTATATCTATAGATTTATATATATACTATAATACATAGCATGCTGATATTTAGATCGGATTCCTTTTCAGCAATTTAAGTCAATAAGTGTAAATGTACTCGAGATCTTTTGTGTAACCTGTATATGATCGAATTTACACAAAACAAGTTATTCAAAATATATTTTAATTATAAAATGCGCATCACAACTAAAAACACATATCCAGAAAATATTGTATATAACAGTACCGTATCCGAATTATTTTATGTGTCCTTGCAAATGAATTATGATAACTATAAGCACCCTACTTTATAGTAAGCGTTTTGTAGGTATACTTGATTGATATATATCTTATGCAATATGTTTGAAATAGTGTAACTTCATTACAATACACTAAAACATATTTTTTTTTTGCATAGACCATAATCTACCGGAATTCTTTTGAATGTCCCTGTAAAAAAGAGCTGTAAATGCTATAGACTTAATTTTCAATACCAAACATGCCGTAACAAGCTTCATTAACATGCTAATTAGAGCATGAACAAACAAACACGCAGACAGACGGTAGAAAGAAAAAAATAACCCAATTCATAAATATTTTCCAATTATGTTAGAAAGTATTAAAAAGGTATTCTGAAAAATCAAAGATGAAAACATCTTTTATGCATCAAAATATTTAATGAAAAATAAATGTTTCGTGAGGTAAAACCATTAATGCACACATTAAGTTTACTTGGTATCGGATTGTTGCATAGAAAAGAGAAAACGGACTTAATTTATTTTTATGGATTATATCCTCATTGATGCCATTTTCTCATTACAATTAAAAATAACTTTAAAAATTTTGAATAGAAGATGGCATCACTCTTTAGAAACACGTATTTAGCTATATAAAACTGTTGCATTTCAATATTTTTTCGTTTCGTTGATACTAATGAGACGCTTGGAGAAATGCTTTATTGAAATGAGAGAAATATATCAGAAAAAATAATGTGATACTTCAAAGAAAACTGACAGTTTCTTTAATAAAAATGTGTATAAAAATTTTATAAATATTTTACCACGCAAAAATTTCTGGAATTTTTACTCCCAGGTACTGAGATTAGAATCTCAGGCCAGCAAATGTTTAAACGGAACCTCAAATTTGGAATAGATTTAGTAATAACTTATTAAGTGTAAAATTATTTTTAAAAATGGTGAATACGGATATGAGAGGTACACATGTAAATGTTGAGATGGTGAAAATGACTTAAGGTTTAGATTTCATGCAGAAAAAGAAATCTATGGTTGTATCAGAATAAAATAATTTTTGCTTATTTAACGTTTCGTAATACGTGGCCTCAATTGATAATTGCATCATGTTTACTTATCTTCAATACATTTTACAAATTTCGGGTACCAATAAAGATTAATTTTTCAATAATTTTGAACAGTTGAAGTTGAAGTTTTTAGTAACTTTAAATTAATGTAATATTTTTTTAAGGATCTGACTTCATGTTCAATTGAAGTTTTAGAGAATTAATTATTAAATTTAAATTCATTTTTGCAACAGCGATGCGAAGCTTTTGGAATGTTAAATGAAACATCTGCTTAAAAAATTAATTCAGAAATGCTGTTTGTTGAGATTCTATGAACAATTCATACTACCTTCAGGGGCCTCGCTAAGGGGGGGGGGCTTCCCCCCAAACCTTTGCACATGCTGTTATAGTTGGCAAATTTACAAACTGAACCGGAAAATTTGCTCAAAACTTTAATAAAAAACGATAATACACTTTCTATTTCTGATAGATTTGACGAAAGTTACAAATATAACTAGAAATATTTTTAAGCTTTTTACAAATAAAAACTATATTATATTTTCTAAGTGTGATAATTTGGTAATAGTATAAAACTAGTTGACAAACGCCAAGAACTATTTATGTATTCTTTTCATTCAGTTGGCAAATAATGGATTTTGATTTGGCAATTTAAAACTCTCTCCCCCGCCAGTAAAATTCTTCGTGAGGGCCCGGACTGCCTTCTGTGCTGGGAGATAGCAGCAATATGTACAAACCTCCTTCAAAACATGCTGTGTAATTAACATTGACTTTTTTTTGTTGTTTTACAGATTTGCAACACAAAGGGATAGACTTACCCACAAGTGTCATCTAGTAGAGCTTCATTTCCGCCATACAAGGGAAACTCTTTCGTTTCATATTGTTCTAGGACATCATAGCACGCACTCGCTTCTTCTGTATCGCACTGATTCCCAGCGACGCTGGCGACACCTATGAAATAACACAGAATTTTCAGAAATAGCGACAGTCTAAAAAATTGTTCATCTCCCTTCTTAATAATTTAAAATGATGTTTTAACCATAGACACAGAAAGATGAATATATGGAGGTAATTTCTGGACAAAAAATACATTATATTAAAAAAAGATGGTCTCAAGAATGTAGTCAGGACTGTATCGGAGGATATGCGGAGGTATATGCCGTATATCTTCCGGATTTTTTAAAGAAGCTCCTTATATATTCAGTTTCTCAAATAAAATTAAGTACATGCATTGCTCATGGACAGTCTAGAATTTAACTTATACGAGGTGGAACCCGTCGAAATTCGACGAAAGAAAATCTTTAAGAAAGAACTGTTTCATTGATTTATAATAAATATACGAAATTAGTTATAGTAAAAAATGCATCTTATATTTGTCTGTCTAACTCTGAAACAAATATAATTCTAAGCTAAAATTAACAAAAAAAAAACAAAAAAACAAAACAAAAAAAAAAAACTATAAAACTCAATTATCCAAATTATTAAACGAAATAAAACGAAAATTCACCGGATTTTATAACAGACGATATTTTTGAAATAACATACGCGTTTTAATTTCTATTTTTTTTTTTCAATTTTAAGAGAAAATGGAGTGACTCTGTTGCCACAATTACAAAATTGGTACTAAAAATTATATATAAAAAAATTAATGTCTCAAAAATAAATTGAGATACAGCTTTGAAACAAATTGCATTTAAAAGTACATTTTTTTCTCTATACGATGGTGTAAAATTTTAAAATGTACGATGTTTAGAAGTAAAATTTGCAGTACTGAAAATTGCAAAACCTATATTGCATGGGAAAGTGTTGCGCATTTTATTTTCTACTTTCCTTTTCAATTTTAAGAGAAAATGGAGAGATTCTGTTGCCACAATTACAAAATTGGTGCTAAAAACCATAAAAAAATTAATGTCTCAAAAATAAATTGAGATACAACTTTCAAACAAATTGCATTTAAAAGTACATTTTTTCTCTATACGATGGTGTAAAAATTTAAAATGTGCGATGTTTAGCAGTGTAAAATTTGCAGTAGCGAAAACTGCAAAACCGAAATTGCAGGGGGAAAGTGTTGCCATTCGAAAATGACCTTTGCGTTACGCACAGATACGTTTGGGCTTTATAATATAGAAACTCTGTCTAGCATTATAACTGCTGGTTCCTTTGCAACTACACTAGTGGACAAAATTAAGAGATGGAAGGCTTTTTCCCAAATATCTCGAGAAATACTGGATAAAAATAAATGAAAGTTGGTATGGATATAACTTATAGTATGACAATAATATGTGCAAAGCAAAAATTAAAGTGACATTCATTGGCAAGAGTTATTGCCAACAGTCCAATGTGGACTGAAATTCATGATGAAAGATGGAAATGAAAGTGAGGCTTGTATGGTGTGTGGTCGCCTCTAGTATGGTGTATGGTCACCTCTGACAGATAGACATCATGCACAAAGAGTATGCATGCTGTTAAAAAGAGAGTTAAGGATTGCTTGTGGAAGACTCTCCCACTCTTCCACCAGAGCAGTTTTTAACTTCTGAATGGTTCTGGGTGGGGGTTGGCGTCTCGCAATAGGCCTTCCAAAAGCATCCCAAGCATGTTCAATGGGGTTAAGGTCAGGAGATTTGGCTAGCCAATCCATTCGATGAATATTCGAGCTTTCCAGATACTCCTCAACGGACGTCTACAGTGACAGAACTGTCTATGGACCTTGCTGCTGCAGCAGGAACATTAGTTTCAAGGAAGACTGTTGTTAGTAAGGCTCGGTGAAAGAGGGTTGTATGCCAGGAAGCCCGCCATTTGCATCCCACTCACTCCCTTCCATAAAAGAGAGCGAGCAAAATGGTGCAGACAGCACCAACACTGGACACAGCTCCAATGGGGTAATGTTCTACTCACAGATGAGTCCAGATTCAGTCTTCAACCTGATTCTCGACGAATATTCATATGGAGGGAACCTGGGACCCGATACCATCCCAGTAACATCATGGACAGGGACCATTATGCTGGTGGAGGACTGATGGTTTGGGCTGGGATCATGCGAGATACCCGCACACCGCTCCATGTGTTTGACACTGGTTTTGTTCATGCCCAGAGGTACAGGCAGGAGATCCTTCAATCCTACGTGTGTCTTTTTAGGGATGCTGTTGGCCTTAAATTCGTTTTTATGGACGACAATGCCCGACCACATAGGGCTCGCCTGGCTGAGGAGTATCTGGAAAGCGAGGATATTGATCGAATGGACTGGCCAGCCAAATTTCCTGACCTTAACCCCATTGAACATGCTTGTGATGCTCTTGGAAGGGCTATTACGAGACACCAACCCCCGCCCAGAACCATTTTGGAGTTAAAAACTACTCTGGTGGAAGAGTGCGAGAGTCTTCTACAAGCAATCCTTTTTTCTCTTATTAACAACAAGCATACTCGTTGTGCATGCTGTCTATCCTTCAGAGGTGACCACACACCATACTAGAGGCGACCACACACCATACAAGCCTCACTTTCATTGCCATCTTTCATCATGAATTTCAGTCCACATTGAACTGTTGGCAATAACTCTTGCCAATGAATGTCACTTTAATTTTTGCTTTGCACATATTATTGTCATACTACAAGTTATATCCATACCAATTTTCATTTATTTTAATCCAGTGTTTCTCGAGATATTTGGAAAAATGCCTTCCATCTCTTAATTTTGTCCACCAGTGTATGTCACTGGAGGCAGTGGAGGTATACGGCAGTATACGCCGCACCCTATGCCTTCTGAATAATTCCGTATACCTCCGTAGATTTAGCGTATACTCTGTGATACATATTTTTTTTCTATAACGAGCATCCCCTGAATTTTTTAGGACACCACCACTTGTAAACAGGTATGTATGTTACGCTTCTCTGGTTGCTTCCAACTGTTATTAGAGATTATCTTAGTTCAGATTATCTCATTAATTTCCACTTTAAAATTTGTGGGTTGTTAGATTGAACCGTAATTGTTTTAAACATGAACGACAAGTCCTATCGTATTGAGACAAAAAATACCAAACATTAATAAAATTCAAGGCATCATAACTCGGTAAGTTTATTCTGTAGAAATATAGCGTTATATTTGTTAGAACATGGAGAAAGTTTTTTAAATAAAAACAAAAGGACACAAGAAGTATGTAAAATTTTTAATTTCGTAACATTTATAAAAAAAATGTGTATAGATGCAAACGGATTTTCATATGATGAAAAAGACATTGAAACATTTTATAAACTGTAACTATTCCTTTAAAATTAACAGTATAAGAATTGTTTGAATTAAATTTTCTAACCACATGATTTATTTACGAATTAGAATAATTTTGATAAAATTATTCAAGTGGTTTATCTGTTATTCTCCAACAATAATAAGGAACATTTTGTATACATTAATAAATTAATAAGATATGTTTTAAGAGTTCATCTCCTTAAATAAGCTTATACATACAATGGAACATTACAGCCTTAGTGGAAAATCAGAGAAGAATTATTTGCAATGCCTATTCTACAACTAGTAATAGTAGATCAGGATCCTAAAACTCAACTCTATTTGTTCATTGATATCACTTTATAAAATATTTAACTCACTCAAATCCCGAACTTATTTTGTATATATATATTTATGCATAAAAATAACATGCATTTTTCTATAAATATTTATAAGCATATAACATTTTTTATTTTGAACCTTCTAGCAATTTTAGAAGAACAGCATGAAACACGGTTTTATGCAGTGAACAGCTGTATTCAGATAAGCTACTTGTTCTTGTAATTTTTTTTAGATTTTCTTTTCTAAATAATTTCAAAATTTTAATAAATGTATTGGTAAAATTTCAAAGTGTCTGGATATATCTAAGACATCCATGTATCAAAAATTTATCGTCTAAATTTCTATCCATATATTAACGTTTAAACGAGTTGTTCAAAAATTCCATTTTCTTTTGAGTAAATAATGAAATTTTAGATTAACATGAATTGAAATATAGAAGCATTACGACATGCATAGATAAAAATTTGGAATTTTTGCCGTATAATCATTCCATCGTTTTCATAGGATATCTCTATTTTGACCTATGGGAATGATCCATAATACAGTGACGTAATCGTTTTCTAAAAAAGCGATGGAGTGACGATGCACCAAACGTTTCAAATTTTTAACAGTGTAAAAAGAAATGTTCTATATTTTTCAAAAAAAAAAAAAAAAAAAAAAAAATCTGATTTAAACAAAAACTATACAGCTAAAACTGGTACCTTAGCATATCTGCCAAACTACAATCTAACCTGATTCTCTTTCAACAGTTATCGTGGAACAGACAAGTTTTTATAGAAGGTGAAAATTTCTTCTGATTTCTGCTGTAAACCTCATATGTCTTTTCGAAAACAAAGCTAGTTTCTGAATTCATTGTCCTACACTGCAAAGATAAATTTCTGTTATTGATGCAAATATTACATCGCAGAAGTTTCATCATATGTGATAAGTCTGCGGAAATGTGCTAATGAAGGTAACATCCTTTTCATTTTAAATTTCCTGTTGACATTTGTCTTTTTCATATGAATTTCTTCCTTAGAGATGATTCTAATTCAGATCATCGTTTGAATTTTATTGAGATTATCTTCACAGTTAATTTCTTTTGAATCTTTGTGCTATGGTGCAACTCTGACCTTACTTCTGGCTCAAAAATTTCATGATAATACAATTTTTTTAGCGAAATTATGTTCATTTTTATACATCTTCGACGGATTTCCGAAAATTTCTCAAAGTACAACTAAGGTAAACGAACCAGTAGTGAACAACATAAATATATTTATCTAATAATTATTTAAGTTTTAGTGAATTCCAAAACTTATATGTTGTGTTGTGGCACATAAAGCGTGTAAACATTCAATTGAATGCATTGAAATTCTGTGCAGTTACGTGTGAGCTCATTTTCGATGAATACCGACATCTCAGCTTATATATTTAATTAGTAACATATGCTAAAACAATTCCCATCTTAATTCTAAAGATCAAGTGTTGATGTAACAAATCATAGTTGATTTTAGAAGAAAGTTAAAACGAAGACAGCTATCGTCATTAGAGAATTTCCAGGCAGTGTAGCAAGTGGAAAATTGCACAAATTTTGTGTTTTCACCGAATGCCACAGATTTTTGATCAACCTATTAAAAATACAATTTGGTACATCGCGCGCATGTGATTGGTGAGGAATAATAACTTACACGTGAAGGTCCAATGAGAATAATTCTGACAAAAAGGCGTAAAAAGCTAAAAATATTAGGAGTAGAAAATATCTCAGGGCGCGAAAAGTCTCGGAATAAAATGAGTAAAAAAAGAAAAAAAAATGGCTTTTTAAAAAAACATTCGAACTTACACTAAATAGTAGAAATTGGTCAAAAGTGAAGAAGCAATTTATTAATTTGATATTTAAGTAAATTGAGAAAGAAAATGAATAATTTAAAGTTAATTAAATATTATTTATGAAAGATATTATTAAAGTATAGGAAAACAGTGAATATGCCGGTAATTTAGCATATTAAAAATGAAATAAAATAAAAGGATATATTACGAAGGAAAAATTAATAATATAACATATATATAAATATATTAGCCTATTTTTAACATTCATCTATATTAGAATAAGCATTCAAAGTTTTAAAATGTAGTGTTCGAAAAAATAAATAAAAAATAAAAAACGTTACCATCTTTTATGTTCCAGTAGTGGTTTTTATCAATTTATGATGGATGAATAATTAACTTTTCGGCTTATCCAACGAATTACTTACATTATAATAGTGTGTATCAACAGTAGTTTAATTTAAGGAAATGTCAACAAATGCTGCTCAAAAAACACAAAACGTTTTGACACATTTATACAAATTCATTTTTTAACGGATTATATAAAATTCGAAAGTTTAAATTATGAAAGTCATTTGGAATCTAACTAAATTTTTCAATTTTTGATCAATAAATTACTTATTGAGCTATAAGCGACTTTGATCACATGTCAATCGTATTTTACACCACAATTTGAATGGTTATTCTTTTTTCACGAGGAAATTCGGTTCAAAATTCTAACTTTGACACTATTTTCTGAAATACTTATTGTGTTCGAAAAAAAAAAAAATCCAGTAAAATGAGTGAAATTAGATAGTTGCTGAACAACATCTGCTAGTTTTATGCCTTTCCGAACAAAAATAAATTAAAACTTATATCATAAGGTTTCCGTTTTTGATTTAAGAATAGTGTTAAATATTCAAAAGGAAGAAGATTTTTTAGATAATAGTTTTAATTTCTGTATTAGAATATTGAATACACGAGGTTATCATACCTATACTCAAAATTATATTTTGTAATAAAATTACAAATACAGCTTACATCTTAAAATACATTTTGTGCCGATGTATAACAGTTAAAAAAGAATGAAACTCGGTCCAATGACGGTTCCAACCAATCAATGAAGTTTTTGAATAGAAAATATATTTTGGACATGTTAATTCTTTCATGGGTAAAATATTTCTATTGATAAAATGTTAAAATCATTGACTGCACTGTAAGAAAAAACGGAAGAAAAAACAGCAAAAAGGGCTGTTAATAGTTCTTTTTTGGGCGAAAATCGAATTTTACGGTTATGGCGTTATTTTCCAGTGACGTTTTTGAAGCGCCATCTGCCGTTTCGCAACTCTCTATCCCATAATGCACTCGCCTCATCGCCATTTGTTTCCTGTTGCAGTGATATAGCTTTATTAGATTTTTTTTTCTCCATAATCAGTAATGATTTAAATAAATCACAAGCTAATGAATCTGTTGTGGACTGAAGGTAAGTTTTGTCTTTGTACTTATTTCTTTGCTTTAATAAAATTGCATTTCTCTTACTATGTTATAAATACCTAACGCATTTATTTCAGTCAATTGTAATAATGTAGTAGTTAATGTTCATTGAAGTTAATTCATAAATGTTGTAAACTATTTCAACTATGCCATTAAGTTTCTCTGATTTATATTTGAAATAAATATTATTTAAACACAATTATCATTATTTATAGTTAATAATTCAATCCGATTAAAAGAAAAATTGGGGTTTTTGTGATTTGCTGTTACTTTGATAGATTACATTTTTGCTTTGCAATGTTTTTAATATTTGTATGTATTTCCTTCGGATGTTATTTTATAGCAGGACCGGAGCAATAATTTGCCATAAAGAGCGACATTTGCCTGACATATATTGAACATATAATCCATTATTATTTTATTTTTCTAAACTTAAAAAAAAAAAAATGTGATAAATTATTATTTTTTTTATATAAAAATATAGACACAGAATGTATTTTATATAATTATATATTTAGTTCATAATCTTTACTGTAACACATAAATGAAATCAACATTAAGAAATAAAATTATAGCAAATAAAACAATGTGTCAGCAGAATTCACAAAGAATAGAACAGGAAGTGCAAGCGAATCCAAAACAGAGCGTCAGCCAGCAACAGCTATGTAACTTAGTATTTCATTATTTTACTTCGCCATTCGATAGTGTGATTCTTTTCTTTAATTGACCGAAGAACCAGATTTTGGATAACTTGATTAAATAGATGTTGTTTTAGTTATAATATCAGAGAAAATATTTCATACGTCAGGTAAATGTTATGTTATTTTTTTTTAATTTAAAATCATGATTGCAGATTTTTTTGAAAAAAAAAAAAGTATTCTTTAAAACTTGTTTCATTAAACCCTTGTCATTTTATGTCACTAACCTTGCCAGATATCCTACGTAAATCAGCCCCTTTTTAAACGGGATACTGGAAACATTTCTTGCTTAAGAAACGTTGCCGTCATGGGCAATCGCTCTGTAATTAATTTATCGGAAAATAAAAAGAAGGTGTTTAATTACTGTACAAATAATTTTTCAAAGGGTGCAGTTTTATTAAATTATTCTGAATGTGCTGTAAAGTGCTTTATAATCTATGCTTGACGCCCGATTTTTTTTTTCCTTGCTTGTTTTAATTATTTTTGGATCGAGAACTAATATTTAATTTTAATTATTTTAGCTGAAAAAAATGCAATTATTTTTATTAGAATTAAACTATTTTGATAAAAATCTTATTATAATGTATCGTATTTATTTCATTGTTGATAGTTGTGTTTTTTTGTAAAGATCACTAACATGCAACCAAATTGTCATTTATCGTATTTCATATGTCTCATCTTATCACAATTTCTAAATTTAGCAAGAATTTCATGTGCAGTTTGTTTTTGTGTGTTTTTCTTTTTGGTCTAAAAGTGTGTGCTTTTGTAATATTGATTTCGGTATTATAATAAGTAAATTTGCCTCCCCTCCCCCCCAAAAATACAAATTATATTTTGAAATTTTGTCTTATTTTTTATAGTTATTTTCTTTTCATTATTATTCAAAGTGGGATTTTATTATGAATTATATGATTAAAAAGTATATATCTTACTGGTATGATTATATCTATTTTGTAATTCATATACAAATCTTGTATGTAATTTGACGTTTTTAATTATTTCACATATTATGGATCAATAATGCTTAGTTTAAATTTAATTTCTTTACCAACAGTAACTGAAATTTTATGTAATTCATAACGCCGATTTAATATATATATATATTTCTTATGTTTTCAAAGGAGATTGAATTTTTTAGAAATCAGTTTTATTCTTGATGCGGTATTTATTTATTTATTTATTTATTTATTTATTTTTAGAAAATATGTATTATTAAGATGCAATTACATTTTTATTAATTCATTTTAAGCTAGTTGTTACTTTTTACGAGATGCAAAATTTCTTAATGAAACAGTTTAAGAAACATTTGTAATTTCTATCGATATTATCTAGCTTGATTGGAAGTTTAAATAATAATAATGATAAGGACAATAATTTTTAGCTTATATTTTTATGCCTAAAACTTTATTTTTCTTTGAGTTTTTTTTTTTTTTTTATATAAAAATATATTTTTATAAAATAATTAATGTATTGAAAGATTACATATTTAATTTACTTTTTATTTATTATATTCTTTCATTAGTATAGATAATTATAAAAATACAATAATTTGCCCTTTTATAATTAAAATAATTATTTGAAATGATTTTCAATTTTAAACTGTCATTATTTTCTAAATCAAAAGTTAAACTACAGTTTTTTTTTTCATATATACTATGTATTACATTTTTTTATAACAAACTTTATTCTATAGTAATTTATCACATTTATTTCTTTTTAATTTACATAAAAATAGTTTAATGAAACAATTTAGTGTTTCATATTTACAATTGTTATCAATATAATCTAAATTGATTTAGAGAAAATAATAATAATTTTGAGCTATAAAAGTAAAAATTTTTAGTTTACAATTTGGTAATAATGTTTGCAAAATTTGAGAAAACACTTTTTTATTAATATCTTAATGCAAAACTTCATTTTTTAATATAAGTTTTTCTTATAGATTTTAAGAAATTAATAAATATTTTGCTATCTGATACATTTTAATTTCCTTTAATTTTAACTTACATGATTTTTTTTATCTAATATAATACAGCAGCAATATTTCTTATAAAACTATTTATACTACTACTTAAATTGCTACTGATAAAAACAAAACTACGATGATTTGTTCTTTTCAAGTTAAAACAATTCTTTCAAATGCATTTTACATTTTTTATTGTTATGAATTTATTTTTACAAATTAAACAGAAGAAATTCTCATTCAATTTAATATTGCTTTCTTTTGATAAAAAAAAATATTAATGTTGTAATTTATTATATTTATTTCACTTTAAATTATATGAAGATCGCTTAATGACACAACTTAATGAGCCTTTGCATTTATTATGAATATAATCTAAATTGATTTAAAGTATAATAATACTAATACTTTAAATAATAATAATAATAATAATAATAATAATAATAATAATAATAATAATAATAATAATAATAATAATAATAATAATAATAATAATAATAATAATAATTAACAGCTGATAATTTTGCGCCTTTCTTTGCAAAATTTGGAAAAATGTAACTTCAATAAACACTAAATTGTTAACGCTAAATTTCTTTTTTGAAAATTTCATTTTATTAAATATAAGTTTTCTTAGAGGATTTTAGAAAATACAAGTATTTTGAAAAATTATTTATTTTATGTAGATTTCATTTAATTTTAACTTATCACGTTCATTTATTAATATAGATAACTATAATAATACGAAAATCTGTTCTTTTGAAGTTAAAATATTTTTTTCAAAGGAATTTTCAATTTTTAATTCTTACTAAAAATGTTTGAAAAATTAAATAAAGGCGTTTTTGTTCCATTTCAATATTACTTTATTTTGATGGCAAATTTCAATTGCATTGCATAACGTAATGAGCCTTTGTAATTATTATTTATATAATCTGACTTGACTGAAAGTTAAATGCTGCTGATAATAATAATAATTTTTATCTTAGAATTTAGCGACTGTATTTGCAGAATTTGAGAAAATATTTAACATCGTCTTAATGGAAAAATTATAATTCTCATTATTTTAAATATAAGATTCTATTATAATTATAAATTTATAGAAAATAATAAATACATTGGAAGATTGTACATTTTATACATATTTAATTTATTTCAACTTTTTATCTTCTTTTATTAGTTGAATGCTTCAAGAGTACTTTTTATAAAATTACTTTACTACTAACAAAATTACTTTACTTCTTATACAACTATAACAATTTGTGCTTTTGAAGTTAAAATAATTCTTTCAAATGCATTTTCAGTTGTTATTAAAAATATTTTCACAAATTAAGCAGAAGAAATAAAATATTGTGTAATACATTGAAAAATACTGTAAATAATTGTTCAATTTAATTTTATTTTGTTTTGATAGTAAATTTCAATTATGTTGTAACTTATCACATTTATTTCCTTTTACTTTTTATGAAGTTAGTTAAATGAAACAATTTAATGAGTCTTAACATTTATAAATCTTAGCCACCTAACTTGATTTAAATAATAATAATAATAATAATTTTAACTTATAAATTTGAACCTGGATTTCCAAAACTGTATGCGATTGCGAAAATGTAATTTTAATATTTCTTTTATCATTTTCTTGATGGTAAATTTCTTTTTTATAATATGTTTTTTTATTTCAAGTTTTCTTTATTAATATAGATTTTTAGAAAATAATAAATATCTTGAAAAATTATGCATTTCATATGTATTTGATTATATTTTAACTTATTGTGTTATTTTAATAGTAAAAATAACTATACCCATGCAATAATATGTGCTTTGAAAGTTAAAATAATTCTTTTGAAATTATTTTCAACTGTCATTAAAAACATTGAGAAATTAAACAAAAGAAATTATCCTTCACATTTATTCCCTTTTAAGGAAAAAAAAAAAAAAAAAAAAAAAAAGATAGTTTAATGAAACAACTGAAAGAGAATTTGTAATTATTATAAATATAATTTGAGTTGATTTAAATTAATATATATATATATATACACAACATTGTGTTTGGGTTTAGAAAACTTGCGAAAATGTAATTTTAACATTTCTTTTTTAATATTCTTAATAGCGAAGTTTTTTTTAAACTTATTTTTTTTTAATTTGAGCTTTTCTATTGTTATATATTTTTAGAAAATAAATATCTTGAAAAGTTATGGATTTCATATATATTTTATTTTATTTTAACTATCATGTACTTTCATTAGTTTATATATCTATATGCATGCAAAAATTTGTGTTTTTAAAGTTAAAATAATTCTTTTGATAACAATTTCAATTTTTATTTTTAAAATATTGAGAAATTAAACGAAAGAAAATTTCTAATTAATAATGCTTTGGTTTGATAGCAAACGTCAATTGCGTTTTTATTTAACACATTTATCTCCATTTAAGGTTTTTTTTTTTTTTTTTTTTTTTTTTTTTTAAGACAGTTTAATGGAACAACTGAAGAAGAATTTGAATTTATTATAAATGTAAACTGATTTGATTTAAAGTTAAATAATATTTTTTATTGCAATATTGTGGCTGAGTTTGCAAAAGTTGCGAAAATGTAATTTTAATATATTTTCTTTCTTTATTATTTTCATTTAATTTTAACTTATCATGTTCTTTTATTAATACAGATAATTACAGCAATACAAAAATTTGTGTTATTAAAGTTAAAATAATTCTTTGAAAAGCATTTTCAATTAATTTTTAAAATATTGAGAAATTGCGCAATTTTTTTCGTTCTATTTAATATTGTCTGTATCAAATAACAAGGTTTAATTGCGTTGTAATTTATTTTATTTATATCCTTTTGAATTAAATAAATAACTTAATAAGCTTTTGTAATTATGATAAATATGGTATGATTTAATTTAAAATTAAATGAGAATAATAAAATTAATAATAATAATTTAAGCTTACAATTTTTTGTCTGGGTTTGCAAAACTTGGAAAGGCGAAATTTTAATATTTTGTCATTTTCTTAATCGAAAACGTCTTTTAATAAACTTCATTTCTTAAATTTAGGTTTACCTTATATTTATAGATTTCTTGGAAATGGTAAATATCTTGAAAAATTATATGTTGTATATGCATTTAATTTAATCTTAACTTATCATGCTGTTATAACAACACTACAATTTGCGCTTTTCAAATAAAAATAATTCTTTCAATTGTTAGTAAACATTTTTAGAAATAAAACAAAGAAGTTTTCATCCCGTTTAATAATAGTAAAATTTCTATTGAGTTGTAATTCATCACATATATATCCATTTAAATTAAATAAATATAATTTAATGAAACAACTTAATGACCCTTTGTAATTATTAATAAATATAATCTGACTTAATCTAAAAATTAATAATAATAATAATTTGAATCTTACAATTTTGTGCCTGTGTTTGCAAAACTTAGGAATATATAATTTTAATATGTACTACTTTTTTAATCCTTTTTTTTTTTTTTTTTAATTTAAGGGTTTTTTATAGTTAGAGATTGTTTTGAGAATAATAAATATTTTGCAAACTTATCCATATTACATGTATTTCATTAAATTTTATCATATCACACTCTATTATCAGTAAAAGTAATTACAACAACAAAATAATTTGTGCTTTTTAAATTAAAATCGTTCTTTCCAAGGGATTTTCAATTTTTAATTATTTTTTTTAAATAATAATAATAATAATAATAATAAAATTTCGCTAAATTTAAAGCAAATTTCAACGGGTTTGTAATTTAACACAGTTATACTCTTTGATGAAATCATAAATTGCATTTTTGTAATTATTAGAATTATATAATAAAACTCAATTTAGAGTTGAAATAATAATAATAATAATTTTCAGGTTACAATTTTATGTTACGATTTTTAACAAAATCTGTTTAATAACTTCCAAAATCTTCAAAATTTTTTAAACATTGCTTGTTTTGCATGTCTTAAATATGAAATTCCAATAGGCTTTGTAGTCATGATTGGAAAAAATAGTTCATTAACTTTAGCTTTTTTCAGACAATATGTGATCAATAGATTCTCAGATCACGGATTTGATGCTTATTTTGATAGTATATATTGCTTATACATTAATAACTATATGTGTTAAATAATTTGCGTTTTCTGTCACGTTGATTATTTCTATTTCATTTGGCACTTGATTTATTACATGTTTATTTTCCTTTTTAAAAAATCATTTCTGGAACAATTATTTTAAAGTGTATCTCTCATTTCGCCCCTCTTTAAAAAGCTCATAATCTATTGATTGTCAAAAGAAGGTAGTTTATTTTATTCTGATGCTACCCCTTTTCTTTTTAGATACACGTATATTTTTATCATTTATCTAATGACTTTTTTAAATAACTATCCATCTGATGTCAACAAAAGCTTCAAAATATAAAACTACAAGTGAACTACAATGAAGAACTAAATAATGCACCAAATGGATAGATTATCCTAAGCAGAAAAAAAAAATATTTTTTTTTTTAATGCATTTTAAATTTATTTAAGTGTAAATTCCAGAGGCACACAATAAGCTTTTCCAATGCTAAAAATCTAAACTTCTTCATGCAGTATCATTTTTTGTAAATTTTGTATATTTAAATGAAAATTATCAAAATGTATCTTAATTAACATTAATGTGCTTTTAGTTAGCTTTACTATATAGAAATATTTCGCAACACTTTATTTGAAGTATTTTGTTGAATTTTGCGTGTATTTTCAGTTTTGAGAAATAGATTTCAGAAAATAATAGATAAGTTTCCTAGTTTAATTAAAAGTAGTTTATAATTTGTAATTAGTAATTGAAAAAAATCAACAGCATCAGGCTAAATATTCAAAATCATTTATAAGTAATTCTCTGTATTTTTATTGCACAGACGGAATTTCATTTTTTAGTTTCAGATTAAAAAATAAATTTCGATTATGATAAAATGTTCTTTGAATGACACATGTTGTGATGAAAAGTTTGATTAAAATAATAGTATAAATGGCTCACTTGAAAGAAAAGAGACGCATCTCGGCAAATATATATTTAACAATAGATGCAAAAGAAAATTTGTACGATTTTATTCTAATCTGAAAATAAAATAGTTTTGAATGCAGTAATAAAAACTGAATAAAAGCACAAAATAATTAAGCATGAAGATGTAGGATGAGGTTTGGAGATGGGATAATCTTATATCCCCCCACATTCCACCCCTCGTCTGTAGTAACAAATGGACATATAGCGTAATAAATCATTTTTTCGTATAGCTACACTTGAAACTGTTTCTGTATTAGGATGCACCATATGACGGGCTTATTAGTGCAAGATAAAACAAAATTAATTTTTGCAAGATGTATCACTTTTCTTGCAGGTGAGCGATATATATATTTATATAAAAGTTAGGTATGAGAAATACTTAATAATGAAAAAATAGAAGTTTATTTTTTACAATTTATGCATGGATCAATCAATTTACAAAATAAATGTATGTACAAATATAATTTTCAAAGATGAAACTAAAAAAATCTATAAATCAAGAGAAAATTTATTTTTACAAATTTATTACACTTATTTTCAGAAAATTTTCCATTTGCCTCAAACAAAACAAAGCAATATATATTTGAAAATTTTAACCTTTAACTTTTTATTATTTTATGTGCGTATGTATGTAATTTTTAAATTCACTATCTTAATATAAATCTATTAAAAACCTTTTACTTTCGCATTATTTTACAGAAGTTTGTTTTATGTGTGTATAAAAAAGGGTAGAGTGAGGTAGGTTTGCAGCTATGAAAGATTCATTTTGATATTTTAAATGATTTTGTTAACATAAAATATTAAAAGTGACCTGTTCAGCATTTTTTAAAAACTGAAGCCTTATTTCTTTTCAGATTTAGTCCACCTACACTGTTTTTTATTATTCCACCTTCCTTGAAATTGAAGAAACCATCAGATAATGAATTGCATCTAAAAATATCGAAATAATGGAAAAGGAGAGAGGTCCAAGAAGAGGAAATGAATGCCTGAATGGCAATGTCTTAATGATTATAAATGATAATTTTTCTAATATTCACTTATATATATTTCTAATTAATAAATTCTTTTTTTCATGTATTTGTCATGTCTTTTTCATGTATTTATTATGTCTTTTTCATGTATTTATTATGTCTTTTTCATATATTTGACATGTATTAAATCAAGACTTTTATAAAAACAAAAGAAGAGTGAAGAAAATTATTTTCAGAATTAAAAAGAGGAAAAAGCATATCACAAAAAAAATTTAGTTTTACGCAAACATTTGTAGTATACAAACATTTGAAATAAAATTTACACT
The DNA here is from genome assembly GCA_964019185.1 of Maratus speculifer. Lineage (NCBI taxonomy): Eukaryota > Metazoa > Arthropoda > Arachnida > Araneae > Salticidae > Maratus > Maratus speculifer. The sequence goes on along the minus strand of OZ025291.1, from coordinate 306,748,349 downwards.
TTCTTAGATTTTTTTAGTTGCTGAAAATATCTGCTGCATGCATAAAACTATAGAACTCTACTAATACAATAAGTTTTAAAATGACTGCATTTTTATTTTGCTTTTCTAAATCCGCAATACAGATCTTATAAGAAAATAAGAATAAGATAAGAATATACATTATGAATATCTATTTTTTTTTTCTTCATAAGAGATTTTTCAAGGTAATACATGTTTAAAATATATGAAAATCAAAGTTGAACATTGATTTAAAACAATTTTTGTAATATTTTATCATTTATTCTAGCTTTTACATGATAAGTTGATTAAAATTCAGATTTTTTTTCCCTCTAATGTAAGTAACATTTTGAATGCAAGTATTAAACCTTAATTTTAAACATTTGTTGCAATTGAATTAGATATAAGAAGTAATAAAATAGTTTTATGTTTAAAATATTCGGTTTTGGAATTGGTTAAGTATAAATTGCTGTTTTTTATTATATTACTGAATTAAAGCACTTTGTGTCACTATTTATTTGCTTAGAAAACTAATCAGTTTAATATAGGGGAAGATGGGGATACTTGAGCCATTTTTTGAATTTTAATTTTTTTTAATTTTTTATATATTTTTAGAATAAAATAAAATATTGAAAATGAAAATTTGATATTTTTCCTTCAACTAAAAACCACTTTCAATAAATTTTGAACTATTTTTTCATGTATAATAAATGTTTATTTTTTGCTTTACATCATGGCTCAAGTATCCCCATGGCGGGGATACTTGAGCCATAGTGAAGGGATACTTGAGCCACTACGGAAAAATACCTACAAAAGTAATTTTTTTCGCTTTATTTTTGCACAAACATTTTACAGAATGATAAATTATGAAACGTAAAGTCTTTCAAAACCAATTGAGAAAACAAAGCTAGTAATACGATCATTTTTTGTCGTTAAAACTGGTTGTCGAAGGATAATTTGAACTTGAGTTATAACGACGGTAGAAACATCCTCAGTTCAGAGCCATTTAAATTTGGAATCTGCAATTCTTCGGGCAAATTTCATTTTCAAAATATTAAGCACTTATCCAACAAATATTTTTACAGTTTTCTTTCTGGCATATTTTATTAGTAACCAACAATCAATAGAAGGTTTTCTTTCACATCATCACCATCATTGACAGAATTTTCCTCTAATGATATTGTCGAACTCATGCTTTTAGTTTAGTAGCTGTCGGAATTTAAGCTAGATGTATCATTCTACTATTTCAAACACTTTTTTGATTTCACAGGAAAAGATTTTGTCTTCCTCTTTGGCTCCATGTAGGTAAGTTTGAACTGGGATTTTTGTTGCTTTTCTTGTTTTTGTGCGCTCTTTTTACCAGTTTTTCTTCAATTTTCTTAGTTAAAAAAAAAGTTACAGCAACAGAGGTTACGATTTCAATATAAAATACTAATCTTAATATGTTATATTAAAAAATAAATATTTTAATATGTTGGACCTAACTAATTAAAGTATTAGAGATTATAGCCTGTAAAACCGTTTTAAAAAGTTATTTTCATTTAATGAAAGTTAAATTGAAAACTATGTTTACATTTATATAGACAGGCTATTTTGTTAGTCAAATCGAAAAATAAAATAGACATTTTCATTTAAAAAATATGCATTTTTAAACATTTTTAGGTCGTTATTTTTTTAAGAAAAAAAAAATAAAATGAAAAATTATTCTCCCTTTTCTCCAGAAAAATATCTACTAGTGAATATAAGGATGTAATTTTATTTTTTGTTTGTTTCACCCATGTTTTATTTCTAGTGGGGATGGTTAAGACATGGCTCAAGTATCCCCACTCTCATTGGCTCAAGTATCCCCACTATCACTATTTTTGTTTCCCAGAGTTTTACTAAATAAAGCATGCAGCAATTAGAACTATTTTGGACTCAAAATACAATTGAAATTATGCTTATTGAATGTATGTATATAGTTGCAACTTTAAACAAAACTTTGATTACAAAAAAACAAAAAAAACATGCACCCAAATATTTTCTTCAGATAGGGAAAAGACAACTATTAATCACTATACTTTCAAAATGGTACCAAGATGTGTGATTTCTTTTTTACATGTTCAGAACTATAAATATGTTATCATATTGGCAGTTTTAGAAAGAAAAATTAACCAACTGTAGAGATAATAGGGGTGGCTCAAGTATCCCCTATGCTCAAGTATCCCCACTCTCCCCTACTCATATTACTCGTGTCTAAATACTGTTAGTGTGTTTGTATACAAATACATCAAATTCTTTACCGAGAGTGAATACAGCATGGCATCATTTCACTTACATTTAAACATTATGTGATTATTTATGACAAAATCGATTTGATTATTTTTTTTAGAAAATAAAAATGGAAAAAAAATTAAACAGTCAAATCATTATTTCACTGTTTTTTATTATTTTTTAATTTATTTTTAATACTATTATCAGACTACATATTTCAAAATTAATGTTTATATGTCTACATAAAGTAAAAATTAAATATATATCATTAATTGTTAAACATCAGTAAAAGAATTCCGGAAAAAGAAATATATATATATATATAGAAAGAAACATGGATTTTATTGCTAAAGAAATTACAGTAAAATGTGAATAAATTTCCTCATTATTTTTAGAAAATCAAAAGGGTAAAAAATGTAAATAGTCAAATCATGATTCCCGAGGATTTTTTTCTTATGTTATTGCTGACGACATTTTCTAATAATTACATAGTAGTTATTTTAAAACTAATTAAAATAACTGCACATAAATTAGAACAAAATCATGTATCTACCATTCAGTGCTTGGTGTATAAGTATTAATAAAATAACTGCATATATATGTATATATAAAAACATAATTTTTTTGGTATAACATAGTAATAATTGTGAATAAAATTTATTATTCGTAATGATGATTGATTGTGCAAAAATACTCAATACAGTTGCTTAATTTAGAAAAAAAAATGAGAATTGGCATTTTCAAATACTTTTATTGAAATGATTTATTATTTTTTAGAGGAGAGGGATAAATTAACATTTGGAAGTTGAAGTAATAATTTTGCTAACGTCAAGCAATTATTTGTATATTACGTAATAATATATTCAAGACAAAAATACGATTGCCATCGGCAATGCCTACTTTTTTAAAATGGACAAAGTCTTAATACATTTTTTTTTTTTTAATTTCTTTTTATATAGGTTCAAAGAGCAAAATTTCATTTTAGTTATTTATATTCATGTCAAATTTATATGAGTGAGATAACAAAATGGCAGAAAAAAAAGAAGAAAAAATGCTTTTATTCACTGTAACATCATATTTACAAACCTTTCTTTTAAATTAAAAAGTAAGTAATAGTAATAGTTTTTCATTCAGAAAAAAATACTTAAATAGTTCATTAGTAATATATAACAGTAACTAAAAGGAAAAAAAATAACGTCAATGAAAATTATATTGCATGTTATAATTTTAAATTGTGAAACACAAAATTTTTTATATAGCACACATATTTTGTATATAGCACATAGATTTGTGGTCTAAATTTTTATATATTTATTATTTTTTAATGTGCATTTAATAATTTTATTAAAATTTTAAAACTGCACAATTAATTATGATTCAAAAAATTTTCAACGTGTGAAAAAAAAAATATTTAAATAATTTTTTTTTCTTTTTCTATTAAAAATGTTTTTGACTGGCAAGCATCAAAGAAATGTATATCATTTTTTAAAACAAAATGTTACTTGTTTGGTAAATTGTCTATAAAGATATATCTTACCCCCCCCCCCTTCTTTTGCTGTAAGACAAATATAATATTAACGTAGTGAAAAGACAATTGTAAATACAACATTGCTGTAACAGTAGTAAAAAATCCATAAAAATTAAGAATATTAAGAATTAATTTCATTTTTACGGTATTGTTGTAATTTTCACGACACTTGTAACCATTTTTTTTACAGCTGTATCATAATTTCATTTTACAGTATTGTTGTAATTATTATTATTTTTTAGCCGTAATGTTTTCAGTTGTGATGCATTTTAATTTTACAGCATAACTATTAATTTAACTGCATTTTTATCCTTTTTTTACATTTTAATCATATTTTTGTTTTACAGCACAACCGTAATACATGTTAGCCTTTTTTACAACTGAGATGCATATTTGTTTTACAATTAAAATAAAATTTTAATTGTAAAACAAAAATGCATCTCAGTTGTAAAAAAAGGTTAACATTTATTAAAATATACGGTTGTGCTGTAAAACAAAAATATGATTAAAATGTAAAAAAAAAAAAAAAAAAAAAAAAAAAAAAAAAAAAAAATGGCAAAAATGCATTTAAATTAATAGTTGTGCTATAAAATTAAAATGCATCACAACTGTAAAAATTACGGCTAAAAAAATAATAAAAATTACAACAATACTGTAAAATGAAATTATGATATAGCTGTAAAAATAATGGTTAAAAGTGCCGTGAAAATTACAACAATACCGTAAAAATGAAATTACGACATTGCTGTAAAAAATATAGCCAAAACTGCAGTAAAATTTACGCCTGCACTGTGAAATTAAAATAACGCCATTGCTGTAAAAATAACAACTAAAACTGCAGTAAAATTTACGCCGGCACTGTGAAATTAAAATAACGCCATTGCTGTAAAAATAACAGCTAAAACTGCAGTAAAATTTACGCCTGCACTGTGAAATTAAAATAACGCCATTGCTGTAAAAATAACAGCTAAAACTGCAGTAAAATTTACGCCTGCTCTGTGAAATTAAAATAACGCCATTGCTGTAAAATAACTGCATAATGTGCTGGCACCCAAATTGCCAGCACTTTTTGCTGTAAAATTACAGTACTTTTTCTTACAGTGTGCTTACTAAATTTTAAAATGAAATTTATCCCAAATGTAACTAAATGTGTGTCTTCCCCTGCATTATGCAAGTAATACAGGGTGGAGCGTAAAGATATCCCCATTTAAAGAGGCCAATAAAAATATTTGGAACATTGAAAACAAATATTTTATGTTTACATTCGGAAAGAATAATGTTTGCCATTTATTAATTTTTACAATCTGTAACAATTTTTGCTATTAATTTCGAGGTTTTGTTGTACGAAGAATGATATCGTCTAAATATTTTCCTTCGATCTCTATACACTTAGTCTATCCCGGAAATTCACCATAATTTTTTTCCACCGTTGCTGGCAAAATTACTGAAATTTCAAATCGAATAGCATATCCTTCAGTTCGTCGAGTGTCTTAGGACTTAGATTTATGTGTGTAAACTTTAGCCTTCATGTATGCCCACAGAAAGGAGTTACATGCTGCTGCATCTGACGATATCATATTTCGTGCAACAAATCCTCAAAATTAATAGCAAAATTTACAGATTGTAAAAATTAATAAATGGCAAACATTATAGTTTCCGAATGTACACATAAAATATTCGTTTTCAATGTGCGATGTATTTTTATTGACATCTTAAAATGGGGAGATCTTTATGCCCCACCCAGTATATGCACATTTTTTTTATACTCTGGTAGAACGTTGAAATGCTGTCTCAATGTTGTCAATGTTGTCTTGGTAGAACTGGCAACTAAAATTATGTGCTATAAAAAACATTTCACTATCTTTTCAAGGATTACCATGGAATATTTTCCCTATCTCCTATTAAAGGAGACCCGTACCCCATTTTCGGCCAAAAATCACCAAAAGTTCCAAAAAAAAAAAAAAAAAAAAAAATATGTCAGAAAACGATAAAATACTTATTTGCGAATATCCATGCAAAATTTCAGAACTCGGGGACACTTGGAACAGGTAGAAAATGCGCTTTTTTAATTGTACTCACTATAGTGTTTAAAGGACTAGCGGCCATTTAAAACGTGTTTTCCTGAAAATGACTTTTTTCATATTTTGCCTAAGTTCAAAGTACTAAGGCTCAGTGGTAAAATGATTTAGAAACAAAGTGTTTATGTTTTTAGAATCTTAAACAAATTTGCAACATAAGTAAGAGAGATATATATTTTTTAACTATTTCTGAAAATTTTACATAAATTGGTAAAAATGAAAATTATAACGAATTTAAGGAAATTTACCATGCGTATTTTTATTTATTTATTTTTTTTTTTTTTTTAGCCGAGTAAAATAGAAAATTAAAAATATCTCTCCTTAGTTCTTTTCTATATACTATAACACTATTTAAGAAATTTTAGTAATACCAAAATATTGAAAATTGAACCCTCTCGCTGCGTAATTTTTTTATCAAAATAGGTTCAAAAATTGCGTATTTTTTTTATTACATATTTCAAATCTATATATATTTTAGAGTTAAAACATACAAAAAAATTTTGTAAAAGAGGTTTTTTTTTAATATAGAATTAGATCATAGAAAAAGGATGTCAGAATATTGAAATCGAAGAATAATGATATAAAAGCAAAATTTTGAAAATTAGTCTTGGTTGAATTATGATTTATTTTATAAAATACAATGGTAAAACGTATATACTAATAAAAATATGCAAAATACTTACAAAACATATGTTAGAAATGAAGTTTTGTATGATAAATTTCGAAGCAAGGCTCGAGGCAAAGTCCTACCTCACAATCCTTACACCAAATTCGCGTTTCTTTTCGAATTTTTTTTCCACTTTCAGTTTTTTTTGAACAACAGACAGCACACTGTCGACGAGGCTCTTTCTTGATGGTATTTGGGGGTATATGGCTAGCAAAATGTCGAGCTGTTAGTCTCATAGGATTGTGAGTTGAACTACATCTGCCATGGTAAACACTGGAATTTCCATCTGAATATTTCTGAATGCTTAGTTCAATAATTTGCAAACGGAATTCTAGAAGCGTTATATTTTGTAATGGGTTATCCTTTTTATAAAGGATATAAGCATTCCACAGAGATTGGTCCATGAATTGTCGGAAAATTTTTATGTAATATTTTCCTTGTTGTTTTCTGAGGGTGGGGTAATATGACATTTCTTGGTCACATAAATCAACCCCACCCATCGTGTTATTATAATCACAAACAACATTTGGTTTCAGTACAGTTTTGTTTGATTTGCATTTCACTAAACGGGAACTTGCATTATGAACTGTACTCATCAGAAACACACTTTTTTTGTCTTGCCATTTCAGGGCCATAACTTTACCCCTTTGGTAAGCAAGTACTTCACCTTTAGGTATTTTCTCCTTTGCGAAATTCGGAGGAAGGTCTTTCCTAATCTTATTTACTGTGCCATATGAGTCTGTTTTTTCTGAAATTAAAATGTCTGCCAATTGTGGAGACATGTAGTAGTTGTCCATAGTTACACAGTAACCTTTTCCAAGGAATCTGTCCATCAGGTGCAAAACAATTTTACTGGACACTGGATAATTTGCAAATTTAGGGTTATATACAGTTCCATTACCTGTGTATATGAGAAAGTCTGAAATGTATCCAGTTTCAGCTTCGCAAACCACAAAAAACTTAAGACCAAATCTTGCTCTTTTCTTAGCGATGAACATTTTCCAGCTCAGTCTGCCTTTGAAGCGCATCAAACTCTCGTCTATGCTGAGATTTTTATCTGGTGTATAAAGATTTCGGAATTTGTTTCTGAGATGCTCCATGATCTCATAAATTTTATTTAATTTTGGCCACGGATGACTATCCTTATCAAACTCTTCGTTATTAGAAAAATGAAGAAACTTCATTAGCAAAATAAACCTATCTTTTTGAATGATTTGTGGAAAAATTGGGGTTTGTAATATCTGGCGTTTAGACCAATAATACTCTTGTTTCGGCTTTTTTACGATTCCTTGCAGAAACAAAACGGAAAAGAATAATCTAAGTTCTTTCTCATTTGTATCTGTCCATTTTTTCCATCTTGATCTTTCTTTAGGAACTGCCTTATTTATATACTGCTGAGCGTATCTGTTGGTCTCTTTTACTATTATTTTCAACATAACATCGTCAAAAAAAAGTTCAAAATAATTCAAAACAGTTGCATCATTTGCCATAGAGAAATTTGGTCCGGGATTGCCAAGAAAAGGAAATGGAGCAGGAGCTGGTGGCACATTTTGCATGTCAATTTTGCACCACTGTCGAACGTTTTGAATCGAAAATGAATTTTCAGATTCATCACTATCCGCAGAGGAATCCGATAAATTCTCATCAGTTTCGCTATAACTATCTTCAATATAATTGAAATCAGAGTCAGAACTACTATCAGTGTCGGAAATATCGTCAGGAATATAGGTTATATCACGTGCGAAACGCTTCCTGGCAGACATTTTTCAGCTTTGAAAAAGCGCGCGCAAAATGCTACAAAAACTTCCTGTATATTTCGCTAAAATATGGACAACTAACGCCATCTGTTGGCCCACATCTAAATAAACATTCAAACATCACATAAAAGCGGAAATGAAACCTCGAACGGGGAAATAGCGGGTTGCACAATTCAATAGACGGCAAAAATGCATACCCGCGGAAATCGCGGGTTGCGCAAATTTTGCTACTTTTACGTTGCCCGTGGAAATCGCGGGATGCGCAGCGAGAGGGTTTAAACAAATTTGCAACATAAGTAAGAGAGATATATATTTTTTAACTATTTCTGAAAATTTTACATAAATTGGTAAAAATGAAAATTATAACGAATTTAAGGAAATTTACCATGCGTATTTTTATTTATTTATTTTTTTTTTTTTTTTAGCCGAGTAAAATAGAAAATTAAAAATATCTCTCCTTAGTTCTTTTCTATATACTATAACACTATTTAAGAAATTTTAGTAATACCAAAATATTGAAAATTGAATGAGGAGTAGTAATTTTAAAAAGTGTATTTTTCGACAAAAAAAATCAGAAAAATCCCCATAAAAAATATACTTTTTAATAAAAAATGATTTTTTTTTGCTAATTATTCCTTACAAAATGATTCTTAAGTAGTACACCAAAATTCATTACTTTAAAATCAATAATAAACATTTTGGGTTTTTTCTTACGGGTCTCCCTTAAACAGGTTGGAAATTGCAAATGAGGTGCGTTCGTACTATAACAAAGTTTTTCAGATCTTGTAGTAATAATATACAGTACTTCCGATATAGTATAACGGCCAAAATCTTTGGAGCCTCTCTGTAAATAATATCTGCTTTCTATAATGCAGGAAGTAATTTCTAGTAAACCTGAGCAACGAATATCAATTTCATAAAATGTGAAACAGTTTAAAAGTATTTAAACGCGCTCTAAATAGTATTTTCCCCTATACCATTGTCTAGTGGAATACTTTTATGTGTCCCTGTATATTAAGAACAAATATTATTTGCACCACAGATTGTGCAGAATATATTTTTTAGTATATATTTCATAGATGCTTATCGATTTTGTTATGATCGATTGAGTAAAACATCATTAAAATTCTCTTGAAACTAATTTTTCCCATTGACCGTAATGTAACTGAAGATTGTTCCTGTAATTAAGCTATGCATCCGATTTTCATAAAATTTGAAATGATTTGACAAAATTATGCAAAAAATATATATTTTAAATTTCAAACGATTCGGTTGGATAGTTTTTGCTCTGTTGTATGCTGACAAACGCTCGGATTGAACTACAATTATAGGTGCTACGTATTTATACAATTACGAACGCACCTAAAAATGCAATAACACAGAAAAAATATAAAAAATATCGCTTTGTGTAGAAAAATCCTAATTTGAACAAAATACTATTGGAATGGAATAATGAAAATGAAAGAACAGTAAAAAATCAATTATATATTACAAAATGTTATGGGTCATCAGCGTAATATAATGAACTTCGTGATAAACTATCATAATTCAGATTAAATGTTAACGTTTATTTTTCAAGATCGCTTTCCAACAGTCTCTTAGTCGTTTAGTCCTCGAAAATTCTGATTCCATAAAGCAATCTAAAGTAACGAATTATATTAGATGATTTCCAAGTAGTAGAAAAGAGCTTTAGTCAATTATAACGTTTTTTAACTCTATAATAAAGATGTATTATTAAGAGAAATTTTTTAAGATTTAAAAAAAATTCGTAGCGAAGCTGTAACAGTTTTTTCATATTATGATTTACTCAAATAAGATTTCACCTACTTTTAAAAAACGCTTGAATAGTTTGAACTACCTCTAATTTTTATTTCAGAATGAGAAGAAATTATTAAAATCTATTTCAAAATATACTCTAACGTTCTGCTAAAATCATAATTTTTTTATGGTGGCGTATCTCTTCTGACATTTTTCTACAAAGTTTAAAAGTATTTACGACTTCGGTTCGTCTGACTATCTGTCCGTCTGTCCTCGCTCTAACTCTCGTAAATATACTCGGATTGCCCTGAAAATTTTGGAACTTATTGACGGTTATCCTATCATGAACCGTATTTTAAATGAAGTTTCTAGCATGTTTAGTTTATTTACAGAAACAGTCAAAAGTTTTCCATTACATTACTATAGGATGGACGAGTCTTGACTCAAAATAAAAAGAGTTTTCTAACGGACACATACATTTATTGAGAGACGAACAGGACAAAAAAATAAACAAAAAATAAAACAAATTAACTCTTCGTTGCTTTCAAAATACCACTTTAAAAGTCATATATCAGTTCTTCGTAAATGTTCTGAAACAATCGTCATTTTTATTCCTCAAAAAATCCGTCTTAGTTTTATCATCGTCGTTCATCGTCGTCGGAAAAATCATTCTATTTACTTCTTCCTAATTCTTTCACACCTCCACACACAGCTTGGAAGCTTCGCGTTTCTTAATTAATCTCGTGCCGGCGTTTCGGAGAGTCCGATGCAGGTGCAACAGAAAGGGAGTGTAGGCTACGCGCGAGAGTATATCCCACATGCGGCCGTCCTGACATCTGGAGCTGCCGCAGCGACATGTGATCTTATAGAATCTGAAAAGAAACAAAAACAAAAACAAAAAAAAGTAACTGTTCTTAGGGAAAAAAAATAGAGTTCGTTTGCACACTAAAAAGGTCAGTCGTCGTTTTTCTGAAATGGTGTAACATCGAATGAAAATGTTCTTTAAAATCGCTGACTTTTAAAATGATCAGACATACACATTAAAGATAAGGGGAAAAAATAATGTTTCAGTTATCGTCATGCCAAGGCTTCATGTATTCAGCACAGGAACTAGTACTGATCGGTCCTTCAGTTGATGAGATTTTCTCTACGTCGTAGGTGTCGTTAGACTTCACTTTGGTTACTTTATATGGACCTAGGAATTTAGATTTCAATTTTAGCCCTGGTCCTTGTTGGGTTCTTTTAATTGCTACGAGGTCTCCAAGGTTATATTTCCGGGGTTTCTTACGTCTTAAATTATAATGCTTGTGATTTTCTTGTTGAATTTCCAGAATATTCTTCTTAGCTTCTTTTCGGAGTTCTTCTCTATCTTTCATGAATTGTTCTTCGACTGCACTGTTCAGGAGTTCAATAATTTGTAAATCTTCTTTCTGTTTCATTTTTGTACCAAATAGTATTTCAAACGGTGTTCTCTTAATGCTTCGTTGGTAAGTTGAATTAATGACTTGTTGAACTTTAGGAACATATTTAAACCATTTGGTCGGTTCGTCTTTGGACATTTTAGAGATTACTGAAATTATGATGGAATTAAGTCGCTCCACTTGACCATTAGCACGGGGAAGGCCAGTTGTTATTGTCTCATGTTTTATATTTTCATTTTGGCAATAATCAGCAAATTCTTTACTTGTAAATGCAGGACCTTTATCGCTAATAATTTTGGAAGGGTTGCCAAAAGTATAACTTTGTTGTTGCAGTTTCGAAATGACTTCGGCAGAAGAAGTAGTTTTACAGGGATATAGCCACACGAATTTGGTAAATGAATCTATTAAAGACAAAATATGTTTATAGTTTTTGTTAGTTGATTCGAGAGGGCCTAGATGATCAATGTGGTAAGTTTGGAGGGGAGTCTCCTCTTTGTGTAAGGGATGTAACTCACCTTCTTGTTTTCCACGTTTCCGATTATATAAAAGACATGTTACACAGTTTGCTATAACTTTATCAATCTTATTTGCCATATTAGGGATAAAAAATTCTTCATTAAGGAGTTCTTCACAACGTTTGCGTCCGAAGTGTCCTTTGTCATGAACGTGTTTAATGACGTTTAGCTGCATTTCATCCGGCACAACTACCAGATCGTAACCTTTATAATTTTTATAAAGAACGTTATTCTTGAGGAAATAGTTGTCATATGGCTTTGTTATCAAAATTTCTTTGATGGCCTGTATATGTTCATCGGTGTTCTGTGATTGTATGATTTTGGAAGTAAAACTGTCTTGAATGGTCATACATACGGGATTTCTGCTTAAAGCGTCGACGTGGCGCATACGTGTACCTTGTCTGTGTTCGATTGTATAGTTATAATCAGCTAACATTAAAGCCCATCGAGCTATCTTGGTGCAAAGATCTTTTTTATTCATAGTTAGGGCAAATGCATTGCAATCTGTGACAATCTTGAAAGGAATACCTAAAATATAAACACGAAATTTTTTAAGAGCCTCGATGACAGCCAAAACTTCTAGTTCATAACTCGAATATTTACGCTCAGCATCTGTGGTTTTTTTGCTCATAAAGTAGACAGGGTGAAATTGATTATCAATAGAAGACTTTTGAAGGAGGACCGCTCCGTAACCATCGATAGAAGCATCGCAATGAACTTCTGTTTCATTACTAGGGTTATAAATGCTTAAAACAGGACCTGAAGCAAGAATGTGTTTCAACTGATTAAATGCATTTCGCTGTTGGTCACCGAAGTGAAATTTAGTGTCCTTTCTAAGGAGATCTGTTAAGGGTTTAGCTATTAAAGAATAATCTTGAATAAATTTACGAAAATATGAGGTTAATCCGACAAATGAATGTACATCTTTTACACTTTTAGGTTCCGGAAAATTTAGAACAGCTTTAGTTTTGGAGGGAGATGGATGTAGTTGACCATTTTTAATGTGGTAACCCAGAAAATCAATTTCTCGCTGTAAAAAGTGGCATTTTTTTAGATTCAGTTCCAAACCATATTCGGATGCAATTGTAAGAACGCGTTGTAATTTCTGGAGTCCTTCGGCTTCGTCTTCAGACGGTATTATAAAATCATTCATGTACACGATAAGTACTTTTTCATTAATGAGATCGCGAAAAACATTATAGATATATCTCTGAAAAACTAAAGGAGCATCGCTAAGGCCATAATTCATGTATAGAAATTCAAATTGACCAGAATGTGTTACAAAAGAAGTGTATTTTCGGCTATTTTCTTCTACTTCGACATGAAAAAATGCATTTTTAAGATCAAGAGTTGTAAATACTTTTGCAGAGTGCAACTGATCAATAATGTCATCGATGACTGGGAGGGGAAAGCGTTGTTTATGTGTTTTAGCATTTAGCTTCCTATAGTCAACACACAATCTATATGAACCATCTTTCTTTTTTACGAGGACAATAGGTGATGAAAAATTACTGGTGCTTTTTCGGATAATTCCCTTTTCAAGCCATTCAGAAATTTGTTTTTCGACAAATTCTTTCTCTATAGGAGCTAGGCGTCTGGGAGGACATGTAACAGGTATTTCGTCTTTCAGATGAATTGATAATGTAACATCAGTAGTCTTTACTTTTCGGGGGGAATAATTTTGAATAAGTTCCGTAATTTTTGAACGTATAGTTTTATCGGTAATATGAGATAAATCAAGATTACTATCGTCTAATACTTGAGCAACATTAATCAGAAAATTATTTGACATATTTTCATTTTGCTTGATTTTTTGCATCGAAATATTATTTTGAGAAACTGTTAAAATACTTTGCTGTATAACATCTGTACCAATAATAAAATCAAAAGATATGGAATAATCTGGTACTACATAAACATTAGTGGTGTAATTAAAATCATCTATAGTAATATCCGTAAAGAAAAAACCCAGGGGTTTGATCATAGTATTTCCTAATCCAGTTAATGTGATTGTTGAATGTTCGAGGTTCGAAACCGTTGGGAGTTTGCGATAAATACTTTCTTTTAACAGACTTCTTTCACTTCCCGTATCGATCAAAGAAAGAACCTTTACTGACGAAATAATTACTTGTTTGGTCATAAAAGTATTCGACGTAATGGTGGAAATATTGGATGGTTCAGGCTTATTTCTAGATTTCCTTGGTTGATCACAGTGAGCCGACTTATGGCCAAAATTCGAACAATTAAAGCAGCGAGGGCCTTTGTCTTTATGCCTACATTGGCTACTTTTATGGTTGGCTAAACCACAATTAAAGCAGAGAAGATCAGGTTTTGGACGAAAAGATTTCTCTTTTAACGGCATTTCTGGTTTAAATTTACGAAATTTAGTGTTCTCATAGTCATGCCGAATTTTGTCATAAATTTTGAGCTTTTGTTTAAATTCTACTATAGATTGGCAGCCATATAATATTGATTTTCTAAAAACAGGGTCGGGTATACCGTTAATAATATACTGCATCAGTGCTGAATCTTCGATGTTACCGCGCGAACATAATTGTTTCATTACGAGAAAATATTCTTCAAGAGATTCATTTTCTTGTAATTTTCGTTTATTTAACATGTCATGTAACTCAGCAGAATTATAAGTAATGCCAAATTCAGAAATTAAAAGTTCTTTAAGTTTTTCATACGAGTTAATGTGAAATTCTGTTTGTACTAGCAGCTGGGCTTTTCCTCGTAAGGAACGTTTAGCAAATATAAATTTATGAAATTCTGATAAATTGAGCATGCTAGCGACATCGTCAAAATTACTTAACCAAATATTTATATCTTGAAAAGAACTACCATCAAAAGGCGGTATAACACTTTCAACATCATTAAAATTAATAGTAGATGGCAAAAAACTTTGAACTGGAAATTGCTTGTTTTTATCAAAATTTGATGATTCGGTATTACTTGCAGTGTCCTTATTCAATGTAGTATTATGTGAAGATATTTCAGGTTCCGAATCGGTATCACTTTCGTTTTGGATAATGTTAGCTTGCAGTGAATTTAAGTCTGAAAGATATGTCACTAATCTGGTTGCAAGTTCAGTTAAAGAACCGTCATTTGAGATACAGAGTAAATTACAAATTGTGATTAAATCATTTAAAGAAAAATCTGCTTGAACTTTCGTAACTTTATTTTTGAATTCAGTGCTGGTCGTTTCGAAATCGAAACCAGTGAAGTCACGAATTCTTTTTCGATTTGAGCGGTCACCATCAGTGTCGAACAATAATTTATGAAGTAATTTAATTTTATTAGTACGTTCATTTTTAAATGCAACTTCCAGTTCTTTGATGTCGACTAGCTTCATAGTAAATATAAAATATGGAATAATTAACTCACCCGTAAAATGATATCCGGCTTGAATCTGAAGAAAAAATATCTAGTTCATAACAATGAGCAAAAATGGTAAGTCGGCACTTCTGGCACCACTTTATAGGATGGACGAGTCTTGACTCAAAATAAAAAGAGTTTTCTAACGGACACATACATTTATTGAGAGACGAACAGGACAAAAAAATAAACAAAAAATAAAACAAATTAACTCTTCGTTGCTTTCAAAATACCACTTTAAAAGTCATATATCAGTTCTTCGTAAATGTTCTGAAACAATCGTCATTTTTATTCCTCAAAAAATCCGTCTTAGTTTTATCATCGTCGTTCATCGTCGTCGGAAAAATCATTCTATTTACTTCTTCCTAATTCTTTCACACCTCCACACACAGCTTGGAAGCTTCGCGTTTCTTAATTAATCTCGTGCCGGCGTTTCGGAGAGTCCGATGCAGGTGCAACAGAAAGGGAGTGTAGGCTACGCGCGAGAGTATATCCCACATTACGGCAATGGGAAAAAATCGTTTCAAATTAATTGTAAAATTATTGCACATTTTCAGATATAATAAAACTGATATGCATTTACGAAGTGCAATAAAATTTGCATTTTATAGAATATGCGGTGCAAAACTAGTATTACTCATTTAGGGCCACACAAAAGAATTCCTTTACATAATGGTATAGGCGAAGAATTTTTGTGCGGCGTATTTTAATTAAAACTATATCATGTATAATGGAATTGATATACATCTCTGAGGCTCAATATAAGTTATTTCATGTATTATATGAAATGCATAGCATTTACAGAGACATACAAAAGATCAAATAGTATATTCCATCCGAAATACCGTATTTTGTATTTGCGATAATGCCAAGAAATGCATCTTTTATTATGATACGGGTTTTTAAATTTCACTACATTTATCCATAATTTATGGTGTGTATAAATGTTATAGTTGATATAAAGGGCTACGAAAAAGAGTTCTTACATATTATTGGTATGAGAGTAAATTGCTTAAAAGGGGCTTTTAAAAGAGTCATGCATTTTTATGCTGAACTGCATTCAGTTTACTGAGAAATGTTTGTAGAATATAAATAAAATGATATACAGGGCCACGCGAAAATTTGGATACTGGCCATTTATGGATAATATTTTCTGGAAATGTGATTTCAGTAGATTTTATAGTGTTTTGGTTTGAATTAAATGTGTGTAATAAATATACAAGGTAAACTACAGGGCTGAATAAAAGTATTCAAGCATGCTTACATTTATTAGTATAAACTGCTAAAATAAAAAAATATAATCTGTAATGCGTTTACTTGCAAAACTAAATTTTCTCTTTATATATATCAATCTACAGATCAAATACAGGGCTGTTCAAAAGTATTGGAATACATGTTTGGCTATGGAGACCCTAAATGTCGAAGTTTAGTCAAAGATTTCAGGAAGTGTTGGAAAGTGTTTGTAATTTATGCTTAAATATGATCTTTCTTACATGGTAAGTCAAGCATTTAACTATTTTTTGGACTACTCAACAAGTCAAATATTAATAGTCCTAATGTTTTTGCAACGTTACCAGGCTCTTTGTCTGAAGGAATTTTCGATTAAGATTTTTTTAGTGCAATTTCATGCATATTAAAATAGTTTCTCGACAAATTTTAGATGGATGTTAATGTCTGTTAAACATATCTCTCCGATGCATAAATAGTTGTAAAGACTTGCCTTACGAAAATTTGACGAAAGGTACTGCCCTAAAATTCAAATATGTATTCAATTGGTTTTCACGTTTTACTGCACAATATGCTTTTGACGAAAATGATTTATACGTTTGCAAAAATTCTCTGTTTGATCGTTCTGATTGCCAAGTAGAAGCCGAAGTCCCACAACAAATATTCCTTATCGCTAAGTTCAGTGAGTATGGCCTGTCCAAAACATGGCGACGAATGCTGCCTTTTATAGGCTGGCACAAACACATTTATTCGTGATTTTCTTTTAACACAAAATTCATACTTTAGAAATGACTAGCGGATCATTTCGATGATATGTAGCTTATTTTTTATCTGATTTCAAGCAGTAGGACGCACAATACAGGATTGACACCGTGACGACTCCCTTCTTAGATGCGTTCGTAATTAAGTAAATATGTAACACCTATAGTCTTTGTTCAATCCGTCTGCCTGTCCGTCCGTCTGTCTATCTGTGTGCATATAACAGGGGAAAAAACTATCCAATAGAATTGTTTGAAATTTAAAATATATAACTGTCCATAATTTTGTCGAGTTATTTCAAACTTATGCAAATCGGATGATAGTTTAATTACAGGGACAATCAAAAGTATTCTGTTACATTACGGCCAATGGCGAAAATAGTTTCAGGTGCATTTTAATGGTGTTACTGTCTTTCAAACATAATAAAATTGACATGCATCTATGAAGTATGTACTAAAATATGCGTTATGTATAATGTGTGGTGCAAACCAATATTTATTATTAATTTACAGGAACCACACAAAGATATTCAAAATGTGTAGGGGGAAACACTGTTCAGAGCGCGTTTTAATAATGTTAAACTATTTCACATTTTATGAAATTGATATACGTTTCTGTGCTTTACTACAACTTACTTCCTGTATAATAGAAATCAGATAGTATTTACAGGGACACACAAAATATTTCGGATACTCTGCTCGTAAATATCTCTACTGTAAAAGAACTCTACTGTATCTGAAGTACAGTATACAATTACACCACGATCTAAATATTTAAAAAACATTATAGTACGAACGCACCTCATTTGCTGCACATGATTTTCAATTTCCAACTTGTTCAAAATTACAGTCGAACCCCGACTTAAAGAATCTTTCGGAACAAAAAACTTCGCTTTCAAAATTGTTTGTTAAATCGAGATAATCAAAGAACTATTTTTATACAATTAAATAATTTTAAAAATGGCAATAAGTAAGAAAAAAATGCTCACTTAGCTTAATAATGATGTTAAACATTTGTTGCTTAAAAAAATGAGTTGTATAAAATTTCATTTTTTTATGTACTATTTTATAAATCACAAGTATTATAATTAAGAAAAAATCTCATGTATTCAAATTTTATAAATAAACTAAAAGATATCTTTCATAAATATCTGTTTGTTTTGTTTCGATTTTGTACTCGAAACTTCTTTTTCAGTTTTTCTCTGAAACTGTGAAAATACTGTCACCAAGTTCATGAGCTATCAAATACCGCTTCAAAGTACCCAAACAACTGCTTCTTTCAGCATTGCTTGCATCATTTCTGTTTCATGGTCTTCATCCGATCCACTACTACTGCTATTAATGACTTCAGTATAAAGTACATTATTAAAGTAACAAGTTAGTTATTTTTGCGTCACAAGCTGCATTATAAAAAAGTTAAGAGCCTGGAACATTGGAAATTCTTCATAAATACTAGAATTTTTTTTTTTTTTTTTTTGGTGGTGGTGGTGGTGGTGGGGGGGAGGGGGTCTTACATAGAGTTATTTGTTAAATCGAGATTACAAATTCTTTAAATGAAAATATTTTTGTTCCGTTTTCGTCGAGGCCATAAAAAAGTTCACAATATCAAGAAATTCGTTAAATGAGGGCTCAACTGTGTATTTAAAACAACAATCTTCGAGGTTAATTTCTACTAATTTTCAAAATTAATTATTATTATTTAGAGACAGTGGTAGACAAAATAAAAATAATTATATTAAAAAAGAAACAGTCCACAGTGACAGCTTTGATTGCAAATCTGTCTCAGTTTGGTAACTTATCTTTTTGCTAGCACTGCAGGAAATAAAGAACATTGGCTGGGGAAGAGTAGACAAAAACATCATTTCTTACCTGTGACCGCTAAAAACACCACCCACTGATTGAACATCTTGAATAAGTAAGTCACTCGTTCAATCGTTTGTCCAAAATAAGTTCATGCAGCCCACTTGCCCGGGAATGATAGTAAAAAAGGAAACCCCACGCTTCTGTCAGAACGACCGGTGGAAATTCAGATGAAGACGATGTACGCGCGTTCACTTCCGGAATCACTGGTTGCATCATTATTATCTGGAAAGCAACGTAGATAGATTTACAAACATGTGCAATTAGATTGCATGAAAAAAAAAAAAATCACAATATTTTGTCTTTATAGTATAGCTCTGCGGTCGCCATACTCTCGGAAGCATTAAATTGGTAATTTTAAATCCCGTGGATTGCTACCGTTATTGAAATGCAGCCAAGATACCTTTATCAATTTCTTCCGTAGAATCAGCATTAGCGAACGGGTCTTTTCGATAGACTGAAAAAAAAATTAACGAAAGATTTTGTGGAACCTTGACTTTTAACACGATTAGCATGTAAATTGAACTCCATATTACGAAAAATATCTATTCTATATTTATTCTAAAATTTGAATTTTGGATTTTTTAAATAATTTGATTTGAACATGTTTAATTTGATTTAAAATAAATAATTTTCTTTTATAATTATTTTAAAATTAAATTTATTGGTGCCACCATCTATGTACGAATATAATTATTATAAATTAACAATTTGAATTCATTAATTAGAGGATAAGTGTCTTTTGAAAGAAATATTAAATGAAACCATCTCTGCGATCTGTGATCAGACTTACCTACTTGTACAAAACCTGTACAAAGTAATATTACAGACTTTTTTTTATATTAAAGTGGAATACTAAGGAAAATAGAAAAGGTACGATTATACGATTATCTTTAGTTGTTGTTTACCTCTCTTTATTATGCGTTTTTTAAAGACATTATTCCAATTAAATTTTTCTCATATGTCTACAGGCTGATTCAAAAGAAAACGTTGACAAAATGATATGACAACTTAGGTATACGACAAGGATAAAAAAATCACATAGAAATATGGAGCTGCAAGCCACTTATTGAGTCACAAATACAGGGTGTTTCATCCAACTCAACTTGGGTTGACGGTAATAACTTTCAGAAAACTGAAGTACATTATAATAAAACATTCAACAGACATTCTCACCTTTGCTTTAAATGCGATAACACCAAACAAAAGTGGCAGAAGTTTGCATTATGCGCGCCAGTAATATGCACTTGACACCTCACATTTTGGATTGTGATAATCAGTTTGGACGGTTTTATCGATTGCTTGAGCAATATGTTTTTCCAAATCTTTTCGTAACGTTATCACATTTCACACAAAATAAGGTACATATCGTTGCATTTTCATTACAATGTTTTTATTTCCTTCGAAATTATTACTTTCAAACCGGGTATAGCCTGTATTTGTGACTCAATAAGTACTTTGCAACCCTATGTTTCTATGTGATTTTTTATCCTTGTTGTATGCCTAATTTGTCGTATCATTTTGCCAACTTTTTTTTTTTTTTTTTAATCACCCTGTAGATAACATTAGAAAAAAATTACTGTCCAAATTAAAAAACATTTCTTCCAACATTTCCATTTTACTTATATATACATTATTGTATTTTTTATTTTAAGCATGTGTATTTTTAATTATACAAATTTTATAGATTTGATTTAATTTCCATTTAATGAATTTTACATAACGAAGTTTTTACATGTATCGATGAGACTTCGTTAAATGGAAGTTTAGGTAATAAGGTTATTACTGTTTGCATATTCTGAAAGTGTTCCTTTTAGAACTTACAAACTATTTACTGGATTAGCTTCATAAAGTAACTAATCGTTGGAGGCAACCGTAATACTTACAAATTTTGGACATGTATAATAGGGTGGGCCGAAAAAAACTTTTTTTCGATTTTCGATTATGGCGGGTGCGTAAAAGTGGCCACTGGTGGCACTCAGTTCACACAAAAAAATTGAGATTTTTTGGACTTTTCCTTACCCTGCCGCAAATGGCTTGAAAATTTGCAAAAATGCTGATTTTTGAACTTTTTTAGGTAAAAAGTTAAAAATGTTAAATTAAATTTATTTTGGCTGTATTTGCTTGAAAAGGCAGCTTTAACGTACCAAATGCTTAAATAAGTTCTGATAATGCATTATTTAATTGCTAAGTGTATTTTAAATAATCCGATTTTCATAGCTTTTTCACGTATACTATGCAAAATATGTGTTAGTTTGAATCGTTCGTTAATTTCTCTCTTATTTATGTTCCTTGGTCTTTAAATTTTTTCTATGCGTCAAAGGTCATATATTTGGGCAGCGGACAGCAGTATAACTCAAAAACAAAGCTGGAAGGTGAGAAGGGGGTGAAACAGGACACTAAACTTGCGCAATGCCTCATCCTAATGTTGAGAGAGTGAAGGAAGATATAAAAGAGAAGGGAAAATTGCTATAAGAGATTGTTATTATTTTACCATGCTCAAAATCTGAGAAATTTGTTCAGTGTGGATGTGAAACCTCTTCCTAGAGAGATTCAGTACTTATTGGATCGTTTGACGTACCATTACAGTGTTTTGTGCGTTTTATTACGACGAGTTTGGAAATGGCTATAATGAAGGTCCATGCCAATGTAAAAGACACACGACAGAATGAAAAGTACCCTTTTTGGGCACCATGCTTGTTGAAAGACTTGCAATTGCCAACTTATACTGGTATCATATGCCACTACTACTGGTTGCGAAGCGATATGGCAAAAAATCGAAAAATTCAATGTTAGTCAATAGATGGTGTTATTAAAATGGTAGATTGAAAAGTTACCGAAATCTGAATAAAAACCAGTGTTTTCCAGACGATAAATTTACAAAAAGATTAAAAACGATTAAAAAAAGCGTAGATCATTGGAGAAATCCTAAAATCGTATGGGCTTGAAAGTAAAGACAACCCGCGAAGAATTCGTACGAAATGGTGAAACCTTTTAGTAGTTTTTAATCTTTTTGTAAATCGATCGTTTCGAAAACACTGGTATGGAAGCTTTTTTTCAGATTTCGGTAACTTTTTCACCAACTATTAAACTATTATTCTAAACTATCACTATTAAAAGACGTGTAGATCATTGAGGAAATCCTGTAATCGTATGGGCTTGAAAGTAAAGACAAACCGCGAAGAATTCGTACGATATGGTGAAACCTTTTAGTAGTTTTTAATCTTTTTTGTAAAATTGATCGTTGTGAAAACACTGGTATGGAAGCTTTTATTCAGATTTTTTTCCGAAGCTTTTTTTCAATGGTAACTTTTTCAACAGCCATTTTAATAACATCATCTATTGACTAATATTGGATTTCTCGATTTGCTGCCATATCGCTTCGCAACCAGTAGTAGTGGAGCATGATATCAGTATAAGTTGGCAATTGCAAATCTTTCAATAAGCATGGTGCCACAAAAAGGATACTTTTCATGCTGTCGCGTGTCTTTTGCATTGCCATGGACCTTCATACTAGCCATTTCTAAGCTCGTTGTAATAAAACGCACAAAACACTGTAATGGTACGTCAAATGATCCAAAAAGTACCACATCTCTCTAGGAAAAGGTTTCACGTCCACACTGAACATATGTCGCAGGTTTTGAGCATAGTAAAATAATAACAATCCCTTATCGCAATTTTCTCTTCTCTTTTATTTCCTCCTTAACTTTCTCAACATTACGATGAGGCATTGCGTACTCTATGAGTCCTGCTTCACCCCTTCTCACCTTCCAGCTTTGTTTTTGAGTTATACTGCTGTCTGCTGCCCAAATATATGACCTTTGACGCATAGAAAAAATTTAAAGACCAAGGAACACAAATAAGCGAGAAATTAACGAACGATTCAAACTAATACATATTTTGCCTATTATACGTGAAAAAGCTATGAAAATCGGCTTATTTAAAATACACTTAGCAATTAAATAATGCATTATCGGAACTTATTTAAGCATTTGGTACGTTAAAGCTGCCTTTTCCAGCAAATACAGCCAAAATAAATTTAATTTAACATTTTTAATTTTTTACCTAAAAAAATTCAAAAATCAGCATTTTTGCAAATTTTCAAGCCATTTGCGGCAGGGTAAGGAAAAGTCCAAAAAATCTCAAATTTTTTGTGTGAACTGAGTGCCACCAGTGGCCACTTTTCCGCACCCGCCATAATCGAAAATCGAAAAAAAGTTTTTTTCGGCCCACCCTAATGTATAATATAAAATATGAAAATAAAGCGTGTAAACTGTTCATAAAACTGCATTGTAATTCCAAAATAAATATTTAAATATATATTTTAACATTTTTAACAAAAGGGGACTCTTTTGGATTACAAAGGAAGTCTATGGGAATTTGGAAAAATACAGGAAATAGCGCCAAGTTGGCGTCACTATTGGCGAGTGATCTTTGTCCATTTGGCAACAAACTTGGCCATAATTTTTTGGTTGACGGGATGATTAAGCAGTACTAAATCTCGTAAAAGAAACATCCGTATAATTCCAAAAATAATAATCATATTAACTAATAGCTTACTGCTTCGGATTAAGCATCTCATTTCCAATTAAAATACATATTTGAATTGAAATTTGAATGAAATGCTGGGTCATGAAAAATCGAAGAGTTTAGAAAATAGGGTTACAAATATCTCAGCAACTAATGATCCGACCAACTTCATTCTTTATGCAAAATTTGTTTTTTATTGTCTTTTACATTCACTCTTTAAGGAATATATATATATATATATATATATATATATATAGGCACAGATGTTATATACACACCAAATTGGCGCGATTGCAATAAAATGGCGATTTTATGCCTTACATCGGAGCCAAGCTATAGTTGTTTACTTAATAATAAACTGTTTAGTTAATTTTATTTTCTTTTTTAAAATGATGTAAATTGTTTTGTTCTAAAGTTCTAAAAAATATTTTTTATATTTATTATTATTTCCTTTATTAAATAATAGAAAATAATTAAAACACATAGTGTGTAACTGGTATTTGAAAGCGAAATTGTCTCCAAAATGGTGTCAGAAAAAAATCGCGCCAATGTGGTGCATATATGACATCTGTTCCCATATATATATATACTTTTCACCAGAACGAATATTTTGAAAGTCAGAAAAAAATAGTTCCGGATTACTGATATTCAATATGCTTCATTCTGTTTTAACATGTTAAGTATGTATCAAATTTCAAGTCTTTAACTCAATTTGTTCAGGAGATAGAACATTTATAGACACACACACAGACAGGCAAGCGGACAGCATTTATTTTTCTAAAAATACGTTTTTCGGAATGTCTAGTAACTGCAATGAGAAAATCCGTCATTTTTTTTCGATTGTCAAAAGAATTTGCAAGACTTATCATACCCATTACACTACTTATAATGAGAAAGTAATACACTACGTATGACGGGTAGGTGAAAAGTGTTTTCCCAGATTAGTCTTCACGATTATTCTTTATTTGTTATGGATTTTAAATGAAGATTAGCAATTAATAATTAAAGCAAAATAAAGCAGAACATATTATGTGAGTTCAGTATTATTATCAAAAATAACTTTATCACGGCGCGTCTTCTTTATCCAGTCTAACAGACTTCCTGTTTTCTTTTCTTTTTTTCTTCCCCTTTTACTGATATTACTGATGAACTCTAATAGAGTTGATAGATGTGCATTTAACTAGATATGACAGTAAAACTGTAAAATTGAAGAAAAAAATTAGTCAGATGTGATAATCCCCCCAAAAAAATCTTATGCATGTTAATACTTTCTCAAAAATGCAGCACAGCGGTTAGGTTTTTTAAACCAAATTCTAATCAACAACAGTTTATGTCAACTTATACTTAATCTAAAATTTGACGAAAATCAATGCATTAGTTTTTGAAATAGAGCTATTGCAAAATCTTTTTTTTTTTTTTTTTTTATCTGCATAACAGCGTCACATGTTGTATGAAATACACCAAAAAATAATCAAGAAAATTTTTTATCAGGTACTAACTGAATCTGAAGTTTGACGAAAATCCATGAATTGTTTGTTGAGATACATTTATTGCGAAATTGTGAAAAATACATCATAGCAGCGCCATAAGTACGGTGATTTACATCAAAAACTAAACAACACTAATCTATATAAGGGCTAACTGAAGCTGAAGTTTTAGAAAATTCCATGCATTAGTTCTTGAGATAGAGCTATTGCAGTGATCACGAATAATGCACCATCGCAGCGCCACCTGTTGAGCGATTTGTACCAAAACGTAATCAGTACCATGCTATATTAAGTACTGAGTAAATATAATTTTTTATGAAAATCCATGCTCTAATTCTTGAAATATGCCTATTGTGGAAATTGTAAATAATGCTACATAGCAGGGCCACCTATTGAGCGATATACACCAAAACTAGTCACTTGTTTGCATTATATCAAACTATTTTCATAACAAATTTTATTAAAATCTGTCCAGTAGTTCTGGCGATCAGAGATCAAATATAAAAATCCTCATAATTTCTTACACCAATGTACATATATGAAATATATGGTATTAGACCAAAAAGAGCTATTTTTTCCTATTTCTAGTTTCATTTTTATCATAAAAAATTACATTAAAATGAATAGCCTTTTTTCTTGTTTTGCGCATAGCCCCTGTATTTTCTTCGAACCAATCTCCAACAAAGGAGGGTATTTCATGCCACTACTTTATTTTTAACATCGTTCATCAAAGAAATTATACTTTTTCACTCAGCTGAAATTTGTCCAACTGATTAATTTTAATATAAGTAAAAAAGTGTCTATGCCAGGAGTCTAACTCTGATCTTCTGTGTTAATTTGAAAATGCTCTGTCAGTTGAGTTATCTGTACAACACACAGCTGACATAATTAACTCAGACAGCCTTTTTTGTCAACACCATTCTAATCAGGTCATGTGAGGCAGAATAAATCAACGTACAAACTGCTCGTTTTAGCCATGATTTAGTATTATCCATTAAGGAAACAGGGAAGACACGATTGAGACGCTACGCCCACTGACTTTAACTTTTATTTAAAACATTTTATGCCTATTTATTATATGTAACTAAATTTTATTCAAGTGTTCATATACACTTTAATTCATGTGTTTCAAAAAACTATGAAAGAACTTCGCACAAATTAGAAGTGTCTAAGATTTTTATCGCTTTTTCTCCGAAAAATTGGATTTTTCGGCAAAAAAATTAATTTACTAAAGTTCTTGACTTATTTCGATAAAAAAAATCTCTTGGTAGTGCTGAAGTATAAATATAAGATTCTATGTGACAGACAGTTAAAAAAAAAATAATTTCAGAAAAAAATCTTAAAAAATACAAAATTTCTGAAAATTTGCCATTGTTTTAAAATAAAATGTTTTAGTTGCAGAAAAAATTGTCAGATTGAATATGAATTCCGAATTTCCGCTAAATCGGTCAAGTAGTTTCCGAGGAAGCCGATCCTAAAGCTCGCATTTTTTCTGTAGGATTGCAGTCAAGCTTGTAATATTCCTTTGATTTTGGCTGTATTTTTAACTTTTACTGACAATTTGTATCTGGAAGACATATACACTAACTAGGCATTAACTACTACTCTTAAGAAACATGAAGTATTTTATTATAGATTTTTAAATTACGGTTTCACAAAAATTTTATTTATTTCACATTAATTGACTAGATGTTTTTTCAAGTTAGTTTTCTAGAAGCCAAATCATTTTCTGCTTTGTTCATGAGTTCCTTGATATTGAAAGGAAAACGGCTTGACACCTGCATCTTGGCAAGCAAGTTGTATTTCTGGTGGAGGTACTGAGAATTCTTCATCAGACATCTTGGCTGCTTTGTCACCGCATTTTGCTCCAACTCTTTCCACGTAGCAACTAGCCATCATGCCGAACATCCTGTAAAGATATACGTCATCAAACCAGTTGAAAATAAATTTGTTGATTTTTTTTAATAATCCAGGAAACAATGAAAGAAAATTGTAAGTTATATGATATGATTAGTTGAAAGACACACTTAGAAAATACCGCCTTATACTATAATGAATAGGTAACCATTTTCTGAATTCCTAAACTAGAAATGCAGATTCCCGAGCTATACGAATAGGGAAAACAAATAAGCTAAATAGATGAAATGATCTAGAATTTCAAGTATCTTGTTTTCTAGGTGACGAAACAATAATGAATCGTTTCAGTAGTGAGAAATTATCACTTAATTTCTGGAAAGATTTCTTAAGCTAGTTTTATACTAACTAAAACTAACCTCTTCTGTTAGCATCTATTTGCAAAGATTTTTAAATAAGTTTGACCACGAGTATATATGTAAACGCTTTTGAATTGTAATAAAGACTCTAGAATTAACCCTTAACTGCTGTGACAAAAATTGTCCTATAACTACTGTGAGCGATTTGTCAGACCACTTAATCTAAAGATGAATAAAACGTTAAATTAACTCTCAGGGTGCTATTTTTGTATTAAACTTCATATACAGTGCTATTATAAATAAAATTTTCACCTAATTTGAAATTTCTAGAGATAGTAATAGGGCTCCAAACGAAACAAAATTCGATCAGTATCTATAGTTAAACTAAAAATTACGACTTAAACTCTGAAATTCGAAAAACGCAGCTGTCTGTGAGACCGCTAACAGCAGTTAAGAGTTAACTAACAAAGAGAACTAGAAATTATAGAGATGACATGGAATTATTCTGTTATAGAGCCAAAACTTAGATTCTAGATGTCAGAATAATATATTTTTTTTCAGTGCAGAATGGACTATCCCATATTTTTGTGAAAAATCAGTTTGAAGTGTCAAAGTATTGTATGACTTGACATCTATTGGTTGTATAAAAGATTTTATTAATTTTAAAGTAAGTGCCTATCCACAAATTGCTGTTCTTGCAGAAAATTTCGACTTTGTTTATTATTTTAAATTAAAGTTCAAACATTTAGAATTCCAAAGATGCTTTACTTTTAATTCACCGATAATTAGAAGCAAAGGTATTGCTCAAAACGCAAACTGTTACAGATAAGTTTTCATGCTAAATTAAAATCTTAATTTGCGTTTTCTCGTCTTTCTTTGTTTACGTTTACAAGAAACCTCATTTCTTAAAATGTTTTTAAGGCATAGAAATAAAATTTAGTCACATGTTTCAATTCATCAATTGATAGTTATGAAAAAAATTACAGCTTTTAAGTATGTTTATATTAATTTAAGAGTTGTTTTTCTTGATAACTACACATTTAAGAAAAAGAAAGAAAGAAATCGCGTTTTGAGTACAAAATTTGATATATATTAGTAAATTTAAGAAGTATGCAAATATTTTGCTTCATAACACAGGTAAGTGTTTGCTAAAAAAAGTGAAATACAATGAAGAGATTTTGTTATAGAAGGTTTGACATAAACGCAATTCTTTGCTAAAAATTTGACTAAATATTGCCTAAATTTGAAAAGTTGTTTTAAATTCCATTAAAAAATTATTTCAATTCATAGTTTTATTCCCTATTTTGACTAAAGACACACGTGTCTCTCTATTCTCAAAAAGAGTAACTAACGCTGTCACCGCCGCTGACAATGAATTTTTTGTAACTCTAAGTCATTCTTCGTTAATATTAAAAGATCTGTCGCATACAAACGTATGGAAATCGGTTGTATTATAGAAAAATGTTTCATAAACACGCTGGTGTAGGCAGTTTTAAAATCGAATAATTATTTTAAGAGTAATTCAGTGTTAAACTTCGTCAATTAAAAAGTTTCATTCGTTCCATTAAAAAAGTTTTATAGAGCAAAATCTATACATAGGAATTTAATCATTTTTAGATCATTTTATATACATTAGAAGTTCCCCGTTGTGCAAATTTTATTTATTATTTTATTTTGAATGATTTTTTGAGGATTTGTTACAATTCAAATTTTTAGCATTTCGAGAGATATTTTTTACATAGTTTAGAAAAGACAATTATTTTAAATTGTTGTCGACACTATATACAGCGGAAAGAATAAAAGTTCCTTCAAATTAAAAAAAAAAAAAAATTTATTGCCACATGACTATTATAAATAAATAAAAAAAAACTTTCAAATTAAAAATAAATGAATATTACATTTAAATGCAGGAAAATATTGAAAATTGCGGTATAAAAATTATATTTTACACGTGAATTTCAAAAGAGTAAAAAATTTATAAAATAATTAATTCATTAATATGCGTTAAAAGTCGTTAATTGAGAAAAATTACACCAGGTTAAAAAATAATGATAATAAGACAGTGCAAATAATAATGTTCCCTTTCTAACGATAAAATTATCTTTCCGTGAATATTACAAAAAGGAAAATATATTTCATGAAAATTACGTCATATTTAAAACGTTACATTTAAGAATTACTTATTTAAAACCATTATTTTATTTTATCGTTAAAAAAATACCAGAAAGCTATGACTCTGCTACTAAGTTAATTTTATATTAGCTAATTATGAAATGTTTAAATAATCCTATTCAATCAAACGCAAAAGTAGCCATTAACAGCAGCTCATTCGGCCTTAAACCTCGTATGTAAAGCGGAAAAGAATGAATACTTGTTTATTGGGCGATCGCCACTGTTTTTCTCGTAATTGTAATTCAATCTTCTGTAATTTGTTTAAAGCAGATCAAATTAATGATTTTTAGAGGCGGGACGGGGGGTGACAAGCGTAGCTTGTTGGAAGCAGAGCCTCCTAGCTTAATAAAAATTTCATAGTTTTCCAAAAAGAAAGTACTCCTATGGTAAGTGCATACCTTAAATTTTACTCAAATGACCAACATTAGTTTTGATAGTAACATGCCAGTGCAAAAGTGAATCAAGTGGCTTGGTCGAGTCTAGCACCATATGCATGCTGAAGAAGTTTGGATCTTCTGCAACTGGCAGAATTAGCTTAAAAAATCTTTAAGGACAAAACTGAGAAAAATTTGTACAAATTTTGGAAAGCAGTTTCCTCGAAATTATGGTTGGCGATATTGGTAGAATTTGGTTCACATATTCTCATTCTCAGTGCAACATATCATGGAAAAAGATTTTCAAAATATAAAACTAATCATAATTAAGAGCACATGAAACATCTCGACAGGTAAAATCAAACAGCTTTTGTGGAATATTTAACATCATATATTTTACATAAAAAAAAGAGATAAAAATGAAGTTTTTTTAACAGATCCAATTGGTACAGTGGAAAAATTTTTTCGATTGGTAAATTTTCGAGAATCACTACATCACTAGGCATATCCTAAGAGCAGTTTTAGTTAGAAGCGTGAAATTTAAAATAAAAAGCCTGTTAAAAAAAATTCTGAACATTTATTTCAACGACTTCAAAAAATTCCCCCTCCCCGTCCAAAAATATTTTCAGGAGATACGAAAATTTATATTATACCGCCATGTCTCAGCAGCAGTTTTAGATGGAGACATGAATTTGAGGTTACCTAATCTATTATAACAAATTTAACCGTCTATTTTCTCTATTTTAGAAATTCCCACTTAAGTGGGTTTAATGGGATGGTCACACTTTTAGGACATTTCGTCATACCTCAGCATCAGGTTTAGGTACAGGTGGGAAATTCAAGATAACAGATCTACTAAAAATAGTAAACATAGGTACATTATCATTTTTTGTCTATTATGGCATTAACATAGACTTTGAATATGATAATATAAGATTATACGAATAAGATAAAAATTATGGACGTTTGATAGATATTAAGTTTTTAGTTGTTGTTTTGTTTTTGTTTTTTACAAGATGTATTTCATTTGATTCAAGATTCCTGTAGAGAAACTGACCAGCGTAGCGGGCGAAGACTGCTTGTTCTATTTATAAGTAAAGTAACAAGCATTGTATTTTGTATACTTACGCGCATTTAATAAGATTTTCATTTGCATCTGCGCTCAGTATAGACATAGCATGTTCTGCACCGTCGTAGATGCACAAACTGAGGAATTCTTCATTCTCTATAAGACACGCCGCCACCTCATCCAATTCCTGCTGTTCGTTGCGTTGAGCTGCAAATAAATGATTATTGAGATGGTAATATTGCATTGACATATTGGGTCTGAGATGGATTTGCGATTTAAAAAAAATAGTAAATAATAATAACTAGCAAAATTCGTGCTTTGTTTGGATTCGCGAAGCAATATTTCATAAGATAAATATTTGAAAGTAACATATTTTTTGCATCTTAATTAAGCAAAACGTTATTTTATGTTTTTGCGCACTTTAATTTTAAAAATGTAAATTCATTCAAATTCCATATTTTTTTAAGCCAAACAAATTTAAAATAATACTAATAGTAATTACTTCTTATCTTAATAGTTAAATACGTTTCATTTGGTTCAATTTTCAACATTCGTATTCAAATAACACTTTATACAATGAATTTGACAATTAATTTTATTTGTGTACAATTCTTTTGTTGCCACTTTACAAAAAAAAAAAAAAAAAATCATAATTTATATTTTTTAAAAAGCGTAAGAAATCGTCTGCATAAATGAATTCACATAATAAGAATAAATTGTGTATTTGAATTCTCAACACTGAAAAATGCTTTTATAATTGAATGTAAATAACTGGATTTTCACAAATCTTAATTTATTAAAAATATGCTATAGTTTTCATAAATATGGTATTTTAAAAATTTCATAAAATAAATAGTGGAACTATTATAATTATATGATTAAATGGAATGAGTACGTAAGTATGAGCAGTATGGTGAGTAAATAAGGCCCATTTCGAACAAATCTTAATAAAACATTCTATTAAAATGTATTTTTTGACGGAATAACGAAAATATATTTTATTTATTTAATGGACCTTATTCTTTCTTTCGGTTCGATACTACAAAAATCGCCATTTTACCTTATGTGACTTAATTGGAATATTATCAATAGTACTCATTGCAAGCAGATGATTGTGAAAATTTTGTTTATACTTTAAAAAGTATATAAATAGTTTTACATTTATTTCCAACTAATAATCCATAAAGAAATGGACTTTTTCCCCCTTTCGGCTCTAGAATATAAAAATTGCTGTTTTACCTTATTATTATTATTATTATACTGCAGACCAGGCCCCTGCCTGCCGGGCAATATGCCTAGCTTAACGAGTTTTTTTACCTGGCTGCGAGGCAGAAGCCGCTTAATTGCACAAGCTGAGATCTACTTGAATGTGGCTGTCTCGCTATTATATAATATTAGTTACTATCCTGGCCTGTTCTAGGTTACTTTTAATTATCTGATTGGGATCATTCGTACGATGTTGTAATTGGAAGGGATTAAAAAGAAAGGGGGTAACGCTAATTCTTCCACGGAGCTCATACGAGCTGCCTATACGACAACCGATACTCGAGTTTGATCTCGTAATTTAGAGCCTTGGTCGGATGACGAGATCCTCACCTGACAAGGCACCCCCAGAAGTATAATTCACAGGTAACTTGGAGGACTTTGCACCCACGACGGATTTTACATGCACCAGGTGCCGTTAGCGTACATGGTGGGTTTTTAGCTAGCGGTGAGCCTCAAACCCACGATCTTTACGTCTATAAGCATGACGCTCTGCCATCTGGGCCACCGCTGCCCAAATATTCCTATTTGTCTTATATTCATTTTCTCATATCTTGGTAGTTGATGTCACATCTATTGGTCGTTGTAGTCACAATCGGGATTACCAGTTGATACTTTCTCTAATAGTTGTAACTAGTTGATATTTTCAATTTGTTTACTGGTAAGATATCGTTTTCTTGGTGCGCTATAGGGTGGAGTCTGTTGGTCGGCCTTTAGTTCGTCTATTATTTTAAGATATGTCTGTTTTCACATAAAGTACCACTTACAATTTTCTTTGTCGGCTTTTGCTTATTTCTCTGATATTAAGCACGAGGGCTATCAGTTGATCAATTTAATTTGTTATCATGGCTGTTATCACTTCGTTTGTATTCATGAATGGGCTCGTGGGCCATCAGTTCATCTCTAAAATTATTTTACCTTATGTTACGTCACAGGAATACGGTCAGTTAATCATGATTTTATCTATAATTACCAACTCCATGATTTATTCTTCCTTCGGAAAATATACGTATTTAATTTTTTTATTTGCAAAAAAAGTCCGTAATGGAAAAATATGTAAAATATATTATTTAAAATAATAATTTTTTAGGGTTATTCTGTAAAAAAATAATATTGTGCAAATCTACATATCATAATTCATTTTTATGTTTAATTTCAACTTAAAATAATCAATAGTTTTTTTTGTAAAGTGTACGACAAAATGTAATTTGTGTAGACTAGTAGAGGATTCGCTTAGCTGATCCTAATAATAATAAGGAAACGGAGAAAGCCAGGGAGATTTTTTTTAGGGATTGCCCATATAAAACCTTATCATTTTAGAGGGATGTGTGTGCGGGGGGGTGGGGGTCTGGCATATGATATCGTAAGATATCTCTAGAGAGGAGGAGGGATTGTCTTTTGATATCGATATCATTTTTGATCGAATCAAAATTTTCTTTTTATTTGTAACATGAGCTTGGTTCAAAATAGTATGCTGTCTTAATTTAATCGGTTATCTTTTTTTTTTTTTTTTATTAAATGCAAGGTTATTATTAAAATCACTAAATTATTATAAAATTATTTAATTCTAAAATGTGGAATATCTCAAGGTTCGATATTTCTATTCTTCTTCATATTTCTATACATGTATAATCACGGTTCCAGAAACCATACGTGAAATATATTTGAAATGAAACTTGTATTTACTAATATATAAAAGAGAAAGAGAAAGAATGTTGTTCACTTGCTTTGTTCATAAGAATTTCAATCTACTCCCCACCTCTCCTCTGTTCAGTGCAAATGAAACAAGCCATTACTACACCGTTGAATGTATTACGTAATGAAAAGTTATAAGAAATTCTTTTAAAGAGTAACTATTTTTTTTAAGGGTTATTTGATATAAAGGGATATTTTATTGACTTTTCTTAACTTGAATCAATACAATATGCGAAATACAATTGCAATGGACTTTGTATATCACTTCATTCAAAAGAAATAAATTCTAAAAATCAAAAACATTTTAGTCTTTGATAACGACATCATTACCGGGAGAGAGGGGGGGGGGGGAATTCAAGGGATGATAACGTATGATATTGAAAGGGAGAGAGGGGAGTTAGAAATTACGAAAAATTTGATAACGTTATATTTCCACGGCCCTTTAGAATAGACTAATGCATAAATAATAAATTTCTTTACTACACTTTCAGAAAAACAGAAGCGGTTTCGTACTGCTTCCGTTTTAACGTCGAAAATACATCGTTTTTCGTCCACAGGTACACATTGGCGACATATCATCTCGTCTACTGAAAATCTTCGTTCACATAGCATTTCTTCTATGCATTATATGTACTTTACTTTTGATTAATAATTTGATATAACACATGAATTTTTTTTAATTATTATCAAACAAAACATTTGACTTTTGATAATTAATTGACTTTCGAAAAAGAAATTCTTGTTAGTCTATTATTCAATATTTTACATTTCGTTTCCCGTGACTTTTGAGTTTTTCTTGAATTCTATGCAGTTTTTAACGAGTTTATGTCAAGTTCCGAGTGATCTTATGAGAGTTTCTTTTTTTAAACTTTTAAAACCTTCTCATAAATTTTTAAACTGTCATGATTAAATGAAATCGGAGACAAAACATATACATTCCCATAATAACATGAACAACGTTGCTAGACATTTGAATATAATGAACAAGAAAGAAGTGTTTATTATAAAACATTTTCCAGCACTTTCAAAATAAATTAACAAACTTTGATTGTTTAATTAGGAAAATAAGATATATCAACCCTTAATTACTGTTAGCGCTCTCACAGACCGCTGAGTTTTTTAAGTTTCGGGATTTAACTCGGAATTTTTAGTTTAACTATAGATACTGGTCAAATTTTCTTTTGTTTGGAACCCTATCCTTATCTCCAGAGACTTTTGAATAGCTGAATTATATTTATAATAGTCCAGTATATAAAGTTTAATATAAAAATAGTATTCTGAGAATTAAACATTTTATTCATCTTTAGATTAAGTGGTCTGATAGCCCACTCACAGTAGTTATGTGACAATTTTTGTCACAGCAGTTAAGGGTTAAGTAAACCTTTTTAGAAAATGCCTGGCACATTTGATAATCAGATTTCAGCAATTACCGCCCTCAGCCGTATAAGTACTCACATTTTTTTCTGCAGCCTATTACTTGATCCATATATTTGTTTATATGCTACATAGTATGCTAAAAGTTGGTTCAGTAGGAAACCCTAAACGGGCTGAAAATTCACTTTCAGCAATTGCTACCTATAGTCGTAAACAAACTTGTATTGGTTTGTATAGCCTATCTACAAAAATTTATACATGGTACATATAAAGTCAAAAATTAATTCAGGCTAAAACTTGCTTAAAATTACTCTAATTATCTTTGTAGAAAATATTACCCGTAGGAGTTAATGCCTGTACACTCATCATAAAGCAATAGCATGTGGTATTGCTTATGTGGTATTTATTATTTAAAGAATACCCGAACATGCACTAAAATGATGACCCGCGGTCTGAAGCAAATTATAAGGACTCTGTAATAAGTGAGTAATATTTTATTTTCTTTAGAGAAAAAATATCAGACGTTAATGCAGCTCGTATACCACCATATAACTTTAATGATGTTGGTTTATGATTCGCTATGTGTGAACATTCATTTTAATTAGTGCATCCAAAAGCTATAACAGAAAGTCGAACTAACAAGGAAGGTCTCCATTGGGGGCATACTCAGAATTTTTTGAAAAAAATACGAATTAAACTACTCATGTAGGTAATAAAGGATCAGTGAAAATTAGCGGCGGAAATACATTATTAGATATGTAAAAAAATAAAATAGTTTGGAATAATTGGCGTGAAAAGCTGAAAGCGACGCGGGATTTGGCGAGCAGTGCATTTCCTCACCAAAAGCAGACGATTTTAACGAATCTGAAAATTGATTTTAATTGACTTTACTGTTAAAAATCTACAGCATTTACTGCAACGTCACTCCACTACTTTTATAGAATATCTCTCTTCTGACCAATGAGAATGCTCCATAGCACATTGAATTGACCGTGTCATACACTGTTAAAAATCTGCTGCATTTTGTTGCAACGCACTCCACCGCTTGTATATAATATCTCAATTTCAACCAATGAGAAAGCTCCATTTCACGGCCAAGTAACCGTTTTCTATACAAACAAGAGAGTGCGTTGCAACAAAATGCAGCAGATTTTTAACAGAGTATTTTTCAATTTGGAACAATTTTAATCAATTTAAATTGTGTTTTAAATGATAAAATATATTAATTTTATTTTGTTATAAGTACATATAAACGTACATGACAAAATTATACTTAAAGTAAAGTAAAAATGCAAAACTAAAATTACTTAAACTAAACTTATTTAAATAAATTGAACATAGGAAGTTTTTTCTTTAAAAAGTTTTCGAAGCGTAAAAGCTTATTTTTCAAAATTTCGTATTTTCGCCAACCGGAGATAAATCGCCAAATAAACGAAATTTTTATTATTTTTTTACGGATGTTATAAGGAGGTTCCGCCGAAATTTTTTTTATAAACATATATAACTATATGAGAAGAACATTCTGTAATTTTTTCAGATTTTTCTGAGTATGCCCGTATGGAGACCTTCCTTGTAAGTTTAATTATATTTCGGCTAACTTACCTTCTGATGCCGCATCTGTTGTACGAGATTTAATTATCAAACCATCAGGTACTACATCTTATGAGGATTTAAAAACTGAATTAATTAAACGAACAAGTTATTCCTCATAATCTGAAATAAAGAAATTATTGTCTGATGAATAGTTTGGAGATCTTAAGCCCAGTGATCTTTTACGAGTTATGCAAAAAATAGCTGAATCCCACAAAGTATCCGAGGAATTTATCTTGGAATTATTTCTTTCGCATTTACCGTCATATGTACAAAGCATCTTAGCAGCTATTTTACCATTGACACTTTCATAAAGCATCCGAAGTTGCCGACCGAATATTAGAATATAAACCCACCGCACTAAATGATATATCAATACCATCAAATATTAATTCCGAAATTTTAAGTGAAATTAAAAAACTTTTCATCCATGTTCATTTGGAAGAAAACGTGGCGTTTCAAAAGATACTCAAAAACAATGTTGGTTAAACAAAAAAATTTTCGAAAATGCCAAGAAATGCTCTGAACCTTGTTCATTTCCAAAATATGCAGACGACGAGGTCTGCAGTGTTGTGTTGCAGCGACAGTGTAGCGGCGACAACAATCTTGCATAAAATATCTCGTCGCCTCTTTTTAAAAGATAGAAATACCAATATAAATTATTTATGCGATACAGGTTCAGACATAAGCATCATTCCAGCGTCATTTTCCCTAAAGAAAAATACCCATTTTATATGACTCTTTCTGACGCAAATACTTCAAAAATCAATGTATATGGAGAAATGTTTCCCATGCTTGATTTTAATCTGCGAAAAACCCTTTCGTTTCCCCTTTTTAATAGGTGACGTAAGCACTCCAATTATTGGTGCAGATTTCCTATATCATTTTAATCTAATTCCAGGTCTTCGAAATAAAAAGTTGGTAGATAATGTTACAAATTTGGCTACTCCAGATCATCTATATACACCATCTGTTCATTCTATCAAAACGGTTTCGGGAAACAGTATTTATCATAAATTACTACTTTATTTCCCAGATATAACCAAACCTCGTAGTGATCAACCAACCAAGCATTCTGTATTCCATCACACAGAAACTACCGGATCTCCTGTCCACGCCAAAATAAGAACATTAAATCGAGATAGATTTAAAATAGCCAAAGCTCATTTTCAACAAATGCTTGATCTTGGTCACATACGTCCATAGGAAAATAATTACGAAAGATTCTACTGATTGGAGACTTATCGGTGGTTACTTCAAAATAACAACAGCCTAGCAACAATTAATAGTGCAAATGGTATTATGTTTACGTATTTATTATTCTTAAGTGTTCTATATTTGTTCGTCTTGTGAAATGTTGCATTAAATGTTATGTGTTTTAAAGGCCTTTATTATTCAAAAATACCCACACAGTTACCAAAAAGCACATCTGGAAAACCTAATGTTATACACGAGATCTCAGCACTCCCAAGATCGTCTTGTGCATTAGAAATTCCTAAGGGACTTGGAGGTATGATCCCGAACAATGTCCGGAACAACGCTGCAGGGTCATTCCATGTCAATTCAACCAATTTTTCCCCCATTTGTAACCCGACCGACAGGGATTTGGATGAAACTTTGTGTACACACTAATTCTATCATGAAATGATTCCATCAGAAATTTTTCCTTCCTAGACCTTATGGTTTGTGAGATATGGGGGGTCCAATTCTTGGGGGTTTCTCAAATCTCACATTTCTTAGTCTGTATTCTGAGATTGCAGTTCCATCTTCAAAAAATTTTTTCTCTGGATCTAAAACATGAATCATCCTAAAAATATCACTGTAAGAAGATAAAAAGATGCAGATTTCAATAAAAAATATTTAAAAAATTTACTTCTAATATTTAGGATAAAAAAAGTCAGCCAAAGTTGAGAGTTATGGTTATTTTTCCAAATTTTTGTGACTTCTTGAAAAAGGCTGTACACAAAAAGGCAAATTAAATTCCCTATTTCTTTTTGTTTTAAATAAAAGTTTACACTTTGGGCTTTCTATCTATGAAATAAAAATGATGTGTTTCGTATGACTTATGCAAAAATTTTGGGTACTTTCCAATTAGCCGGATAAGTGCTTTATTTTTATATATTACATATGCACACAAAAAAGCAAATGAAATTTCCCACTTTTCTTTGTTTTAAATGAAAGTTTACACTTTGGGCTTTCTATCTATGAAACAAAAATGATGTCTTTCGCATGGCTTATGCAAAAATTTTGGGTACTTTCCAATTAGCCGGATAAGTGCTTTATTTTTACATATTACATATGCACACAAAAAAGCAAATGAAATTTCCAGTTTCTTTTTTTTTAAATAAAAGTTTACACTTTGGGCTTTCTATCTGTGAAATAAAAAGGATGTCTTTCGCATGGCTTATACAAAAATTTTGGATACTTTCCAATTAGCCGGATGCGTGTTTTATTTTTGCATATGTACATATGTATAGATCTATATAAATACAGATGTATTATACATGTACATATGTATGTGTATAATATGTATGTGTATAGTATGTTTGAAAGTATACTGTACCAGTATACAGTATATTGATATATATATGTATAACACTGGTGCCCGTCTAACAGAAAAGTACCAAATTTTACCTTGTTTTGAAAATCTGCACTAATTAAGGGGGAAAAAATCTGACTAAGTTTAGCTGTGGTACTTAAATAATTACTGGAGTTTCTATGAGTTACTGAATTTAATGTTATTTGATACAAAAACAAATTAGAAATTTCATTTGCCTTTTTGTGTAGAGACTTTTTCATAAAGTCACAAAATTTCGGAAAAATAATCATTACTTTTAACTTTGGTTTACTATTTCGGCCGTATATAAATCTCTATTAACTGCCCTAATTGCTTTTTTCACTTGCTTTTTATGCCGCTTAAATGGATCTCCACATTTATATAATTCATATTTCATTAAGAGCGAAATTCTGTGATGCTCACATATATTAATCAAACGGTTTTCACTTAATTTTTGTTTTATAAATGCAATAGTCCTAACTAATAAAAGTTCTTTTTCTGAATCACAGAGATTATCAATGTAGTCTATTTTTCTGTTATTTCTATAGCTAGTTTTGTGACATTCTAAACCAGTTAATATTACATTATTGCAAGCCTGAAGACTAGTAAAAGGTTTAATATCAGGCTCCATATTAAAACAATAAAGCAAAAAAATATTTATACATATCATAAACTATAAAGTATGTAACAATCAGATTATATTTTTAGTAGCACAGTAAAAGTTAGATCATTCTTCTATGCTAAGAAACAACAGAATGACAATAATTTTATTAAATTGATTTCAAAACATCTGCTTTCATACTAACGAACATTACCCTGCCTTTATCAGAAGGTGTTTATACAAGGCAGGTGCAATTAAATCTTCCAGACTATAGAAACAAATTTAAGTTCTGTTAAACATTTGTGTATTTAAACTTGCCAATATAAATACTTAAACTGATTAAAATTAACCAAGGACAGGAAATTCAAGGTTTTGAACATTTTTTAAACACAAATAATTAATATATAAGCATTCGAAAGAAAGAATGGAAATGTGAGGAGAAAAAATTATCTATTTTATACTGTACAAACAAACAAAAAAAAATCTGTTTTGAATTTAATTATTGAAAATAAAAGTAAGAGATTCTTTAGATTAGCAAAAAATACCCATTATTAAATAACTAAATGAAATACATGGACCATTCACTAAATTTAATGGGGAAACATATTACAGTCAGATTTTTTTTTAATCAGAAAAAACAAAGCCTAAATTTTACTTAGCAAATTAAAAAAACATGCATCAAATAACATTAAATTCAATAACTCATAGAAATTCCAGTAATTATTTAAGTACCACAGCTAAACTTAGTCAGATTTTTTTCCTCTTAATTGGTGCAGATTTTCAAAACAAGGCAAAATTTGGTACTTTTCGGTTAGACGGGCACCAGTGTTATACATATATATATCAATATACTGTATATATACATACATATGTACATGTATAATACATCTGCATTTTTATAGATCTATACATATGTACATATATAAAAATAAAACACGCATCCGGCTAATTGGAAAGTACCCAAAATTTTTGCATAAACCATGCGAAAGACATCATTTTTATTTCACAGATAGAAATCCCAAAGTGTAAACTTTTATTTAAAACAAAAAGAAATTGGAAATTTAATTTGCCTTTTCGTTTGCATATGTAATATGTAAAAATAAAACATGCATCCGGCTAATTGGAAAGTACCCAAAATTTTTGCATAAGCCATGCGAAACACATAATTTTTATTTCATAGATAGAAAGCCCAAAGTATAAACTTTTATTTAAAACAAAAAGAAATTGGAAATTTAATTTGCCTTTTTGTGTACAGCCTTTTTGGTGAAGTCACAAAAATTTGGAAAAATAACCATAACTCTCAACTTTGGCTAATTTTTTTATCCTAAATATTGCAGGTAATTTTTTAAAATATTTTTTTATTAAAATCTGCATATTTTTATATTCTTACAGTGATATTTTTAAGATGATTCACGTTTTAGATCCAGAGAAACAATTTTTTGAAGATGGAACTGCAATCTCAAAATACAGACTCAGAAATGTGCTATTTGAGAAACCCCCAAGAATTGGACCCCCCATATCTCACAAAGTATGAGGTATAGGAAGGAAAAATTTCTGATGGAATCATTTCATGACAGAATTAGTGTGTGCACAAAGTTTCATCAAAATCCCTGTGAGTCGGGTTACAAGGTCTGGTTGAATTGACATGGAATGACCCTGCAGTGAAACTCCCCGATCGCGAAACTTTATGGTAGTCTATGGGGAAAATTTAAAGCGCGATGAATCATTACCTAATATAATTATTAAAATACCGTTTTCACTATCATAAAGTACACGTCAGATACCGATAATATGCGTTTTTAAAAACTGCCTATATAAATTTTAAGTACATAAATAATCCCTATAAACTTTGATTAAGTAACCTTTGATTCCTATTGTATGTTAGTTTGGGTGTTCTAGGTGTTATATATGAGTGATACATAAAAGTCACATTAATTTCTGACAAGGATAATTTCAATAATTATCACCATTTACTTCTTATGTTACTTTAGAAACCATCAGTCTAAACTTAAACACACCCTATATCTTCTGAAATAGTTTTTTCCTCCATATGACTTTAGTTCTCAGTCTTACCAACAACTGGTTTTTGACGACCACGATTACGTCCGCAAGTTTCTTGCATAAGACCTTCTATCTCTCTGAGGCCATCTTCAACTTCCTCTTTATCTTCATCATTAGGACACTCTTCTACTGCTTTTTCTAAACAGTTAATAGCGTGCTTTAATTCTCTGTTTCAAAATAAAAAATAATGAAAAATCAAGCATTAAACATGGATTATAGGATACTTTCCTACAGATTTAGAATACTGTGAAATATAACTTCACAATTCAGTAAAATGAAAGATTACTTTTAAGAGACATTACTTTGAAATTCAGACAAAAAAGGGATATTTTCTTAGTTGTATTTTTTAATCGGCTTTATATTTTTTATGTTGAAGTAAATTTTATTTAATGAATAATGTACTATTTTAAAGTCCTGAAAAAATTTCTTCTTCTCTGTAGAATATGTGAAAGTTCAGGGTGATGAATGCCATTTTTCATGAAAAATGAAATGTTGGTACGCTTGGAGTGTTATATCTCTGGCAAGTAAAAACATCCCAAGATTATTTTGGCATAAATTATTAGTATAACCTTACCTGATAATTAAAATTTATTTGTTTCTTTGGGGCATTGTTGCTTTACATTGCTATGTTGCCACAAAGTACAATCAGAATGACGTTTTTACGAGTTTTTTACAGCTAATATCTTAAGCAATAGTACCCCAAACTTTTTCTCATAGAATATGAGAGTGGACTACTAGGTCAAACTAAATACACTGCTCAAAACAATTAAAGGATATTTGAAGTTTTATATAAAATAAAGATATAAACGAATTATTTTTGCCGAAAATAGAAGAAGAGAATCACAAATGCAAATTTTTCTGGTTTTCAAACTGTGGAATATGCAAATTTTGAGTTCGACGTCAAAAACGTCGCTTCAGCGGCAGCGAATGAAATTTGACTTTCAACTGGATAAAAGAGAATGAAGACAAGGATGATCGGCATTCAGTGATTGCTTTGTTTCGATGAGTACGATGTCTCAGCGAAGTCATTTGACAGATTCAGAAGCTTGGAGAATTGTTGGTAGGTTAGAAGGGAGCCAAACTCAAGCCGAAGTAGCGCAAGCCATTGGAGTGTCACAAAGTGTCATTTCCAGGATCTGGAACCGTTTTTAGGAGAGTGTATGTGCAGGCCGAAGACCAGGGCAAGGTCGTAGACGGGCAACAACGCCCAATGAAGATCGGTATTTAGAGTTAACCGCTCGGAGACACCGAAACATGAACGCTACTCTTCTCCAACAACACCTTCGCTCGGCTACAGGCACCACGATTTCAACTCAGACTGTCCGAAACCGGCTCCATGCTGTAGGTCTGTATGCTCGCCGACCGATGGTATGTGTCAGATTAACATCAAGGCATCGTCGCGGCCGCAGGGAGTGGGCAACCGAGCATGTCAACTGGAGGAGAAATGAATGGAGGAATATTCTGTTTTCTGACGAGTCCCGTTTTTCTGTGTATCCGGATAATAGGCGTATTTTCATCTGGAGGGACCGTGGCAGTAGGAATAATCCTGCGTTCGTGCACGAAAGTGTCAGATTTGGCGGTGGAGGAGTGTTGGTGTATGGTGGCATCTCCATTGACGGGCGCACTGACCTCTACATCATTCGAGATGGAGCTCTGACTGGTCGCCGATATAGGGATGAGATCCTCAGACCTATTGTAGTCCCTTACGCTGCAGCAATCGGAGATAACTTCATTTTAATGGACGATAACTGCAGGCCACATCGTGCAAACCTGGTGGAGGATTTTCTTTTCGAGGAAGGAATCGTTCGAATGGAATGGCCAGCGTGTTCTCCAGACATGAATCCAATCGAGCACATTTGGGACGCTCTAGGAAGACGAGTTTCTGGCCGCCAACAACCCCCACAAACTCTCCAAGAACTGGAAAGAGCTCTTCTGGAAGAGTGGGGCAGAATACCCAAACTCGTCATTAATAGCCTCGTTGAGTCCATGCCTCAAAGGTGTTCAACGTTGCTGGCCGCCCGTGGAAACCATATCCCCTACTGAAAATGATTTTCTTTGAAGAAAACACCTTTTCTTATTCTTTTTTTCTCATATGCACAAATTGTGTTTTTTTCCTTTTGTACACAAATGCGCAATAAAATGCATTTTTTTTCAGCCAAACATGTGTAATTTATTCTCATATAACCTACTATGTCTGTCGACCATGTATCAATCAGCTAAAAAGTTTCCCAGATACAAAATCCACCTAAAACTGCAATAACCTTTAATTGTTTTGAGCAGTGTAATATAGACTGCACCGAGATACTGTTGCTGTTAGCAGATATAATCTGTTAGATATTCAAAATTTTCAAAATC
This sequence comes from Maratus speculifer, assembly GCA_964019185.1. NCBI lineage: Eukaryota > Metazoa > Arthropoda > Arachnida > Araneae > Salticidae > Maratus > Maratus speculifer. Next base: position 306,703,811 of record OZ025291.1, on the reverse strand, counting down.
TGCGCTATTAAATTAGTGTTATCTCAAAAAAGCGCCACAGTCGAAAAAAAATAAAATATATCATATATACATACATACGTAGTTGAACATATGTACAAGAACACGGTAAAGCAAAAGAAGTGGCGTCTCATGAAATTTTTAGGGGGAAAATTACAAAAGTTACCGAAAAAAATGTCAATGATCACATTTTTCCCCTGTCAGAAAATGAAACATCCCATTTCTTTCGGAAGGGGAAAGAAAAAAGGGATATTCCATTTTCTCAGATGTAAAAAGACATAGAAAGAGGATAGAGAAATAAAATTTTTCATTTTCTGATAAGGAAAAGGTGTGATTATCGACATTGTTTTTTGAAAATTTTGTCATTTTTTTTCTAAAAATATCAAGAGATCCCACTTCTTTTTCTTTTCCATGTTTTGTCCATATGTTCAACCGCTCTATAATATATTTTGCATTATTCAACTGTGACCCTTTTTCGAGATAACACTAATTTAAATGTTACAGATTTTGAAAACGTTGAATATTTAACAGATTATATCTTATAACAGCAATATTATCTCGCTAGAGTACTATATTATTTAGCTTACCCTAGTAATACACTTTCATATTCTATGAGAAAAGATTTGGGGTGCTATTGCTTTATTAAAATAATAAGTGCAGAAAACGGAAAAAACGTTATTTTGATGGTATTTTAAGGCAACATAGCAATGCAAATAAACAATGCTCTATGGCAGGGCTGTCCAACGCGGCGCCCGCGGGCGCCATGGCGCCCTCTGCAGGTTTTCTTGGCGCCCTTTTAAGGTTTCCTGTTATTATACTTTTTAGAAGTAAAATTCCATTATAAAGAATACCTTCTTTAAAACCATTAATATTTGCATCCGAGATATTTTCAAAACTTCCTAAAAAAAACATTAAAACCCATTGAGGGGCTATGGGATATATTACATTATATCACACCTAATTTTAATGAAGATTTCCATCTGAAACATTTAATGAATTTTTAATTTTATATATTTCATGGAAAGTTAGTTATAATAATGTATTTCGTTAATTTTAAACAATTTTTTTCAAAAACTCTGGTGCGAGTTCAATATTAGCGCAACACAATTGCTTGTCCTCAAAAAGTTAAAAACTAGAAACGTATCTTGAAAATTTATTTATGCATGTTTTTACGATTCGTAATAATTGTTTATAAAGTGTAATCATGATGATTAAATTTGGTAAGTTTTGGTAATTTTGGTAATAATTGAAATAGATTTTTTTAATAGTTAAGAAGTATCAGAAAATAAACATTTCCCATCTACCCCAATATTTTGGGGATACATGTGCATGAAATTTCAGCATTTTTCTTTTTACTAGTGTCACATTGGCTCATTGACTGTCTTATACAAAGGATAAAAGGGGTTAATTATTCCTTCTTGGCTTTTGAAATTTTAGGGGTTTTTTATTTTGCTTAAAAATTTTGAACATAATTTCCCTCTATAAAAGCACTTCCAAGCTATCTCTTTGGAACTGAATTGGTCACTAGTATTCCTTTGTTTTTGTACTCTTTATAAAATTTTAATTTAGTCATTCAAAATAAGTCATAACGTACTTTCATGTCCTAAAAGAAATATAGCAATATCTCTGATTTTTATGTTTATTTTGTTATTTTTAGTTATTGATGTTATTATAGGCGCGATTAAAGTTTTGAGCATTTTACTCAACAAGCATTTTTGAGTTAGCCCTCTCATAGACAAATGTATACTTTGAAATTTAACACATTTAACTTTAGAACCGTTGGGCCTTTTGTCTATCGCTGTAAGTTTCATTTGCATTATGTTATGACGGGCGTTTATACTAACACTTTGCGATTCTATTATTGCATGTGTTCGGTCAAGTGAATGATGGCGCCCTTCAATAAGTGCCAAGTGCTGAATTGCGCCCTTGCTTACTAAAAGGTTGGACAGGCCTGCTCTATGGAAACAAGTACATAAGCAGGTAGTGTTATACTTACAGTTTATGCCATAAGTATTTTGGGATGTTGTTGCTTGTCAGAGATATAACACTCTAAACATACTAGCAATTCATTTTTAATGAAAAATGGTATTTACAACCTTGAACTTTGACATTTTTATAGGAAAAAGAAAATTTTTTCAGGGCTTCAAAACTGCACATTATTTTTTAAATATGATCAACTTCAACATTTAAAAAAAAATCACGAAATACAACTATTGCATTTTGTCAGATTTTCTAAATAATAGCTCGTAAGTAATCAACATTAAAGACTGATAATAGTTATGAAAATAAGACTCATTACACGTTCAAATAAATACGCAGTAAATATCTATAGCTTTACTCAGGCTTGTAATGCGGCAAATGAATGTATAACGTATACAATTCAAATTTGAAAACTCGGAGTACGTCGCAGTTAATTTAAGGTAATATAGAAGGGTAAAGATAAATGTGTTTCGTCGGGGAATAATTTGATAATTAAACCTCATAAAGGTCAAAATGTTGAAATGCTTATAGTGTATTTTGTTATCCATAGAAAGAAAATTGGGTGTCTAAACCTTTTTCAACAAGTCTTAATAAGTTATTATAAATGAATTACAAAATGTTTCAATATTGTTCATTTCAATGTTAAATTTGAGAATATCTCTAATTACCTTGTGTAGATGAAAAAAAAAAAAAAAAAGATCATATATAATACTTTTGTTAAACACTGAAATAAGTTGAAAACACATTTCATCTATTGAGTTAGAAAATGTGAAATAAATAGCTTTTCTTAAAACTCTGTTAGATTTCCTTCAGATGAATAGAGGTAATTTTTAAATAAGAGATATACATAAGAAAATATGTGGACCACAATAGGGAGAAGCGTGATTTTACAGATGCTTCGGTGGAGCATGGCCAATAAAAGATTGGGCACCACTGACCTAGAACCATGTCTTGGAAGAACTCGATGCATGAATAAGACAATATTTGCAAAATACCTATTTTTTTTATAACTTTCTTTCTTATAATCTCCCCCCCCCCCGAAAAAAAATAATGAATAGATAAAAATAAAAATAAATTTTTTCGTGCCCTCTTATTTATGATAATGAGAATCTTTATAACTGCTGGCAGTTTGAATGGGAATACAAAAAATAATGTTTTCCATCTCGCCCCGCACTTTTTAATTCTACGATATCACAACAAGAAAAGATTGTTTATATAAATTGCTTAGCATTTTCACTTCACGAAGTTTTGTTCCCTAAACATTCATTTTCATCTCATTTTACTGTGCCATTTTTAGGTGCGTACGTATTTATGTAAATACGTAGCATCTATAGTCATAGTTCAGTCCGTCCGTCTGTTCGCATATAACAGAGAGCAAAAGCTATTCAATTGAATCGTTTGAAATTTAAAATATATAATTGTATAATTTTGCCGAGTCGTTTCAAATTTTATGAAAGTTGGACGTATAGTTCAAATACAAGGACAATCAAAAGTATTTCGTTGCATTACGGCCAATGGAAAATGGAAAAAATAGTTTCGATTGCATTTTAATGATATTAAACTCTTTCGAACATAATAAAATTGATATGCATCTATGAATTATGTATTAAATTATACATTTTGTACAATGTGTAGTGCAAAGAATATTTGTTATTAATATGCAGGACCACACAAAAATTTCTATTACATGGTATGGGGGGAAACATTGTTAAAAGTGCATTTTAATTATATTAAACTGTTTCACATTTTATGAAATTGATATACGTTAATGAGGTTTACTACAAGTTACTTCCTGTATAATATAGAAAGCATTTAGTATTTACAGGGACACACAAAAGATTCCGGATACTGTATAGCATCCGAAGTATTGTATATTTTAAAAACTACATTATTGTACGAATACACCTTTTTTGTTACGTCTAACGTGCAATTTACTTTTTTTTTAATTTTTTTTTTTTACGTTTAAGTAAAAGTAAAATAAGCTTCAGTATAAATCTGCGATTTTTGTATTTGTAAGAAATCACATGATTTTTTTTTTCAAATTTCTTTCTAATCGGCCTTATTTATTTAAATATATACGATATTCTGAAGCTCTTTGACACATTTTAAAAATCACACTTTTTTTAAATCATGTCAAATGATACATTTTTCACAATCAAGTAATTGGTGTACAGGTGTGCAATTTGGACAGAAACGCTTCTCATGATGAAAAGTTTTTTTCAAGCGAATGGCAAAATTAATTTCCAACTACGATTCTAGATGGCGCTCCTTTTCCGCATATTGGATTTCAAAGAAGCGTTTTTTCGGATTCTCACATTGCTTTGGTTTTGGTTACGGATCAATCTATGTAATTAGCTTTTTCGCTGGGCGTCGTCATTTCTGTGTCACAATGTCAAGTCAAAACTGATTTGAAAATCAGTATGTTTGAACACGGCCGAACTTAATGTCCTCCTCTCCCTCTCTTTATACGGCCATAACAAACACTCGAAAAAGCTTTGTTTTCCCGGAATCCTCTACTGTCCCGGAGAATTGTAGGGGGCGCCTGTTAACGAATAACGACTGAGTCAAAAAGGGAAATTTCCTTATCGCCTTGGATTGGACTATTGTATTTCGTTAGGCAAAACTTGAATGAAAATGCGATTTCGGATTTCGGAAAAAAATCTAAAAATCATTCACAATGTAAATATATATATTTCAAATAATTAAAAGTCGTGTAAATAACGAAGTTATATATATATATATATATATATATATATATATATATGATTTTGATTGCCGAACAAGGGCGAAAAAAAATTTTATACCATAATTATAAAATACATTTTTATTTCCATCATACATTTTTATACAATGACTTTCCAGAGTTAAAATAGTTAATTTTGCATTTTTTAATTTTTTATTTTTTTTTTAAGATCAGCACCTATAATGGTTAACATATTTAAAAAATTGTTTGCAATGTACAGATAATTAATATTTTCTAAATAATTAAGATACATATAAATACCCATATTTTGGAAAAAAAAATCGATATGATTTCATTGCCCAATATTGGCGAAAGCGTTTGCTTCATTTGTTTATATTATGAAGCATGTAAATATATTTTTATTTTCATCGTATGCTTTATTGTCATGTCTGTCCGAATTTGAAATATTTCATTTAATATGTAAGTGTGTTGTTTTCTATACGGTTGTAACTTCAGAGCAGCACATATAATGGCTCAAATTTATTGAAAATTGTTTGCAATGTATATATATGTATGTATCCATATTTTGAAAAATAATTAAAAATAGTGTAAATTTCCATGTACTGAAAAAAGTCAGTATTATTTTCTTGCCGGATAGTGGCAAATGCTTATATTATGAAACCAAGTAGTTACATTTTTATTTTTGTCATATACTTTAATCCCTTGACTGTACAAAGTTAAAATATTTAATTTTATATGCAAGTTTGTGAATTTTTCTATATGCTTGTATATTTCAGATCAACACATAGATATTTTTTTTTTCTTAAATGTATTATATTCTTTCTAATATGACTGTCCAGAATTCGAATATTTCATTTTATAATTTCCCTTAAAATAAAATATTTTTATTTTTTTTAAACGTAATAGAAATATATAATTATATATAAATATACATATATATTAATATTTCCCAGTGCTCTTCATCTTCTGTACCTCAAATGTTTAAAATTATAGTGTGAATTATCTGCAATCAACTTTATGAATCTATATTTTTCGTCCGAAGTACGGTATTAAATGTTTTAAAAAGTTATTCTTATTTCAAAGAGATTTTTTTTCTTTTTCTTTTTTTTTTTTTTTTTTCATAAAGTTTTGGTTAATTTTCTTGATATGTTGAAACGGTAAATATTATTTTTAAAAAATGTTTTATTGTTTATTTTACCGTCAGAATTCTCAGTGTTTAAAGTAATCAAGAATTTAAATATAAATAAAAGTAAAAATTTAAATATAATTTTTGTTTTCGATGTTATGGTAGAGTATTATGAAAAATATTTTTAATTGCATAAAGCATAGTATTTATTTATCCCTAAATCTTTCAGGTTTTTCTGTCTATAGAAAAATAACGGCCATTCAAAATATACATATATAATATATGTCTTTTATAATCCATATACAGCGAGGTTTTTCGTATTTTTGTGTGTAAAAGTAACGTTCAGTAAGCATTATTTACAGTCAGTATCAATCCCCCTAGCGGTGAATGATGATTCCGAAACTGAGGGGTGATTGCGAAGGCCGTATAAGGAACGGAAGCGCTCATGTAGTTTGGCCGTGGTTTGAAAGAAAACTTACGGATCAGTGGTTTCAACTATGATAGAAGTATAGAACTAGTTATTTATTTTCTTGAAGAAAGTTTTACGTCATGAAAAGCACTTTAATCCAAATCGCACTCCTGTACGACAATTACTTGTGTTTAGGCGCAATGCCTTAACCCGCTAGAACTCGCGCATGAGATTTTCTTTCTCCATCGTACCCTTTTTAAGACTATTTCTCATTTTAATAAAATTTCAAAATGTAATTTCGATTACTTTACCTTATTTTTGAATAAAAGTACTAAGCCAAAGAAAAAATTTGATATTAAGTGACTGTAAAGTAAAAGAAAGGAATTGGGCTTCGTGAGAGAAATTCTCATAGCGAGTTCTCCCGGATTAAGTAAAGAAATCAAATTTATTGACATTATAATGCATTTAACCTTGACAAAAATTAATTACTGTCAAATAAAAGTTTTTGATTAATATTTATGAGTAAAAAAATAATTTAAAACTTCTTAATACTGATTTATTTGTTTTATAATTAAATGTTTGATTTCTTGATTCATTTATTATTAAATTAATGTTTTATTTCTTGATAAGTTGACAACTTAAGTGATTTTGAAATCATTAACAGAGATTTATTGGTTTTTTAATTATTTTATGTCAAGTTAATGAAATTTTTTTAATTTATGATCATGTAAATCTATTTTGATGCTTTTTCTTATTATTATATTTTCCTAAAAATGCTCAGTCTTGACTCTGCAATCAAGCAGATAAAATGTACATCCTGACTCTGTAACTAAAATGTGTAGTTCAGAATCTTGAAATAGGTTCATGGCTTTATACTAGAGAATATCGACTTGTACCTATAAGAGTATAATGTAGTATCTTGGACACTAATGCATATATTCTAATGGACTTTATTCTTTTGATAAACTATTATTAATCTTAATTGCTCTCCCAACCGTGAAAGACTGTGATTATTTGAACATTTTTTTGAGTGACACTAACAACTTGATTTTATATGAAAATTTAAAATGTGTAAGGAATTTTTGGAATATCTTCTATCTATCTATACATATATAAAATAGTTTGTCTGATAATCAACGCACAGCCCAAACTACTGAACGTAGAAACATGAAAATTGGGGAAAATATACTTCTTATGATCCAAGCGTACAGTAAGATGTAATTTTTGAAAATTCCCCCTCTAAGTGGAGCAACCGGGTTTACTAAAATAAAAACATTATGTACAATATGTAGTGCAAAAAATATTTTTTATTAATTTACAGGACCACACAAAAATATTCTTTTGCATAATGGTATAAGGGTAAAAATTGTTTTGGGCGGCGCGTTTTAATTAAATAAGACTATTTTTCATTTTATGAAAATGATATCCGTTTCTGAGGTTTACTACAAGTTATTTCCTGTATAATAGAGAGCAAATAATATATACAGAGACAAACAAAAGATTTCGGCTACTATACGGTTTCCGAAGTACTGCATACTATTGCACCAAGAGCTAAATATTTTTCAAACTTTTTTATAGTACGGACGCACCCATTTGCTACGATTGAAGTGTAATTATGAAGTGTAATTCTGACTTATTGCAGTTGTTTTGCATCTATAATGTTATGCATTAAAGATTTATTTAAAATTGAATGTAGAACATCTCATTTTTACTGTATTTACATTATTTTTTTGTTATTTTATTAAATGTCTGAAGTTTTATCAATTTAAAGTTTTAATTAAGTATCCAAACATAATATATTTGAATTTTTGAAAGTTTCAATAGCAGTCTTGGTTTCTTACCCGCATATTTCTGTTTCTTTAGTATCTCCCAAAAGAGAATTCAGTAAATTATCTATACAAGCCTGGGACATTCCTGCACACACGTCCTCGGCATTGCGAAAATATTCTTCTTCAGCATTTCCTATGACTGGGCAATAAAATAAAAATTACACTGCAATATCTGATGTTTCATACGTCAACGTTAAACAGAAAAAAAAAAAAAATTATTAGGCAAGTATGATCGCAGATCGCACCGAGGGTTTCGTTTAATATTTCTTTAAAAGCAACTTATATTTTATTTAATAAATCCAAATTGTTAATTTATAATTATTAAATTCGTAAACAGATCAAGTATAGAATCAATAAATTTAATTTTAAAATAATTATAAAAAGGTGTACTTTGTTTTAATCAAATTAAAAATGTTCAAATCAAATTATTTAAATTTTTGCTTAAATTACAAAATTTAAGCAATTTTTTGTTTAACTTGTTTTTTTTTATTGTGAAAAATCGCAGTGCATTCAAAAGTGATGACTCAAACAACAGCTGCTATAAATACTCTAATCACAAACGGTACAGAATATCTGTTTTATAACTCGGTACAATAATACCCGCTTACAGAAAAAAAAAATGTCGTGAAATCTTTTATGGGCATCTTTTACATGATAAAATCCGCGTACTTTTTACACAGAATGTATAAGCATGAATAATATAGAAATATATAATATGATATATATAATATATATAATCATGATATAATATAGAAAATGAAATTTTAGTAATTCAAAAATATTTTATGGATAAAAATAATGCAAAATGAAAGACAACTTTGTAATACTAAAGGATAAACGGTCATTCATAAGAAGAAATAAAAAATGAATGACATCGCCTAAATATATGCAACTGCAACTATAAAAATACATGCCAGTAATGTTATCTGAGCAAAATATGCACTGGTTATCAGTCCAGGTACCTCAAAAGGTAGAACATTGACAATGTAAATCAATACTTCTGGGTCCGCGCCCTAGTTTGGGCTTTTTTAAACTCAAAGGGAAAAAATGAATTCGTATGACGTTACAAATTAGTATGTTTGATTAAAAAACATTAGTGCATCTACTTCCCCATAGTTTAGTTGGAGTTTTATTATCTGCGGCTTATTCTGATGATCTGACTAAACGGTAAACCTGGTGTTGTAGCTAATAAGGTTATCTGAGTGAAGTAGGTCCACTGGTTATTGGTCCAGGTAGCTCAACCGGTAAAACATTGACAATGAAAGTCAAATGCTCTGAGTTCGAATCCCGGTTTGTGCATTTATACTTTCGATCGATTGGAAAAATTGAATTCGTATAACTTTGAAAGTCTTAAAAGAGATGACAGCATATGTAACCTTTCACTTATACACAGTTTATATAAATGCATGCCAAGAAATAAAAATTGTAATTAAATTAGTCATAGTCTATTCTTCAAAGCAATATAAGATACAGTAAGTATAATCTTCCACCTACAAAAAATAATGTTTATATAAACTGCATGTCAAAAAATAAAAATTATGATTAAATTAAATCAATTTTATTCTTCAAAGTAATATTAGATATAGTAAATGTAATCTCTCACTTACAAAAGTAATGTTTAATAAACTGCATGTCAAGAAATAAAAATTATAATTCAATTAATTCAATATTCTTGAAAGAAATATAAGATATAGAAATATATGATAGAATAATCTCTAACATACAAAAATTAATGTTTATATAAACTACATGTCGTGAAATAAAAATTATAACAAACTACAAATAAAACAAACATATACATACATATAGTATATATTTTATAAAAAATATAACAGAATTAGTTCTATTCTACAAAACAATATAGGATATATTAAATATAATTTATAATAATAATAATAATAATAATAATAATAATAATAATAATAATAATAATAATAATAATAATAATAATAATCCCTTACCTTATAGAACTTATCTTATCTTACCTTATAAAAATATAATAAACATAATCTCCTTTCTTTAAAAGTAATGTTTATATAAACTACATGCCAAGAAATAAAAATTATAATTCAATTAAATTCAATTTTATTCTATAAAGCAATATAAGATATAGTAATATAACAATTTCTAATCTACAAATATTAATGTTTATATAAACTGCATATCATGAAGTAAGAACTATAACAAACTACAAATAAAATAAGTATATATGTATAGAAAATATCTATTTTGTGAAAATTATAATTAAATTAATTATATTCAATTTTTCAAAGCAGTGTTTGTATAAACTGCATGTCAAGAAATAAAAATTATAATTAAAGTAATGGACTTTTATTCTTCAAAGCAATATAAGATATAACAGTATAATAATCTCTACAAAATGAATCAATACAAAAATTAAAGTTTATATAAACTGCAAGTCATGAAATAAAAATTATAATAAAACTACAAATAAAACAAATATGTACATATATACAAGTATAAATTAAAAAAAAATCATAAATAAATTAATTCTAGTCGACGCTTCAAAGCAATATAAGATATAATAAATAATTTCTTACTTACAAAAGTTACTGTTTATATATATAAACTGCAAACGAACAAATCAAAAATGTAATATTTTGATAATTAAATACTTCAATTCTATTGTAAATCTTCAAAGCAATATGAGAAATTGTAACTATAATCTTTCACCTATTAAAAATAATGTTTACATAAAAGAATGGACAAGAATTAAAAATTGTAATATTTTAATAATTAAGTTAATTCAATTCTTATTATCTATTCTATTATATTATAACTCTTCAAAGTGAAATTAGATATAGTAATTATTTTTTCTCACCTGTAAAAGTTAATGTTTATAAAAACTGGAAGCCAACAAATGAAAATTGTAATATGTTGATAGTTGAATAATTAAATTTTATAGTAAATCTTCAAAGCAATATAAGATAGAAATATAATCTCTCACTTATAAAAGTGAATGTTTATATAAGCTGCATGCAAACAAATAAAAATTATAGTATTTTGTTAATTAAATCAATCAATAATATTGTAAATATTTAAAGTAATATAAGATAATGTAAATATAATCAATTAACTATACTACCACGCTCATGACCAAGTGAGGCTAAAATATGTACCGTATATTAAAAATACCTCGTTGTTCAAAAATTTTATAAAAATTTTGTATGTTTTCAATGATATATATTTTTTAAATGAATGGTATGAAGAAAACAAAGGATTAAAGTACATAATAAAAAATATGATCGAAAGTGTTTTAAGGAAACTGAAGGATAGTGATCGAAATACGATAAACTGTTTTTCTACAGTATAAGTAAATCTAATTAATAAAAAAATCATGCCCTCTCCCAACATATATAACAATCTTAATATTAAAATAGATAATTATTAAAATAAGGAATATAACTTTAATTAATATAACTAAGAATATAAATTTCATTATAGTTTTACCGAATACCAAATAAAAAAATTCATAAATACCTACTTGTTTATAAGATTGATTTTGAAAAACAATAAAAAGTTGCATTTTCCCCTCTATGTTTCTAAAGTAATCATTTCCCAAGCTTTTGTTCTTTCCTTGATGTCTATGTCAATGAGAAATGATGTTTCTGTGACAGATTTTAGGTCTTTATTATTATTTTTATTTACTTTATTGTCAGTTTGTAGTTTTAGATGTTAATATGGCTATTATTGACCGCATCAGTAATAATAGAAAGAAAAACATTTTTTCATGATACCAATAATTTGTATAATTTATTACAGCTAAGTTGCCCCACTAGCTATCCAAATGGATTAATTAGAGTTTAACGAATATTTCATTGTCTGAAACATAACGAGTAATGTTGTTTTGTATACTATTCAATTCATATTCCATATGACAATAGGTTAAGGAAGAAATTTTGGAGATGTTTAGAAAATATTACATCACAATCAAATTTAACTGATATTACAATTTTCTAATATTTTTGAGCTTTATTACACGATTCTTTCAGGAAAGTAAATTTTATTTTAAATTTAAAGTGTGAAATATGTGTTTAAAATAAAGAATCGCAAACGGTGCAAGGAGAATTAAGCAAATATTTATTGTCATTATTATTACTAAATGCCTAAACGTTTATGAAGTCATATATAGTAAATGCATAGACACATACTAACATTACTACATGTAAAGCATTAACAAAAATACTTGTTAAAACAAAATAATACTCAATTAAAGGACATGTACTATTAATAGTATACGAAACTTGAAAGAGTTAATATCGGAATTAAGAGATTAAAAGAAATGCATAGACACATACTAACATTACTACATGTAAAACAGTAACAAAAATACTTGTTAAAACAAGATAATACTCAATTAAAAGACATGCACTATTAATAGTACACCAGACTCGAAAGGGTTAATATCGGAGCTAAGAGATTAAAAGTAAAAAAATGTATGTCTGATTTTCTATGCGTATAATACAAAGAAAATTCTTACCAATAATTGTCAGAATAAGTAGCAAAAATTTCATTTTTTTCCGAATAAAAGAACTAAATCATCAATGTCCAGGAAAGAGAAAAAAGACTGCACAAAATTAACCAAATGAAAAAATACCAATGTATTTAATGAATATTTCTTCCGTGCTGGACAGGATATATTCCGATATGATATCAAAAGAGACTTAAATAACAGGATTTCCTTTTAGGATGTTAATTAAATTCATTAAGCACATTTATGCAGGTTTAAGAAATAATCATATAAGTTGTCACTCACACATGTAAATATACATTATTAAGAAGTTTTTTAGGTGCGTTTAAAATTATATAAATACGTAACACCTACAGTCGTCGTTCAGTCCGTCTTTCCGTTTGTCTGTCGGTCCGTCTGCATATAACAGAACATAAACTATCCTACAGAATCGTTTGAATTTTAAAATATATAATTATTGCATAATTTTGTCGAGTAATTTAAAATTTTATGAAAATCGGATGGATGGTTTAATTACAGGGTCAGTCAAAAGTATTCCGTTACATTACGACCAATGGGGAAAAAAATATTTCAAGTGCATTTTAATGATGTTACACTCTTTCGAACATAATAAAAGTGATTTGTATCTATGAAGTATGTACTAAAATATACATTCTATATAATTTGTAATGCAAAGAATATTTGTTATTAATTTACATGGCCACACAAAAGTACTCCATTACATAATGGTATAGGGGGAAACATTGTTTGGAGCGCGTTTTCATTTTATTAAACTATTTCACTTTTTATAAAATTGATATATATTTTCGAGGTTTACTACAAGTTACTTCCAGCATAATAAAAAGGAGATAGTATTTACAGGGACACACAAATGATTTCGGCTACTATACTGTTTTCGAAATACTGTATACTATTACACAATATCTGAATAATTTTAAAACTTTGTTATAGTGCGTATGGACTTCTTTGCTGCGCTTGGCTTGCAATTAAAATAATAAAATTGATTAAAAATATTTTTATTTTTTAAATTTTAATTTTTTTATTAAATAAATTTAATATTTAAATTCATTATAAATGCATGAAAGTATTGTATATCTGTGAATGATGTAGAAATGGAAATGCATAAATATTTTAGTGTTTTACAGTTTTTGCAGAAAATATTAAAACAGAGAGAGAGTAGCTCGGAATAAAATGCTTCCGAAATTATTAAAACCTCGTAGCAAATGAAAGCTGTTATCTACTTTTACTAATGCTATGCTTCATGGACAAGCTGGGTAAAAAACTTAAAAAAATAATACATTTAAAAAATATATATTTTTGAGAAATGTTTAAGCCATTTTCTGTCACAAATATGTTTTTTTCATGCAAAGTTAGCTTACGCAAAATTCATTTGAAGTGATCGTTGTGAAAAAATATAGGGTAGCCAGGGTTAATTTTCAGACAGCAGAATGCGGGGTCATTAAAGGACAGCCGTAATAGTCGCACAGTATTGGAGTCTTTATAAAACAATTTATTTTTCAATTAAATCTATTATTTTTCAGTTTCATTCGGTACTTTTTTAGTAACAAACTGCTTTCTCTGTCTTGTACAAAATTAATTTCCTAAATGGTATAAAAATATTGTTGTTTAACTTTTTGTTTCACTGATTTCAAATTTCAATTACGCGGGTGTAGAGACACTAGCATAAGTGTTACTTGTTGTTTGGATACTAATGTATGTTATCTTTTTGAAAACAAAGAAGTAACATTATTTGAAAGTCCACCTGGCAGAAAATAGAATTGTGAAAATAGTGCAGCTTTTCAGAAATACCGAAAAATTATCAGACAGTTTTCGGGATAATTTCCGGACTCTACTTAAGCATAGTATGTGTTACAAAAGGTTTTGTAAGTGGTCCAACGTGGTAAATTGGTTGTTTGCCAGTGACTTAAGGAGGATTCCATATTAAAATTTAAAAACCCTTTGGACTCGAAAGGTGAATCTCACTCATTACTAGTATTGTCAGGTGTCCCTTGTAAATCGGGACAACAAATTCTTTGTACACCACTGCTATCTTACAGTTTATTTTGCCTTATTTTATCACAGATTATTAAGCCATTAGAGAAGGCGAAGAAAATTAGTTTAAAATACTGGTGTCCAGAGCATTTGGAGCACGCATTTACGCGGGACATTACCTCTCGAATGCAAAGGGTTAACTTCCAAACATAATCTGTAAGTTAAAAGGAAAATACTGGGTGGAGTTTAAATTAAAATGATGTTGATATCTATTTTAAAATTATTGATGTTGAAACTGGAAATAACAGTGATGTTATCAGAATCCATTTCATAATCAGTAATATATGTCATATATTATAGCCAAGTATTCTATCCGGGCAGGTGAGAAAATTATTTCGCAAATATAATCATGATAAAAATGTATCGGAAGTACAAACGGAATTTTTAAACTGACTTGAAGGTGATCGATATTGGGTGATAAAGAAAGGTTGTGTTCAATTGTTAGCAAGTCCTTTTAGATTTTTGGATCTATTGAGACTCGATCTGTTTATCTTTTTCATATTAAAACTACTGAAGATGTGAAAGAATAATTGCACATTAAAGGGAAAAAAGACAATGATATTTTTACTATGAAAGAAAACTAAAATGGTTCGGCCTTTTGAAATTAGTGCTGTGTAAAAATTTTAGTCTATTTAGTGTAGTAATAAAAAGCAGTTTAGAGTTCTTTTTTTTCTTTCGTCTTCTTGTTCTTTTTTTAATGAAAATATTGTCGGGTTCATGTTATAAATATAAATGAATTTCGGGTGTACAGTTGCAATTGGATTTTCATGATTTTTTTTTTTTTAATTTAGAATGGTTTAATAAATACCCCATTTTTTCTCAGAACGTTTTATGATAATGTCTTTTAATTACCATGTTGGTGTTGAGACTAGCTTTTTAAATATGTCCACAAATAGCTGTCTGAAAATCATTCCAAAGCACGTGGTAATTTTCAGACAGGTTTTTTATTAAATTTTTTTGTTATTTTATAATGCTAAAGAAGAATTATCTGATATATGCTGATTTTATTAAGAAAAGATAAAACAAAATAGCCGCTAATTCCTGAGTAATTGTAAAACTTTTGTTTTTGCCTGAAAATTACCCCAGGCTGCCCTATTCATTTAAGTAAAAATCACAATTTGTATTCAAGGTAACAAACATCAAAGCCATTTTGTTTATTTATAATCACATTAAAAACCTCCATCAGTGAAAAAGGCATTAAGAGACATTTTAATCAGTTTCGTCAAATCTGCCGAATTTTTATTCAGAAAATCTGAATTGACACAAGAAACCTTTTAATATTAATTTTTACTTTAATTATTCACGTAATGGTTTTACATAAAGCAAACAAATAATTATTGCATAAAGCGTTCATAATTATTTAAACTTTCTGGTAAAAATTCGCCAGATTTGGCAACACTGATTTTAAATTACCTACTAGTTTTAAAGAATAGCATCCCTTCGGTATTCTTTGAGAGGCAGTTATGAAAAAAAAAAAAAAAAAAAAAAAAAAATGAAAAAAATGTAATAGATACGATCTACCTTTTCCCATTTTATTAAAAGGCTATCAAAAATTTTAAACACATAATATTAAGTTATTAAAATATTCACAATAAACATTTAAAATAGCTTTTTTTTTCTAATTTATAAGAACTGTACTCGGGCACTGACCACGAGCGTTCTTTATTTATAGCACAATTTGTCCCTTCCTTTTCTGTGATAAAACTGCATTAAATGTAATGTGTAAGTATGTACAATAATACTCAGAAACTGGTGTCTAATAATTAGAAAATAAAATAAATTGTATGATTGAACTGCACTCGGTTAATGACCAAGAAAATTCTTTATTCATTGCACAATATGTCCCTTGCCTTTTCTGTAATAAAGCTGCATTACATACTACCTCTGACAATAAAGTTCGGTGAATGAATTCAGAACGGCCGATCTAGCAACACTGGGAAAACAAAACTCTGCGCCTGCATAGAGACGAGTGTTGATCATCTTCCCCCACCGTTGTTTAGTTGAGCGTCGCGTCGTTTATGTTCTGCGTAAGACGTGATTTACAAAATGGTTGTTCAGTGTGTTGGTTTTTATCTGAGAACAGGAAAATGAAAGAACAAAAGGTCAGTTTAAAGTTAGGTTTTAAGATTTGCAAGATGCCGAAAGATTTTCATGAGGAATGGTGCAAATTAAACACCAACATACTCGCCAGACCTCAGTTCTCTAGACTTCTTCCTATTTCCACGACGCAAACTCTCTTTGGAAGAGATTTGACTTTATTGCTGACATTCAACGACACGTGACAAAGCTTTTGAACTCCATTCCCAAAGAACACTTCTTGTGAATTTTCCAGGACGTGTGTAGCAGATCTCAGCCGTGCATAGTTATGGGAGGTGACTAATTCGAAGGATGGTATGGTAACTTTCGTTGATATTTCGTCTACATTAATGTTACAAGACTATTCACCGAACTTTATTGTCAGAGGTAGTATAATGTGTAATTATGTACAATATTACTCAGCAAATAGTGTCTAATAACTAGAAAATAAAACACTTTCTATGCTTACCACCATAAATCGTAAAATAACATCGATAACATGTTTTGGATAAAAAAAAATTAACCCGGTCCTTATTCAAATAAATAAATAACGAACCATGTAACGTGAAACAAAATTTGTTGATCTTATTAACTCCTTAACTGGTTAATTGTTTTCCGTTCAATAAATTGAAAATAGCGGATTCACACCACTATTTTTTAAATAAAATAGTCGTAAAATTTAGCCTAAACATTTCTGCCATTCAATAGTACGAAAATTTTCTTAAAAATAATAGTGGTGTCACAAAGCTTTAAATGATGAAGTAATCAAATTCGTCTTGCCCGAACACCGTTCGGGCAAATCAGTTAATTGTTTAAGCTTCTAGTGCATGATTTTTTATTTTTATTTTAAAAATATATTTGATTTCTACTACAAAGATTTTTTTTTTAATTTCTTAACAATATGTAAAAAAACCGAATTCAAAATCTGCATTAATTATTAAGTTACAATCATTTATAAACGATGAATATAATTGGAAGTCTGTAGATATTGAAGTTTTCAAACGTGTTTTCTCAGATTAGTAAATTTGGAGTTTGCGCGCACTTTAAAATTATGTCAGCTACAACTTTAAAACTTGATCAAATATGAGTTTCTTTTTAGCCTACCAACAAATTTACATATTTTGGTTTTTTATTTTTTGCACTTGAAAAACTTAATTTTTTGTGTGCTAAAATTAAAATTTAAAGAAAACTTTTTGTGTATATTTTGGTTTAATTTAAGGTATGTGTGTTATGATTCTGTTTCATTCAAAAATTGCTTTCTATATGCAAAATTTAGCATTTTATCATACGGGAAATACTTAATGATTTTAATTCATTCGCTATTATTTTATTATTTAAATTTAAAATATTAATTTTGTATATAGGTTTTATATTTGTCAAGATACTATAATTAACAAAAGATACTTTAGGCTGAAATAGGGTAAAGTGATCTTAATTGCATATTATTTTTATTTTCGGTACCTTGAAAAAAGTGATATTTTTAATCGTTTCGAGAAAGCGAAACATTCTATGTAGCCTGGATTGGAAAATGGATACTTATTAAAGACCGATATTCTCGATTGAGAAAATTGATTAAAGCACCATAAAAAGTCTCGAAAAGCGGTTTCTCTAAACCAGCGTCCGAAAAAGAAATTTGTTCTTACAAATACTTCGTTAAACCTGGAAAACAAATTAGTTTCTGTAGTTTCTAAAGATAAAGAAAACTTTTTGAATTTGGCTTTTGTCCCCCCTCCCTTTTTTTTAAGCGTATTTTATTTTTTTACTGCGCAAAGCTTTTTATTTATTTGAAGAAAGACAGCAAAAAACATAACATTTCAACCAGCGTAATTTATTACGATTTATGGAGGTAGTTATACGTGGGTAGTTCAACAATTATTAGTACATATAAAATATTTGTACTGCAATGGCTGATGTGGAATATGGAAGATAATGATTTAGATGCCTATATGCTGAATTTCAGAACCGTAGCTGCTATATTAACATACTTTGAATGGAGGGGTGAGGTTTTAAAGACCTATTTTTAAAGAGTTTTTTAAGGAAAAAGGAAGAGGGTAAGGTGTTAAAGGCTGGTTTGGAGGTTATGGGGTAAATTTTTGATAGTGGATGAGACGTGGTTACGTACTATGAACCCGTGTCCAGACGATGGTAGCTAAATCTCCTCCACTATCACAAATCTGGCACTACAAGCTCCAAAACAGCTTTTTACCCCCTTCCTTCTTTCACCCCTCACTCCAAAAATATGTTAATATAGAAGCTATATATGGTTCTGAAACTAAGCATACAGGCATCTAAGGCATTGGGCTACGATATTCCATATTAGCCATCGCAGTATAAATATTTTATATACCCGAGGGATAATAATTGTTGAACTACTCACGTACAACGAGCTTTGTTTATTCAATAACACTAACAACATTGGATCAGAAAGAGGAAAAATTTAATGCAAATTTACAAAATTAGATTTGAAAACAATTTATGTTCTTTTTTTCATTCAAAACGAAAGAATAAATGTTTCATTCGAGGCTATAGATCTCGAGTTCATTTTCTCTTCTTGTCGCCAATCAGATGAATTCCCTCGACAATGCTAGGTTCGATATCGCCCATGGATTTGCAAGCCTCTTCAATCTCTGCAGGTACATCGTTCAATTCTAGTTCGGCCGCCGCAGCAGCTCTTTCACCGCATTTTTCACGAACTCTGTCCACGAAGCAGCCGGTCATCAAACCGTACATGCTACAGAAAGAAATAAAATGAAATTAGCAAATCCTAATAATCCATTTGCATTTTAGTAGTATGCACACACAGTCGTGAAATAAATAGAACAGTAAAAATAGTTAAATTTTTTAGATTAATTATGGGGCTATCCACAAACGTTGTCACACATTTTTCAATATTTTTTACCCCCTTCTCCTTTTGTCACAAAGTGTCACATTTCACAGTACCCCCTCCCCCCCCTGTCACAAGGTGTCACATTTCACAGTACCCCCTTCCCCTTCCCTTGTCATATGTGATGCTGTATTATATATATATATATATATACTTGCAGTTTAGCAACAAATCACTACGCTATAGATCATATTTATTATTATTTTTTTAACTGTGTATTTTAATGACTTTTGTGAGAAAAACAATAAAAAATACTTGTTTACTTCTTTTCTATGAAATAAGATTAAGGTTAACAATAAAAAGTATAACTAATATGCAATATTAATACAATATTAATATGAAAGAGCAATTGAAAACAGTAGTATTTTGGAATTTGAAATGGAATTTATTAGTATATTTGGCTTTAAATTTTATCATTACCCGTAAGGCATAGTGACTTCACTGCGACGTCGTTGTGAAATCACACTGTGACTTTGTGACCATCAATTGACGATGTGACGTCACGTGACGTCGATGTGAAGTCACAGTGACTAAAATGTGAAGTCGTTATGGCCGTTTTAGTGTTCCTTTGTGCCGTCGCATTGTGACCACTTTGTGAAGTCACGGTGTGACAAATTTGTGAAAAATGTGTCATTTGTGACTACTTTGATATTAACATCATAACGAAACTGTGACAAAAGCGACGTTGTGACAAAAGTTTTTTTAAAAGTAAATAACATGTTTTGAAATTTTTTTGTAATTTTCTAAAGATTTTTAAGAAAGTCACATCTCAGTCACAATGTGACGTCACTGAGTGGTAGCATTTTCGTCACAGATGTGATGTGACCACAGTGATTTACAGTGCGTGATTGTAACGTCACTGTGACCATGCATGCTATGAGGGTAGTTTATGAACACAAAAATACTTTAATTCAAAATAACTTCAAAATTAAATCTGCTGATTTTTAATATTTTTATTTTAACCAAAATGTGTGATGTCACATTTCTTCTTAACCCCTCCCATACCCTTGTCACAAACGAACACAATTTCACGAATCCCCAACCCCTCTTCCTTCTAAGAGCGACATCATTTGTTGACGGCCCCTTTAACTTCTGGACGTCATGCTTACCTCGAGATTATACAAGAACATTTAATCATACAAAATCAAAATTATTATTTTCCGATAAAAACTTTTCATTGTTTCAGTCTACGAGTTTCAAATGAATAGAAAATCAATCAAATATGAGAACCCCAGCAGCCAAGGAGTATAAGTGACAAAGTTGAAAAAAAAATTTAACTAAATGCACAGACGACATGGAATTTTTATTTCTTTTGAGATAAAGAAACATAAGTGATTTTCTTAATATATGCTGCGTTCTAGAGATAAACCACTTTAGTCGAATAATAATCAATTTTGAGTAATTATAAATTTAAAGAAAATTATTTTTTTTTTTTTTTACAGTTATTGAAATATTAGTTCAAAGACACAATGAAACCTGTGGCAGTTTCCTATTCCAATTCAGTCAATAATTATTATTTGACTAATGACGCCAGTAGTAAAATAATATTCCATTTATAATATTATCATTTTTATTATTATTGTATATAATTGAAACAGGATTTAATATTCAGTATTTTAATCTAACTAGCTCTTTAAAAAAGCCTAATTAATTAGATTTCCTTACAAATTATGCGTCGGAAAACATTAGTAAACGAATCACTTAAAGTTAAAATTTCGACGCAATCAAAGCAAAAATAAATAAATAAATAAATGAAAGTAATAATAATAATAATAATAATAATAATAATAATAATAATAATAATAATAATAATAATAATAATAATAATAATAATAATAATAATAATAATAATAAAGAACTACACGAATCGGTTGGCTATGTGCAAAAAAAAAAAAAAAATAAATAAATAAAATAAAATAAAATAAGTTTAACAGTTAGTCAATCGAAATACATATATAAATTTATGTTTAATATTTATATGGACAAATGACGCCACGATTTACTTAAAAATCATTTCTATAAATTATGAACAGAGTAAAAGGAATTTACAATAAAAAGTTATATATATTACAAATTTTGCTTTACATAATCTTTATAAAACTACGTTTACGGGCAGGCTAATCTTTGTCTCAAATATTTTCATGAGCTTTAATTCCATTTTCTATTATTCAAAATTCCTTATTTTTATTGTAAAATGCTAATTTTTAAACATTTCTAGGAGCTGTGATTAAATTTTGGGAAATTGATTCAAGTTGGAAGTTTAACTTAAGAAAAAGCAGACATTTGAGAAAAAGGAGGAAAAAAACAGTTAATCGGCAGTTATTTCAAAATCAGAGTTTTGTATGTTTTCATAATGGCGCTAAAACAAATCACATTATGAGAAATCAACCCATCAAGATCCCGGAAACTTCTCTGTGGCCTTTAATCGAGGAAGGAGAGTTAATATGCAACCTTAACTTATAAAGTAACTTTATAAAAAAATATCTTCAGCCAAAATCGAAAAAGTAAAAATGGAGCGAGGTAGTGATGGACCTCAACTATCCAATGCAGAGAAAATTATTTAAAAATATCGAAATGCAAATCAGAAATTAGAAAATAACCTCCTCAATGAATTAGCATTAGCAGGGATTGGATAATTAAGGATGTATTCGAAATATATAATTTGCCACCGTCAACAGCTCGAAATTTTCTGATACATTTTCAGGCTTATTTTTAAAAGTAGAAACTTGAAACTTGTTGCGGTTATTTTTGAAGAGATGTATAAGATTCACTCAATTTTTTCAATCAATTCATTAGAATTTTATTTTCAAACAGTTACTTTCACTGTAAGACCACTATTTTCATTCCCAAATCTCCCACTTCGGAAAATTCGGTTCAAAACATCAACTTTGACAGCACATTTTGGGGATATTTTCTGCCTTTATCAAAAAAATGACAAGCATGGCTCATTGTGTAGTTTCTAAATAAGATAATTTGCCAGTGTGATGCGTTAGAGAGAAAAAATGAATTTTAAAATAAATAAGAAAATAAGCAGTTTGCAATACACCCTTAACATGAAGAAAGGTTAAAGCTTCCAACTGAATTCCCCCACTCTCAGCTAAGTTCAGTACCACCGTTTAGGCTCAAAATCATCCAGTCCCATTTCCTTTGGTAAGATGGGTACTAGGTGTGCGGCAACAAATAGCACAGTTAATACAATGTGCAATAAACCACAAGGATTACCAAAAAAGCACTTAATCTAAATAGCTGGCCCGGGTGCTTATCTTAGTGGAGCGTCAAAAAAAATCCCCACATGTACGCTAATGGCGCCTGGTGCATGTAAAATCCGTCGTGGGTGCAAAGTCCTCGAAGTTACGTGTGAATTATACCTCTGGAGGTGCCTTGCCAGGTGAAAATCTCGTCATCTGATCAAGGTATTAAATTACGAGGCCAACTTGAGTAGCCATTTGCAGTACAAACGTCAGGATCTAAAGTTAAGTAACTGGCAAAACAAAGTATGCTCAAACGCGAAGCAAGTACTGCAGATATGATGACGTGCGAAGCGAAGGATTCAGGTTTAATGCAGCTACGCGGCGATTAGGTGCTCACCCGATACCAGGTATCTAACCCGTTAATTTGAGGTAACTCGGTAGGTAGGGGCCTGGTTATCGTCTAGGAAGAAAGAAAGCTTCCTACTGGTGACTCTGTGGAAAATTTTGAAAGATTTTACTTACGTGCACTTCAGGACGTTTTCATCCAGATCGCCGCCCTTTTCCATCAGGAGGGTCAGGGCGTCCTGATTTCCTTCAGAGACGCAGTTCATTATATAGTCTTCATTCTCCTCGTAGCATTTCTCCATTTCATCATCCTTCTCTACAACACATACGAATGAGCAACAATTAAACGTCTTACTGAAACTCTGTGCATTTATTTATAGTATGACCAATGTTATTTTACATTATTAAAGGTCCTGTTCTTGCTCGCGAAGGCACTCGCGAGCTAATGCTGTTCCTATGGAGAGGCATTTTTGTAATAACTCTTTCGCATTTTGACATTTTTAAATATTTTTTTTCTTTTTTTGCATTGGATAGCTGAGGTCCTTCTCAAGATCGCTCCTTGATTACTTTTTCGATTTTGATCGCAGATATTTTTTAGAAAGCTACTTTCTCTTTCAGAACCGGCTCAGCAAGTGAAAGTAACTTTATAAAAAATATCTGCGGCCAAAATTGAAAAAATAAAAAACGAGCGATCTTGAGAAGGACCTCAGTTATCCAATGCAAAAAAAAAAAAAAAAAAAAAAAAAAAAAAAAAAAAATTAATGTCAAAATGCGAAAGAGTTATTTGAAAATGCATCCCATAGGAATAGCATTAGCTCGCGAGTGTCTTCGCGGGCAGGGACAGGACCCATAAAGCAAGATAGAAAATGTTTTTTTTATATTACACATTGACAGAACTGGGACAGAAACTAACGGGAGTTAGAGGAGGCATGTGCCCCGGGCACCAGAACAAAGGAGAGCCAAATGAAGATTTTGTTTGCCTTCATGTCTATGTTTAGTACGGTAGTATTAAAATCGTTCTGTTTGAGACATGTTAACGCTAAAGTATCGAAGAATCTATAGATAATATGGAAAATAAGAGAAATTACTATTAAAAGATCCTTTATAAAGCGATTTTTTTAATCTTGTTTTCAAGATTTTAATTAATCAATATTTGACAAAACAGATAGTTCAGTATTACATTTATCATGAATACATATTTCAAATTTTTAAATAAGTTGGTTACTGGAAAATCAGTAAAATTCTCTTTGTAAATATACCTTGCGCATGAAGGAGGGAGAGGAGACGCCAAAATTTATGCTTACCCCTGTGCAAAAAAAGTTAGTTTCCGTCCTGGATAGATCAAAAATGTTCATGCTTGAAAGTTATTTAAAAGATTATCAAAAACAAGTATCAAAAACAAATTTTGAAATAAACTTTGAGAATACAGTAAGTTTTTATTTGATATGTAAAGGTTTAAACTGTGCGATATTTAGAAGTGAAAATGCATGCGTCAGAAGCGAAAGAAATAACCGATTGCAGCAACATCTAGTGTTTTTTAACCCTTCATTGCACAATGTGCCACATCTGCACATACCTAAAACATTAGGATTCTCATTATGTGCCACAAATTTTCCCAATGTTATCACTGTAACTGCTCAAGAACAGTCCAAATAATAGAATAACATTTATTTTGTCCGTGTCAGATGGCTGCATTTGATGAAAAGTTGGAATTTGTTCTTAGGAAAAAAAAAAAAAAAAATGATCAAGCTATTAAGGCAAAGTTTACTTTTATTATTTTTACTGGTTACTTAAAAATATTAATATAAAGAAAGCTTTAGAGTATTAAGGATGTATTCGAAAAAACGCTTTTCCACCTTCAACAGCTCGAAATTTTCTGATAAAATTTCAGTCATATTTTTAAAAGTAGACACATGAAACTTGCTGTGGGGATTCTTGAAGGGAGGTATGAGGTGTCATGTGATGTCTTTTTACGCTCAATTCACTAGAATTTGAGTTATAAACAATTACCTCATCAGTATGACCCTTTTTTTAGTTTTCAGATCTCCCGCTCGGGAAAAATCGGTTCGAAATGCCGTTTTTTCTTGCTTTTTTTTTGCAATATTTTCTGCATTTATCGAAGAATTGACAATCACGGCACCTTGTGTACTTTCCAAATAAGAGATTTTGAAAGTTTGGTGTATTTGAGAGCAAAAATGAATTCAAAAATAAATCGGAAAATAAGCAGTTTGAATCGAAATACACCCTTAAGCAGACAAAATAAATTAACTTCAGCCCATTTAACTGCAAAATGTAGCAATACAATACTTAAAAACCCTTATTGTGTATACGGAGTATAAAGTAAGTGTCATAAAATATCAAATTTTAGCTGAAAATTTAAAATTTAATTTTTTTTACTATTTTTCTCATTATTAGCACGATATATGAAATTCAAATATTTTTTTTTTCATAAAAATAGAAAAAATCGTGCAATGAAGAGTTAAGTAGACAGAGCAACTTGAAATTGGTCAAAATATCGACTTTTCTTTTTTTTAATATTAACTGAAAGCTTCTGTAACTGGGAATATTTTGAGACCTCATTTTTATCTATGAAAAAATTATATCGCCAGATATTGTAAATTTTGATAATAGATGCAACGCAGTGACCCATACAAAAGAAAATTTTTAATTGAATTTCTTCCCTGTTCATTTTTTATAACTTACTTGTTCAATAAATACTAAGGCTTTTTTGAAAATTTAGAAAGAAAAATAGTTTTTTTTTCCTTTACTTTTTTTCCATGGTCTATTTAATATTTTTGTGCATAGATTTAGCATTCAAGTTTATAATTATTTTTAAAAAATATTTAAATTGAGAGTATCTTGAATTTGTTTCATTTTTTTTTCCAAATACACAGGAGAGAAAAAAATTGTATTAAATGTAAAATCCCATACTTCTAAAAATCCATCCACAGTTTTATGTAGTATATTCAAACGAATGTGGAAAAAATCAAAGCAAAAATATTCATATTTATAAAAATAGGAGAGGTTTTTTAAAAAGTTTTTTTTAATTGAATTTTAATAAAATAAACTGATCTACAATATATTTTTTAATTTTATTTAATTTTAAGTATTAAGTATTGTGCCACCACATATTAATTACAATATTATTCAAAACTTAAAGAAAAAGTTTCAAAGGTACCGTGTCCCCTTACACTTAGCTTTTACAAGAAGGATGTGTTTGTGTTCATAATATAACTAAAGATTTTTATAGTTATTAAGGACCTTCACTTTGTAATATACAATACTAAGCAAAACTAGTCGTTAGGGGTAGCCGTAATACTTATCCATCATGGATATGCATAGTATAAAATATGATAATAAAACGTGCGAATACTATTTATAAAATGCATTGCAATTCCAAAACAAAATTTAAAACGTGGATTTAAATATTTTAATATACATAGTAATAGTGTATTGATGAATTGCTGATGAACCAATTTTGCCAAATTATATAAAACGCCAAACTACTGCCGCATTGCGTAAAAGAAACATCCTCATAACTTCAAAAAATAATACTATTAACTAACAATTTACTGCGTTGGATTAAGCGTCTCATTTCCAATTAAAAATTATCTTTGAATTGAAATTTGAACGAAATACAGGATCATGAAAAATCGAAGAATTTGGAAAACAGGATTACAAATATCTCGGCAACTAATAATCCGATCAACTTCGTTTTTCATGCAAAATTTGTGCAATTTTATTGCCTTTTATATTCACTCCTTAAAAAAAGGAAAAAAAAATGAAAATTTTTATATACCTTTCATCAGAACGAATTTTTCGAGAATCCGAAAATAATAGTTCCGGATAATCGAGGTTACTGATATTCAATAGACTTCATCCCATTCTTACATCCTAAGTACGTACAAAATTTGACGTCTCTATCTCAATTTGTTCGGGAGATAGGGCGTTTGCTGACACACAGACGGACAGACAGATGGACGGCAAATTTTTTTTTTCTAAAAATATGTTTTCCGGAATCTCCAGTATCTGAAACATGTCAATCCATCATTTTTTTTTTCCATTTTCAAAAAGATTGCAAGATTTTTCTATACTGTGTATGATGGGTAAGTAATAGACGTTGCTATCCAATGTCTACTCTATTCATAAAATAAAATATGACGTTCTCTTTTATTTTATGAATAGAGTGTAAGTTGGATAGCAACATCTAATTTGTTTAGTATTAAAGGCCGTGCACATAACGCATGTCTTCTCTGATTGGCCCGTAAAACTGATTTTTTCTATAAAAAAAATCTAAGCAATTCTAGCTGAATGAGCATGCGCTGTAGCAAAACAACTTTGCTCTCTTGCAACATTGGATCATTGGAACGTATTTGCTTACTGAAATTAATATTCCATGTTTGACATCGAAGGACAAATGGCAAATTTATGGAAAATATAACAACAAACTAATACACGTGATAGTTGTTTGCAACTCTATACTCTAGAAAGAAACTTTTCAGCGCATGCTCACTGAGTACGAAGCGCCGCGATAAAATTCTTTTTAGCGCATGCTCATTGAGCTACAATTATTAGATTTTTTGATAGAAATGGATTATCTTACGGTCCAATCAGAAGAGACTTGCGTTATGTGGACGGACAGGATTTAGTCGCCTGTCGGGACAAGGGTGCAAATCGAATTGAAAATCCTTGTTCAGCGACGTACAGCAATGTGTAGATGAACTCTCGACTAAAACTTATTTTAATGGTTTTGTTTTAACTGTGGCATACACCATTACAGAATTTGGCGATAATGGCCTGAATGAGTTCGTTAACCATTTCAAGGGCAAGTAATTGCGTTTCTCTGATGTTGAATTCGCACCGAAAAATTTTGTTTCAATATAAGAAAAGGCCATTTTTCAACTTTATTCTACCAAAGAGTTGTCCATAAAAAAATGTAACAATTTTTTTCAATATTTTCGATCCCCTATCCTCCTTTGTCACAAAGTGTCACCTTCACCATACTCCCCTTCTCCCTCACCTTATCGCATGCCATGCTATATACACATACTTGCAGTTCAGAAAAAAAGCACTTATGTTATAGATCATATTTTAAGTTTCATTTTTTTTTTATTTTAAACTGTGACGTTAACCGTGACGTGTGTTGTTAAAGACTTTTGTGAGAATAACAATAAAAATAATTTGTGTACGTATTTCGTATTAAATAAGATTCAGTTTTATAACAAAAATTATAATTAATATGCAATAATAATACAACATTAATATAAAAGAGCAATTGAAAACAGCAGTCTTTCGCCATTTGAAATGGAGTTTAAAAATGTATTTGGCTTTATATTTTATCTTTACTTTATCGCAGTCAAAATGAGTCACAAACTCGTCACGAATTTTGGATTTTAATATGTCTGTGAGATTTGCAGATATCGAGATGCATTTGTTGTTGTTTAATTCAGGAATGGATAAGGAAGAATTTCTTAATTAGAAATTTTACCGTACGGGAGTCATATAAAAATTTAATTTTTGTATTTTTGCAAATAGAACCCCTGGGAGTTGTAACTTATCTCATTACATTTTGCATATTTTTTTAGAAAGCTTTTTGATTTGAAAGGATGGGCCTGTTTTGATATTCATTAATCACTTTGTATATAGTTGAAACAAATTTTTCTAATAAAATATTGCATTTAAATGATATTATTGGAAAATGTACCAGAAAATAAACTAAAAGATTTCATTTCGAAAGCCTCGCTCGAGTCTTATTGTTTTTAGATGCGTTCGTAATTTTGTAATTACGTAGCACCTATAGTTGTCGTTCAGTCCGCCTGTCTGTCTGTCCGCATATAACAACGCAAAAACTACACAACCGAATCCTTTGAAAATTAAAATATATAATTATTACATAATTTTGTCGAGTCATTTCAAATTTTATGAAAATCATATGCATAGATCAATTACAGGGACAATCAAAAGGATTCCGTGACATTAAGGTCAATGGGGAAAAAAGTTTCAAATGCATTTTAATCATTTGAAATTTAAAACATACAATTATTAGATAATTTTGTCGAGTCATTTCAAATTTTATGAAAATCGGATGTATAGATCAATTACAGGGACAATCAAAAGTATTCCATTACATTACGGTCAATGGAAAAAAAAGTTTCAAATGCATTTTAATGGTGTTACACTCATTCGAACATAATAAAATTGACAAGAACCTATGAAGTATATATATACTAAAATATACATTCTGTACAATATGTGATGCAAAGAATAGGTAATATTAAATTCACAGCTACTCAAAAGTATTCCACTACATAATGCTATACGGGTAAACTTTGTTTGGAGCATATTTTAATTATATTAAACTATTTCATATTTTTATGAATATGGCATACGTTGCTGAGGTGTAATAAAAATTACTTCCTGTACATTTACGGAACACAAAGATTTCGACCACTATATTGTATCCGAAGTACTGTCTACTATGTCAACAAGATCTGAATATTTTTAAAACTTCGTTATCGTACGAACGCACCACATTTGCTAATCTTCACGTGCAATTTCCAACTTTTTTTTTTCCTTACCGTTGCCGGTTTTATCGTATTCTTCATCGCATTGGCTCAAAAGTTTCTCCAATTCTTCGAAGCCTTCTTCCAATTCAGGATCACGTTCATCTCCCAAGCATTCGTCCACCGCTTCTTTCAGACAGTCAACTGAAGTTTGCAATTCTCTGGAAAGAAAGACATTATAACAAACAACGATTACAAAAGTAAAGAAGATTTTTAAAATTTCGATGGTTATTCGCTAGAAAATGTACTGAAATTCTTTCTTTCACTGTTTGTGTTTGCTGATTTTCCGTTTACATTTTTCTATTTTAGTTTAAAACCCAGTGAGCGTCTTGCAAACGGTTAAAATTGTAATGTCGTTTTATCTGATTTTTTTTTTTAAATCCGCAGAAAATATCATTCTTTCAACATTATAAAAAAAAACTTAATGACAAATTTAAATGTAATCCTTGAAAGTAAATCATTCTAAAATGCACTGAGAATTCATTAAGTATCTTAAATATTGATATATCGCTCATGCGCTGCAATAGTGGCACAACTCAGAAAATCAGGTTCTGAGATTAATGGGTTTGAAGTTTCGCCTTGTAATGAAATACAAAGTTTACACGATTCATTGTTGTCATAAGTGTTAAGTGGTACTAAATAACTTCGTAAGGATTCAATTAATAATAATGAAAAGAGAAATAAATAAAAGGCTGAAAAAAATATTTTAAGGGCCGAGGCCTCTAATGTCCCTATGCACCTAATTGTTAATAACTTGATCCCTTTTTATCAAATCTTCTTAGTTTATAAATAAAATAAAAAATAAATAATCAAATGTTATATCAAAATTAGAAATTTATCTCAAAGTTTCCAAAGTTGGCACAGTTTCAAAATTTAAAAAGTATAAATTGAATATTTAATTAGTGATTCATCACATTGCTATCTAAGTGTAGAAAAAACAGAGATATAATTGTCCAAGCAGGGGATCGAACCCGGAACCTTTGAACTTTATATTACCCAGAACTTTATATTACTTTAATGGTATTTAATTGGTTATATACATTTTTATTTTTATTATATTTTTAAGAAAGAAAATGGAATTATTTACGAAAATTAGCTCGAATGATCACAAGAGTAACAGTTGACGCTCCCATGGAACTCAT
This sequence comes from Maratus speculifer, assembly GCA_964019185.1. NCBI lineage: Eukaryota > Metazoa > Arthropoda > Arachnida > Araneae > Salticidae > Maratus > Maratus speculifer. The sequence continues at coordinate 306,673,021 of OZ025291.1, read as the reverse complement.
TTCCATACTGATACATACACCGCTATATTATATAAATTTTTGTTTTTGTTTTATCTTAAAGGTGGGTCGTATATTAATAAAAGTTGGGCACCTCCGCTATAGATACAAAGTGTAATAAGACTCAATAACTAATAATGACTAACAACATGACTCTCATTTTCAAATTAAATTTATTATAAAAACAAATATCTATAGAATTGAGCGGTAAATTGTTTGTTTATTAGGTAAGCTATAAAAATCTTATACAGAAGTTTTGAACGGTGAATATTTTGAAAAGGTTGTATCCTCATTGCAAAAATTGCTTGGTTCGACATTTTTCTCGTTTTAGGTTGCTTGCAGAAAAAGATTTTTTTTTTTTTTTTTTTTTGGGGGGGGGGGGCTTAAGGTGCCATAGTTTAATCAATTTGGGAATTAAATTTTTGATATTTCAAAATTCGAAAAATTTAGTTGAAAAATCATTAAAATATGATACTGTACGCCGAAAAACTAGTTCTCTACAAGCAATCTAAGACAAGAAAATTTTCAAGTCAAGTATTTTTTACAATCAGAACACAATCTTTTCAAAATATTCACCGAACGAAACTTCTGTATAACATTTTTACAGCTTACCTAATAAACAATCCGTTTACCCCATATTACTATCGATCTTTGTTTTTGAGAAATTTAATTTTGAAATCAGGGTCTTATTCGCTAGACATCCTCTAGATAGATAATAGTAAATGCCATTGTATTGCAGGAATATCAGAAATAAAAATGGGAAATTTTTTTTAAATCTTACCTACAGATGTCTTCTTCCGAGCTATCATCTTCTAAGACGGCTGATAATAAATTTTCTATGCAAGTCTCAGCCCTCTCTTCGGTGCATTGCTCTTTGTCTGCGCGAACACAGATCACGGCTAGGTGAGGGAACAAAAGCTCTTATTATTCAATATTTTTCGGAAGAAATAAGAAATTGAAAAACTTCATTACACATAGAATACAATCAAAACCGTAGTCAGAAAAAAATATTTCGGAGGGGATTTAGGACGATAAAATTTTAATCTTGACCTATTTTAGATTTGTTCTTTACTAATTGAATAGAGGCAAATGTTAAGAGTACGATTGAGTTTTATTGTCAATTCAAAAAATGCAATTTAATATAATTACAAAAGAAATTTTATATTTTTTTCATTGCAAATAAAATTATATAATCTCATTTAATTATTCTACGGTGACGTATAGACCTTTGAGTCAACCAAATTAATGTTTCACTTTTTTTTCCAAACGTTTTAAAATATTTTATTGCAAAAATTGTCGTCCCAACAGTATATGTCGGAACAATAATGTGTATGTTTAAAATGAATCCATGGCATTTTTCAAGAATTTTGGCTAAACAAGTCTGATTATTGCAACCATTTTATTTTACCAATGCTAACGCTTTTATAGAGTCCCATTTAAAAAAAAAATCTAATAAAAATTAAATATTTCTATGGAATTGCATTTTTTTTTTCTTTTTTTTTTCATTTGCGTAAAGAACATGTAACAGATATAAAACATAACAGGAAGAAAACTGTTCTATCTAGATTAAATCAAAAAGAGAACATTAACATACTTTTTAACGAGAGTAAATTAATATACAAGTCTAATTTTTATTTAAAATTATTCATAAAAGAATCCATTGACATTTATTTAATAGTTCACATATTTGTAACGATTCACTTTCATTTCGCATCCCAAATATATGGATTGAGTGGTTAGACAAATTTACAAGATAATCATTTAGCTAGGCCACGGACAATATGAAAATTAAAAAGAGTGTGATATATTTAATATAATTTCAATAATTATTTATTCCTGTTTTCACGTTCATTCTATTTGTAATTTTATTGTCTATTTACATTCTGAAGATGAATCAATTAAAAAGAGTTGAAACATGTAAATAAAATTTATTAATATATTTTAAATGTTTTTAATAGTGCAACAACGTCTTATAAGCAAAATATTTATTTATAATATAAACTCTTACTTTTCCGATGTGGAATATATATTATTAATATTAGAAAAGAAATTAATTTTATGCAATTAATTTTCAAGAACTCTTTAACTTTTTACACAATTTTTTGAATAATATTTCAGTATAATTCTCTGGAAAGCTGTTGAATAGACCATCTTAAAAGTTGTTCTGGAGTCAGGAAACATACTATTTGAGAATATTAAGAAGTAATTTTCATTTTGGCTTAAAAGGAATAAAAATAAAAATATTTTATTAAAAAAAATTAGAAATTCTAAAAATTTTAAAAACATTCTTTTCATTATTATTAAAAAAAAATCCCTGTTGGCTTGGCCTATAGGCGGAGGTAGATTTCAAAGAGTGCTCATTTCAACAACAAAAAATAAAATATGATTAGAGATAAATCCAGTTTAAAAATTTTATTTCGCCGTTTTTGAAAATTTTTTAATTTATTTTTATGTAAGATCTGATTTTTATCAAAATCGTCTTAAGCGAAATTCGGCTCAAATGCCCATTTTGGCAACATATTTTGAAATATATTCTTACTTTATTATTAAAAAATCTACCAATACGTACATTATATAGTTCCTAAATAACAAAAAACTGTTAATTGAATGCTTTTGAGAGCAAAATCGAATTTGAAAATGAGTCATAAAATAACCAATTTGTTATCTGAATACATCCTCAATTCTTACATCATGATCGCCGTGGGAAATTTTGTGCGAAGTGCCCACTTTGACAGCTTTAAAAATATATATATTTAAGCTTTATCAAAAAACTGACCAATACGGCACATTACACATTTCCTAAATAACAAAAAACTGTCAATTGAATGCTTTTGAGAGCAAAATCGAATTTGAAAATGAGTCATAAAATAAACGATTTTCAAATTCGATTTTGCTCTCAAAAGCATTCATCATAAAATAACCAATTGTTATTTGAATACATCCTCAATTCTTAAATCATGATCGCTTTGGGAAATTTTGTGCGAAGTGCCTACTTTGACAGCTTTTTAAAAAAAATATATTTAGCCTTTATCAAAAAAATTGACGAATCCACCCATTATATAGTTCCTAAATAATAAAAAACTGTCAATTGAATGCGTTTGAGAGCAAAATTGAATTTAAATATGAGTCATAAAATAACCAATTTGTTATTTGAATACATCAATTCATTAATCACGATCGCTTTCGGAATATTTCTGCGAAGTGCCCATTTTGGCAGACTTTTTTGAAATATATTTTGCCTTTATCAAAAAATTGGCCTGTCTGTCACATTATATAGTTCTTATATAAGAGGGCCTGTCAATTGGATGCGTTTGAGAACAAAAATGGATTTAAAATTGTGTCAGAAAAAACGCAATTTGTTATACTTCCTCAATTTTACAATCACGATCACTTTGAGAAATTCTATTCAAAATACTCTTTTTGGCAGTCTTTTTTGAAAAATATTCTCCCTTTATCAAAAAACTGGCCAATACGTCACATTATACAGTTCCTAAATAGGACGATCTACCATTTGAATGCGTTTAAAATCAAAAATGAATTTAAAAATGATTGAGAATATAAGCAATTTGGATTTGAGGTTTTTTCTCCAACTCTTATTTTTGTTTAATTTATTTTTGCTGTAAGAATTGGTGCTATGAAAAACTTGTTAATATAAAAGTTGTAGCTATTATTGAGAAAATGTAAAATAAATTTAATTAGATTTGATTGCTTAAGAATTGACTAAGTTATGGATTTGTTCTTTTTCCACCCCCCTTTTTCTTTTCGTTTTTAATTTTTTTCATCGGTAAAAGTTGGTCCTATCAAAAACTTGTAAATACAAAAGTTTTAGATAATTCTGAGACCATTTATAAAAAATTTAGTTAGATTTGATAGCTAGAAAATTGACGAAGTTATGATTTTTTTTTCTTCTAAAAACCCTGTTTTTTTCGCCCCTTGAGCCCATTTTTAACTTTGTCAAAAATCTGTCACACATAAAATTTTGGCCCATTTTTTAGAAGTAATATAAACTTTAAACTGATTCGATATCTTTTTGAATTTAGAAGTTATCGCGTTTTTTTCTGTTTCACAAAATCCCTCCCTACTTCCACCCTCTTGGTCCGATTTTGCCCATTAACGAACTCGGCCGAGATTTTATGACCCTTGATTTTATGTAAAAGTTTGAAGAAGATCTGAGCATAATTATGGAATTTATCGTGTCTAGAAGAAAGTGATATACACCGATATATAGATAGATAGATAGATAAACTTTTTTACGAATGGTAGGTTTGGGGTCTAGGGGAAGTGATCGGTGTAGATCTGCAAAATTTTTTCTGAAATTGCAACATGGGAGCGATCGCAATAGCTAGTATTTCATACGAAATATACCTAAAAATCACTTAGACCTATACTGTTAGATATTTTTAAAAAACATGTTAGTGACACAATTTTGGAAAGTTTGAACTGCTTATCTAATATAGAATTTTAGAAAGGTATACCAAAACATAAAAAAATTATTCGCTCTCCCACAGTGGATAAATTTTATTATTTTAATACATCTTAGCACCATAAACTTTTAGGTCCATAATCACTTAGCACTGTAATCTATTTGCTCTATAGTTTCAACTGCTTACCTAATATAGAATTTTAGAAAGATGTATTAAAGCATAAAAAAAAACTATATGCACACCCACAGTGCATAAATTTTATTATTTTGATACCTCCTAACACCATAAACTTTTAGGTCCATAATCACTTAGCACTATAATCTATTAACTATATAGTTTCAACTGCTTACCAAATATAGAATTTTAGAAAGGTGTACCAAAGCATAAAAAAAAACTATATACACATCCACAGTGCATACATTTATTATTTTAATACCTCCTAGCACTATAAACTTTTAGATCCATAATCACTTCGCACTGTAATCTATTAGCTCTATAGTTTAGGCAGATATTTAGCAATTCAAAAATTTAAACCACTTTAAAGTTAAATTATCTAAGTACGTCGATGATTTGCTTGTCCTCATTCGTTTATACTTTTGTATTAATAAATAAATAGTCAGTCATTTGAATTTTAACCCAACTGATCCAATTAAAGAAAAATTTATTTATTTTATCATTCAATTGATAACTTATTTAATTTCTATAAACAAGAGAATTTAATTTAGTTAACATGAGTGATTATTTGACAGCATTGAAATTTTTGCATAATTAAAACCGGACTTTGCTTAGTACAGTCAAATAAATAAATAAATATTTATGAAAGTTGACTTAAATGTTTAATTTCCGCTGCAGATCACTGCAGATCAGGTAAATTATTTCTTTGATTGCAGTAAACAGGATTTGAAGTTGGAATTCATCGGAGCTTATATGTATTATGCTCCGGAACATACCGAAATACACTGCATTACATAGTTTACCTAGCAAGACATCGTTGGCGAGCTGGATTTTCAGGAAATTCACCATATTTGATTTTAATATTTTTGCTCTGTTCATTTATTAGATTTTATTATATTCTCTTTAAACCTCAGGGTTTATTTATGTACTTTCTTTCATTTCAGTTATGGATTTATAACTATGAAAGATTGAACAGCGAAAAAAAAATTTAATAACATAAAATATCTATAAATTGAAAAGTTTTTTATTAAGGGATTACAAACGGCATCTTAACGCACAGTGAAATTGTTTATGTTTTCATTTTTGTATATTTTACACATTTCTTCTGCAAGTCCTTAAAATAAAAAAGTAGCTCGCTAAAAAAGAGCTATAAGAAAGAAAGTGTTATTTTGTTTAATTTTGCTTGCTGTTAGGCTACATTCACACCAATTTCTCTCTTTTTTTTTAATTATTAATATGCGTGAAAAAAATGTAAAGATGTGCATCCTATAAGGATATTCAGGTCTGAAGATGATATACCAGTCGCATAGCAACTCCTTATGTTACTCTTGAGATGCATTAGATCATTCGACTCTTTTTGGTAAAATGGAATCTAACTTTATTGTAAATTTAGAAAGTAACTTTAGTATCTATATTATAAAGGCCAAACGTATCTGTGTGTAACGCATACGTCATTTTGTGAATGGCAACACTTTCCCATGCAATTTCGGTTTTGCAATTTTTGCTACAGTAAATTTTACACATCTAAACATCGCAAATTTTAAATTTTTACACCATCGCAGAGAGAAAAAAACATTACTTTTAAATGCAATTTGTTTGAAAGTTGTATTTCAATTTGTTTTTGATATATTCATTTTTTTATAATTTTTAATATCAATTTTGTAACTGCGCCAACAAAATCACTCCATTTTTTTTTTTTTTTTTTTTCAACTGAAAAAAAAATTGAAATTGAAATGCATATATTTTGTCAAAAATGTCGCTTGTTATAAAATTCAGTGATTTAGGTTTTATTTCATTTTCATTCATAAATTAAACAACTTCAAGCTTTGAGTTAAAGTGATTTTAAAATAATAAAATTAAAATATCATTTTTTTAAGAGCGGTGAATAAGGATATGAGAAGTGCGTGTGTAAATTTTGAGAAGATGACAATGATGACGGGTTTTAATTTCGCATGAAATTCTATGATCGTGTCAATTTAGAATAATTTTTTTTTTCATTCGCATTTATACCAAATTTAAGAGCCTTAATTGATAACTTCATAATAATAACTGATCTTTGTTATATTTTACCGATTACATATGCGATTAAAGTTTAATTTTAAAATTTGGGCAACTGAGTTTTATAGAATTTTGTTAATCTTAGCTTAAAATAATATTTGTTTGCGAGTTACACTAATCAATGTAAGATGTATTTTTTTGTAATTTTTGTTTGAGAGTTAGACTCATCAATATAAGACGTATTTTTTATAATATTTGTTTGAGAGTTAAACTGATCAGTATAAGTTGCATTTTTTAATGTTACTAATTTTGCAGGTTTAGTATAAATCAATGAAACAGTTCCTTCTTAAACATTTTCTTTCGTCGAATTTCGACGGGTAACACCTCGTCAATTTCGATAAGTACAATAATTTTAATAATTGTAATACATAAATTATATTTGCAATTTAAGATAAATGCTTTTTAAATAAAAATATACTTATTATATAACTTTATTTGACAAAACAATTTCGTTATTCCAAGATTTGGCTTCGAATTTCGGAGCTCATAGAAATGATGTCATTTGGGTGAACTTATGCAAAAATGACTTTGTTTAGGCGATGATGGATTTTTTCGTTATACATCAATGGAATTTATGATCCAGTCGACAGACGATTTTTTGCTTTCTTAACTAAATTGATTCCTGAAACTTGAATATGGGAAAACAAATTTGTATTTCTTGAGATTTTCCTAGAAAAATACAATTCACTCAGGGCTAAAAATGGAGCATTTTAATTGTTATCATTACAGAAATGTCGTTAAAAATTTAATATCTCGAAAACTAATTCAAATTTTGAAATTTTATGATTATTTCGACAAACTCAGTTTTTTGTGATGGTGAAATAAGTGAAAATGTGCGATGTTTAAAAAATTGCAGAAGCAAGAACTGTAAAACCAAAATTTCATTGTCAAGTGTTGAAATTCGCAAAATGAGGCAGCATTATACACACATGCATTTGTCCTTTATAGTATATATAATTGCATATAGATATAGCCAAAATATATTAATAATTGCCACATCCTGAGACAAAATTTCTTTAAATTTTGCATATAATATATGAAATACAAATATGCGAGGGGAGGTGACGATGAGGATGCACTACGTTTATAATTATTGTAAAATATTAGATTTTCGGTACTTTTTTTTTTCAGAAATTAAGCCCTGGTATGGTTCCCCGAATATATATATATAAAATAAAGTATCTTACCGAAGATTGCCAGAAGTACACCAAGAAATTTCATCTCTGCTGAATGAAGAAATCCGGAAAAAATATTTCTGCTGCCGATGAGGTTGAAAATAACTGTAGAAATGTGACCACTTTCTTAATTATAATTATTTCCGCACAGGACAGGATACAGTCCGATTAGGGTATCGCGAAAATAAAAAAAGAGTTATAACAGGATTTCCGCGTAGGATGTTAATTAAATTACATTTCTTATAGCCTACAAGCAATTTGTGGATATCGGCCTGGGATTTATCATTTCGAAAGATATGGATATGTCTCAAGGTTGTCCTGGCTCGATACTGGCTTTGTAATCTACATTTAGTGTTACGAGAATGTTCTCGTAAATTTCTTTTAGCAACATGCTCTTCATTTGTCTGTACCATGTAGAACTTAAGAGCTCACTTCAGTCACAGGACGAATGCTTCGAATTTTGGATATAGGTTCATTATGAAAAGGCCCTGATTAATTTTGAGGGTTCAATGTGTAAAGAGGGGAAATGACGGAGCTAATCCATCTCTTAAGGCCCCTGTCGTCGCACGAGGAAACGCTCGCGAGCTAATGTTTTTCCTATGGGGAAGCATTTTTCTACCTTTTTTACTTTTTCGATTTTGGTTGCAGACATTTTTTTAAAAAGCACTTTCAGTTTCAAGACCGGTTTTGAAAGTGAAACTAACTTTGTAAAAAATATCTGCAACAAAAATCGAAAAAGTAAAAAAAGTGCTCTGTCGACATGCACCTCAGCTATCCAATGCAAAAAAAATTATTCGAAATGTCAAAATGCGAAAGGGTTATTAGAAAAATGTTTCCCCATAGGAAAAGTATTAGCTCGCGAGCGTTTCCTCGAGCGAGGACAGGGGCCTTAAGTTGTTGTTCGAAGGGCATTCTTCCTTGAAAAAAAATAAGGCAGTTATATGCAATTAGTGTGAGTAGCCTGTGAGCTCAATGCCATCAGTTTAACTGGACATTTTTTTTTTCTCTTTGTCGCACATTGTATGTTTTTGTGCACATTTGAATGCGATTTTTGCTTAGAATTAGAATAATAATAACTGTCTGACACAATTTACTAGTTTTTCGAGACGTAATTTTAACTCCTTCGTGACGAGAGTGTTTTACGAAATGTTTAATCTTTAATCACCGGTTTTAGAAACTGAAATTAGTGCCTAAACGAATCGGGGAAATGTACGGATTAAAAAAGCCAATATTTACAATAAAATTTTAGTGGTGAGAATAATGGAGGATTCTTGCACAACTTCTGCAGCACGCATGTCGGTAGGTCGTCCGCAAGAGATTACATTTCAAGGAATCTCCCCTCCCCAATTGTTGGAAAATGCGAGTGAATGTCTTGACGCCTTAAAAGAATAAAAAATAAAGAAGAGAGAAATAAGTACATTTGATAAACCAATTTATTTGTAATAATAGCAAATGAATCATGAAAAGCAGGAGCATGGAATAATACATTTATTTGTTTAGAATATCATATTATTTGCAACTTGTTTGTAACTAAACGCGATTTCACTCAACTTATAGTTGAGAGAATGTATCAGAAATATTTAAATACGGATGTGGGTATTTTAGTCAGATTAAAATGACACATTCAGCTGGAATTGAGCTAGTAAATAGATTTCTCAGATCTAGAAAAATTATGCCTTCAGAGAAATATATCTCTTATATTCGTCGAAATTTGATTTAATTACCTTAGTCATCTCAAAATCTGGAAAATGATAGGTTTGCATGGACTATAAGTTTAGAATTAAATTTCTTGAATTAAATGCATTCTGATATTGTTTTAACCGTTTCTTTAAGTTACGTCTAGTCTCTTCGTGTCATACTGTATTATTCTGTTTATATGAGATAGTACATGTTATTCCTTTTAGTTGATAATCAGGGTATTTTTAGTTGAGAATCAGGGTATTTCGATTTAAAATTACAGAAGGAGCTTTGTAAAGTTTTTTGGAGGAATACAAAACATGTAAATATACCAAATGGTTTAAAACAATGCGAGATTTTCTTTTTAATTGATAGGTTTCTGTAATATAGTATGGAAGTTAATTAATTGCTTGATAGTATTCCACTGAAAAGGTGGAAACATTGATAACTTTAGAAAAAAATCTTTCATATTATCTTGAAGTATATTCATTATTCTCTAAATCATTAAAACTTGACAATAGCGCAGATATTTTGAAAACCATGTATTTAAATTCTTATAGTGTTGAAGGCAAAGATGCCCTCTCCCCCGCTTCTTAGAATTTGAACTTCGAATATAGTAAATGTTATAAATAAGAATCGACCTAAACAAATTTTTAAGGCCGAAACCGAAACAGAATTTCAGGGATCTTCCTATTTTCGGCGAGAACGGAAACGAAAACGAAAATGTCTAATTTTTTTAAGGTAATTAATACACGCATAAACATACATAATTATTAATTGATTGTACGCATTTATTAAATACAACAGTATGGAAATAATTTTTAGAATTTCTGAAAGGGGAATTTTTTCTGAATGTAGCTGTCTAATTTTTGCGTTTTTAGGTCCAGAAGAATTTAAAATACAGCCCTTTATTAAAAAAAAGCTTAGTACATTAATCGCCATGGCAACCCTCTATTTACATCAACCCTTTTTCTTTTCTTTGGGTTTTCTAAGAAATATTCTGCGGTTTGACAAAAAATTTATGCTGTTATTCAATTATGAATACTTTTCTTTTCTTCTAATTTAGGGATTTTAATTAATTTCTCAACTAATTATTAGAATTTTAAAATTCGGAGGGTCAGGTACATTAGGAGAGGCCTTAAAAAATCTTCACAAAAAATGAGCTTCGTACGTGCCGCAGTTTTTGCTAGCCATCGCAGACACACACACAGACAAACAGAGCGATTTGTTTTTTTATTAGTTACTAGCTGAGTCGCCCGGCGTTGCCCGAGCCCGTAATAATATTCTTAAATATACTTGAAATTTGCACTGCAAAATCTCATTAAAAGACCCAATCTCGAACCAAATTTCATTTGCCTACGGTACCTATTAGCAGAAGCGCTGCACACGCACGCAAAAGGGGGGGGGGGGTGTCTAGAATCTTTTAGTTTCATATTCCATCACCAGGGGCGAACCCTTTTCTTAAAAAACTATTTCTGGACTTAAGAAAATATTTGATGAAATTATTATTCGAAAATAGGGGTAGGTAGACTTTTAAAATTTTACATTAAATAAGTATTATTTATACCAGGCCCAGGGCTTTGAAAAATCTGCATCTAAAACGGTACGGTTTTAAATATTTGATCACGCCCTCTCTAAAATAATTATTGCCTGCCCCTACTAATAATTTGACCTCCCTACTCTTTACAACCTATATTATTTGTTATAAACTATCTGAAAGTTTTATATTAAATAAGTAATATTTATCCCAGAGTTTAGTAAAAGTCCGCATTTGAAATGGTAGAATACGGTGCAATTTTAAGTGTTTGACCGCTTTCCCTAAACCCCCCCCCCGCCCCTTATTTGATTCTCACTATTCTTTAAAATATGTACTATGTGTTATAATTTATCTGAAAACTCAAAAACTATCGGTTTTTTTTAGAATTTTAATAAATTTGTGTTTCAGCATTTCTTTTTTTTTACATCGATTTTTTTACTTAAAAAAACTATTATAAAGAATATTATATAAAATATTTTATATAATATTATATAAAAAATGTATTGTAAAGTATGATTGCCTTAAGATATACGTACATTTTAATTTCTGAATTAAGATATTATTTGAACTAACTATGAAACATTAGACAGACTTGAATACATTTAAAAAGAAATTAAATTTAAACTATATACATGAAAATCATTTAATTAAAAATCAAAATCATACAAAGTATGCGCAGCACTACGTCATTGCATAAAAAAAAGACCGTTAAGATACAAATTTTTTTCTGGAAAATTATATTCCTCGAGCTTTTTATGCAACGATAACAACAGAAATTCATGTGTAACAGACCCAGATTTGCACTGTAAATTGTAAATTTTAAAAACTGTATTTTTAGCAAGAAATTTTTAGGTAATTAGGATAGCTATATCTTTTTAGGTGCGTTCGTAATTATGTAAATACGTAACACCTATTGTTGTCGTTCAGTCCGTCCGTCTGTCCGTCAGCATATAACAACGCAAAAACTACCCAACTGAATCGTTTGAAATTTAAAACACATAATTATTACATAATTTTGTCGAATCATTTCAAATTTTATGAAAATCGGATGCATAGATCAATTACAGGGACAATCAAAAGTATTCCGTTACATTACGGTTAATGGGGAAAAATGTTTCAAATGCATTTTAATGGTGTTACACTCATTCGAACGTAATAAAATTGATATACATCTATAAAGTACATATTATAATATACATTTTGCATAATCTGTGGTGCAAAGAATATTTGTTATTGATTTACAAGGCCACACAAAAGTATTCCATTGCATAATTGTATAGGGAGAACATTGTTTGGTGAGCATTTTAATTGTAATTATTTACAGTTTTATGCGATTGATATATGAGAGTGATATTTTTATAACTTCGTTATCGTACGAATGTACCTCATTTGCTACACTTCACGTGCAATTTCCAACTTGTTATGTAACTGCAAAGAATATAATATAAAACATCACTTTAAAATATCAAATTATTTATCAATGCTATAAGTGATCAATTATTTTTAATTTGAAGCTATTTTAGCGAAAAAATTTCTTTTATCATTTATTGTTTTTAAAAAAGTTGCCGCCAGAGCACACGAAACGTGTAAAATTAAAAGGTATTATTTGCCATTTTATTTTATTTTAATGGATCACTTATAGCATTTATAAATAATTTAACTGCAAAGAAAAAAGAGAAAGAAAAATCATGCAACAGACACAGATTTTGCACTGTAAATAAAAAAACATGTAAGGTTACTAAGAAATTTTACGAAACTGGGATTCCTAGAGCTTTTAATGTAATTGCAACAGAAAAAAAAGAAAGAAAGAAAACCCGTAATTATTTGAGGTAAAATTCATGTAATATATACAGATTTGTACTGTAAATCAAAAAGTCTGTAAGGTTACTAAGAAATTTTTTGGAAACTGAAATTCTTAGCACTTTTTCTGTAACTGCAAGAGAAAGAAAAAAAAAAAAAAAGAAAAGGAAAAAAAGAAAAAAAAATCACGTAATTATTTCAGGTTATGTATTTTATTTATTTATTTTCACAGTACACTGGATTCAGTTAAAGTTTTTCTTTTTGAAACTCAAGAAATAATATTCATTAGGAAACGAAACTGATATGTTCAAGGCATATGGGTATACGTTATTGAACCATCTTTCTATATGTAAAGTCTGTAATGATAATATTTGCAGTTATTTTTCAAAATTAAGGTATCTCCGGAAGGTGGGGTCCGTGTCAAAAGCGTGAATTTAATTCCTTTTTAAATGTATCCAGATATTTGTAATGTGTGATAGTTTAGTTTAACCTGTTCGGGACTGGTGTACTATTAACAGTACATGTTTTTTCATGGACTATTATTATGTCTTAACATTTTTTATTATCATTTGCATGTATTAATAATTGTAAGTGTCAGAAAAAAAAATCTAGTTTTTTAAGCCACAATTTCAATGTTCGAATGTTTTGTTTTATTTTTATTTTTACCGGGTTTAAAAAGGCGCGAGAGAATTTCTATTACTCAGTGGTTAGGTGTATTGGCGGCCTAGGCAACTTAACATGATTTAGTGTTCTCCTTTTATTTTTTTAATTCTGGTAGTGGTTTAAAAAGAGAGATTTTTTAAATTATTTTCTCTGCTAAAAAAAAAAAAAAAAGTCTATTGGTGTACAAATTCGAAGTAAAAATCTTACAATTATTGAACAATATCATGCTTTGATTCTTTTAGACAAAAATGCTCTTGTAAGTTGTAAAGCCTGAGATTCACAAGCAACAAGGCAAACTATCTACGTCCTAAAAAAATCAAGGCCGGTCGGTGTATGACATGGCAATACACTAAAATGAAAAATCAGTTAAAAAAGAACAAAAAAGACGTTAGCCAGGTCTGATAATTTTTTAAAACGTGACATATTACACTGGTCAACAGCTGTTTTGGTGCCGGGGTATTTTTAGCTGATTTTATATGAATTTGATGTCCTGAATTCAAATATGGCATTAGTATTTCTCTATCAGCTCAGTTTTTTAAGATAAACAACTTTTTGTGAAATATATGTTTCATTATTTTAAGGTAAATTCATGTATTAAAAATGTATGTAAAAATAAAATAAGTACAGGATTTTTATTTTTTATAATACACAAATGTTAGTTTTTATTATTATTATATACACATACTGAAATAATAATTTTTTAATTATATTGTACAAATATTTTTACTCATAAAAATAGAGAAAAACGTCACTGATGAAACTGATACTCATTGAATGCTTCGGAAGCTTCTTTTCCGTGACATTCTGGAATATATTTTAGAACAGTGCCTTTTTAAACTCAAACTGTAATCTGAAACCCTTTGCATATCTCATCTTTTTTGGTAGCGGTCCTCCATAGTCTTAATATTGTGGTGAAATCTTTCGGGATGTTTATCACTTGTGCCTTCTTTATTTTCAAGAAAATGCTCTAAGTGGCAATGTAAATAGTGCACTTTAATGCTTCTAGTACACCCAAGAGATTTAAAACTATTTTGCTTTTCATTTACCAGTTCTACATAGATTTCTCCTTTGCATTTGCCCGGAATGTTTTTGTGAACTGCCACAAAAAATGTCCAGGCTTTTTATTCAGCCTCATTCGTTGAATTTACGAAAGCAGGATGCTTAATCAGTGGTCTTATTTGTTGTCCGTTAAACATTCCTGCTTTAATATCTTCATAACTCAATTCGGGTGTTTTTACCTTTATGCAAATCATAACCCATTCTTATGGAGAATTTACACAAACTGCTTCATACGACAGAGCTTGATATGCAGTGCAGAAAGTATGATTTTCTTTCGCCCAGCTAAAGTGTTATTAATGACATTCCTTTCTCCAACATCCATGTTTTCTTTCTTAGGCCTCTCTCTTCTAATATAGTGGTGTGTTTTATCCCTGCTATCCCAAAAATAGAAAAACAATAGTATTTTGTGTAACTTCTTTGCTGTCCAAGGACAATCATCTGGAGAATATTTAGGAAGAACCAATTTTTCTAACAGTCCTCTAAATTCATGACAAAATACAAGATTGTTTTTTTAAGAGAAGTAGGGTAGTAGACAATTTTGTCTTGTGTGATAAAATGTAAGTTTGGCTCTTTGTTCTAATAAATTTTTGTCTTTTCATTTTGAAACCAACCAGTATTTCAGAAGCTTCTTTTAAAACATTGAAATCTTTTTTGAAATCATTTAAATCAACCTGGTCGAAAAATTTAGGCATTGATGACATCTCCTCATAATCACTGTTACCTTCACAGCTATCTAAAAGATGATCAGAAGGACAATATTAATCCTCACTAAGCTCTGGTAGCTGATGAAACGTTGGGATCGGTAGTTCCTCTGAGTGAGGAAGTGGGGGTCTTGAAGACATTAAATCAGGATAAGTTTTCTTATTACAATTGTTTCGGTTAATTTAAATAGTATTCCAGTGCTAGGTAGAAATAATAGTCATAGAAATGGTTTTGGAGTTCTCTCCAAGCCATTGGTAAACCGAATTTGAGACTTATTCTCTTCCGTCAGCTCACTGTCCTAAATGCTCTCTACAAGTTTTACAGACCTGTTGTGGTGCGCAGATTTTATCCTGATCACCAAGTCTAACCCCAAAGTATCCAAGATAAGCTCTCTTTACAAAGTCAGTAACATATTTTCTGTGTTCTTTCAACTTTTATTCTCCGCATATGTAGCAAAACTTATCTGGATGATTTATACAACTTTTTCTACTTGAACTCATTTAAATTCCATTCTACAACGCAAACACAACAATCTACAGCACTACGAGTTTTACGTTAAATTGATATGAATTCTACTTTAAACACAAATATCATGGAAGTTCAAAAACTTTAGAAAGTCAAAGAAAGCCAGTTTTGTTTCCATGGAGCGAACTCTGAAACTAACCTTATCTCTTGGAGGCTTTTACATTTGGCTTTATGGATGAGCTGCGTGAAATCATAAGGATGCGCAGATCTTCAGTTTTGCTTGCACATTTCTTTTTTTCAAGATCTTGTGGTATTTCAACGTCTTTCTAATCGCCTTGAGCGTCGTTACAGGGCTATGTATCATAAGGTCAGTTTAAGTGTTCAAGGTCACTTTAGTTCTAAAAAATCTTTAGTTCGTTTTGCATATCTAAAAAAGTAGAGCTGATAGAGAAAAGCTGATTGCATATTTGGAATCAGCGTCCCAAAAATATCCAAAATCAATTGTAAAATCTCAAGCACCAAAAAAAAAAAAAAAATTTTTTTTTTTTGTAGGCCTGTGTTATTAATACCAACGATAACAATTACAGAACTAAATAAAAAGGATATTGCCCAGTTAAACTGATGGCATTGAGCTCACAGGCTACGCATACTAATTGCACAGCACAGCCTTATACTTTCAAGGGTTAATTCGGTTCAGAAAAAAAAATAAAAAGTGGAAAAAGCTCTCCCCTTTCCCCTTTTTTATACTTAATCATTGAACCCCCTAAACTAATCAGGGATATGCTTTAACATATAAAAAATTTATATCCAATATTCAGAGCAAATCGGATAATTCTTCATAAAAACCTATTTTGTCATTTATATAATTTAAGAGGAGTTATCCCCATCTTTTATACTTAACCATTAAACTCCCGAAACTATTCAAAGATTTGAACGAAATCTGATAATTCTGCATGAAAAACCCATTTATATAAATAAAGGGGAGGGCCATTAGAACCCCCGTCCCCTGTCTATACTTAATTATACTTATACCTGTTTATACTTATTCAATGAACACCTCATAACAATCACGGAATCGCCTCATCAGAATGATCCTATAATAAATTTTGAACGAAAACTGTTAATTCTGCATGAAAAACCCATTTATATCAATTAAAGTGAGGGGCATGAGCCCCCCGTTCCCCCTCTTATACTTATCGAATGAACTCCAAAAACTAATCAGGGAAGCGCCTTATCAGAATATACCTATATACAAAATTTGAAGTGGATTGGATATTTTTATCATAAGTTATCGCGTTACGCACGAACATACGAACGTACATACAGAACGGACGGGCACATAAGCTCTCAGGCTATGATAGCCTGTGAGCTAAAAAGAAACATTACTAATGAATGTATTAGTAAGGACCATCTGTCACAAATTTCACATTTTTCAATCAGTGTCATTTTTTTCTGGCGCTGTATAGGTATATGAATTTTTTATTATAACTTCATTTTTGCTTTGGCATTTAGTAATAATAATAATAATAATAATAAATGTTATCTTTGTACCGTTGGCGATTCCTTCATTTTAAACATATATTTCACCCTTTAAATTTATAATCTATATATATATATATATATTACGCTGTCACAAAAATTACGATTATCTATTAATTGTTTAATGGCAACATAAAAAAAAACACATCTTATAGGTTACTATGCAAAAATCCTTTGGTAAGATTTAAGCTGTGGTAAATTAGACTTATTTATGTTCTGTTCCTTCGCTGCAATAGAAAAGCTTCAAATTATCGCTATTTTTATTTATTTCTGTTATTTTTACTTAAAAAAATAAGTAAAAGTCATGAATTTTAATTTTTCAGTTTCAAATTATGTATTATAAATGAAATGAATGAAAGGATCATATTATTATGTTTTGAATAATTAACTAGGACTTCCCTCAGAGGGATTAGTCTGAGCGATATTGCTGAGAATACACATTTAATAACTTGCGATAAGTAAAGAAAATGAGACGTTACCTTTAATTGGTCATTCATTGTGATAAAATATGATGAAAATAAGCATATTGAATCATAGAATTACAAAATCTTATATATAAAGCTGCATATACTTTTTTTTATAAAAGAAAAGCAAACCATGCATGGATATAAAATTGGAAATATGCAAAATGTTAAAAGTAATACAGAAAATGAAACACCAAATTTTCCTATATTGGAAATATAACTCTTTGAAATGATGTCATGAGCATAAACAGAAGCTTCGCACCAATTTGAGAAACTATAAATAACATGAACTATTATGTTTGAAGAGAATGGAATGTATTTTATATGGTGTGAAATCCGTCCGAATAGTTTATTAGCTGCTTTTGGCCAAAAAACGCTGTCTTCACTAAATTTTAATCCGATTAAAAAAGTACCGTGATTAATTAAAATGTTATAGGTAGAGCTGCCAAGTCTCCGGCATTTTGGATACCGGTATTTTAATACAGAAAATGTTTTATTAAATTGGAACATTCTGCGGATTTAAAAAATAACTTTTCCTATAAGAAAATTCTGCTGTGCAATAAGCGGGGGCTTGGTATCTCTGTATAGGAATCTTTCGTAATCTACTTTTTAACCTTAAAAAAAGCAACGACCATTTTTCGGGTATAAAAAGTATTGCTAATTGTTCCATTTTGCATACAAGGTACTGATTGTAATATTGATACATCTATGGTGATAAATTTCCAATAATTTTTCAAATCCTATTTATTTCATTAAAAATATAAATCTTTTATTTTATTAGTTTAAAATAAATGGTTTTTAACTTATTTCATAATACTTTTGAAATATCACTTTTCATTGGCCATTTGGTTATCCCGTCGACCAATTTCGCCAAATTATACAAACCGCCAGACTAAAAGCCAAATTATACATGTTGACATAATTTTTATTTTAAATAACGAAAAAACAAATAATTAGAAAAATATTAATAAAAATATTAATAAAAAGTTGAAATAAAAATCACTTAATGACATTTGAAACACGTGAACCGCATTTAATGTCATTGAATGTGACATTCACGATCATCCATTATTGGCATTTAATCATATAGTTTCGCTATAATTTTTTGGTCGACGGGATAACCTAGAAGTACCGGCCATTTTTTTAAAGCATTTAGAAAATGGTTGTTGTTTTCAGTCAAATATAGACTTCGGTCTGTCCGCATTTTATTTTATTATTAGTATTATTTATAAATGGTGGAGAAATATTCATACTTAATCCATAACGTACATAATATATGACTCTGTTATTACATAAGTGACCTTTTTATTATCATAAAAATTATGTTTTTACTGATTTTTGTTAACTCAATCAGAAAAATTTTGTGCTTTGAGCAATAGATGTCCGCATTTCATTTATTTATTTATTTTAACAAAATTCTTTGTATTTAGAGGAATTTTTATTTGAATAGGAAATCCTAATGTCGCTGTTAAAAAAGAAGAAAGTTATATATAAAAAAAAAAGTTACAAAACGAGTAGATGCATACTATCAAATATGGAAAAACGACGAATCCAAAAAAAGACGTCATATGAAATATCATCTTTTAAAGCAAAAAAAACGAGGTCTGATTATCGAGCCTACTGATTACAAAATGTGCATTACGTTTAAAAAAAATACAGCAAATATTGATTTTTTTTTCTTTTGTGCAGTTTTGGCTTCGAAAGATGCGCTATGTTGCAAAAAGATATAAGCCACTATGAAAACACACTGGTAAATGTTCATGCTCAGTTTTACAAATAAATAAGGCACATATATGCCCTATACACACCGAGATACCTAATTGGTGCCAAAATGGCGTTCAGTTGCCTAACATGCTGGTTATCATATAAATGTTATGATAAATTGTTTGTTCTAATAATATTATCATTTATTGATTGTTATTTTTTTTTTTAATAACAGAGAATGTTTCGTTTATTCCTTTTTTTTTTTCATTTTGAAATAAATAAATAACGTGTTATTATAGTATGCTATATGTATCTGCTAATCAAAACGATGTTTTCGCCTAATTGGCATAAAAAATCTTGCCAAACCCGGTGCTTATATCTCTAGTATATTATCTCAAGTATTTTATTTATGTATACTATAATTGTTTTTAGATACCACTTACTTCTTCTTGTATATAAAAATAGGTAAGTGGCTCCTTTATGCAGTCTAAATTGTATAAATCTTTAAAAAATAGTCCCCGTTGCCCCTTTTTTGGATCGAATAAAAAAAAAAAAAAAAAAAAAAAAAAAAAACTATGTCTAATTCCAGTATTGCTCTCAGGTATGCATACATATTCCAAATTTCAAAATTGTATGCCAACAGGAAATGGATGAAAAATGGAAAAAGATGTCACATATGCAGCAGGGTACATATAATTGGCTTCAAAATGGCATTATTTTACCTGAGATGGTAACCCGGCTTTATTTATTTATTATTTGTTTATTTACTCATAAAATGTTTATTTACTTTCATTTCCTTTTTTTAATTATATAAAATATTTCTTTTTATAGTTATTATTATTTATTATTATTTTATTTACTGTAAGTTCTTTTTGAAAATAGAAAATAATTTAAAAATGTGTATGTAAGCGTTATTTGAAAAGGGAGTTTTCGTCAAATGGGCTTTGAAAAAAATTGCGCCAAATCTGATTCGCTTGTGGTATCCGTGCCTAAAAATTAGAGACCAGAATCGACTTCCACATACAAACAAAATATAAGTTAAAAGAAAACATGCAATAAAAATAAATATAAAGGGAAAATGATGTCATAAAACAAACTTTTTATTTAAAAACGTAATTGTTTCTCATTTTCACACGCGAAATATATAAAACATTCTTTGAGCGATCAAAAAATGCTAGTAAGAGATTATCACAAAATCTCAAAATCAAAGTTTTATGACATTTTTTTAATATAAAAAAATAACAGTTTTATTTTCCTTCATGGTTAAATTTTAAAATGTTTTATTGCATCCAATATTTCTGAGTGCGTAAATGATTACGATTTACTCCATGTACTGATTCGGTTAACTACGAAAATATCCAGCTGATGAAAATCACGCACACCAGATTTCTGTGACGTATGCAAATAAATTGTGTTTTTTTTTTTCAGTTTTTTTAATATAACTTTTGAACTATTTGGAATTAATTTTTAAAAGTAGGTGCATTCACCAGATTACCTTCATAGGTACCTTCTGGTACAAACAGAATCAAAATCCGACAAGTACTTTTTGAGATTTGCTTGACGAAAGAATTTTTTTGATTTTTAATATCGTTACGTATCTCTGAGTATAAAGACTTCGCTTCGCTCAGACAATAAAATACGAAAAAATGCCACGGGTACAATATTTGGCGATTTATTATCTGCGCCGGCCTCGCACGAAAATACTGAGTTCTTGATTTATGATCACAGATTTCATATATGCGCCACATTGGCGCGTTATTTTTCTGACACCAAATTGGCAAAAACTTGATTTTCAAATACCAGTTACATACATATTTTTTAACTAATTTCTATTATTTTAAAAGGGAAATAAAAAGTTTAAAAAGTTTAGTTAATAATTATAAAATAAAACAATTTATATCATTTTAAAAAGAAAATAAAAACAAACAAACAGTTTATAAGTTCTTCATCAGTGCAAAACTCAGCGAGCTAGAAAGAACAAAACTGAGCCAAAAATAAAAACAACAACAATGGAATCAATGCCCGTTGACGCCAAAATATATTAAAATAATAATAAAATATTCTGTTGTTGTATCAGCTTATGCATTCGATAAAATTCGGGCTTTTAAGAAAAAATATTTCAGTTGACCGTTTATTGTAGAATTTGATAGATAAATGAGGCAATTATGAAAAGAGCAATTTAAATATTGTCTATTCACCATACTTCTAAAATAGCGATCATTATGATCGCAGAGATTGACTATTGAATTTAAAGAATTTTCAAGCGATTCATTTTCATTTGATAGTTTTTGAACTCTAAAAGCCTCTCAACTTGAGAATATGGGTATCTGTGGAAACCTTAATACATCCTCTATCAGTATTATATTATATTTCGCAACGTACATCTGCTCTTGACAAATCTATTACAGTGTTCCGTTTTTGGAATGCAGCAGAATAAATAAAGTTAAATAAAGTTTTCCTTAGAAAAATAAGGTGAATGTTTTTTGAATGTGTGAAATTCATTTTTTGATACAGATGTCATATACGCATCACATTGGCGTGATTGAACAAAATGAACATTTTATGCCTCTTATGGTAATCCAGCTTTGTTTTTAATTTATTAATGAACTATTTATTTACTTTCGTTTGCATTTTAAAATGATACAAAATGTAATGCTCCATACATAGAAAAGTAAAATAGAAAATAGAAATGTATCTGTCATTTGAAAACGAAGTTTCCGTTAAAGTGGCGCCAGAAATGTATCACTCCAACATGGTGCATATATGACATTTGTGCCTCTTTCTTACAACATGCGTGTGTGCATTTGCACCTAAATTTAATTATTTAGCTCTATTTTTGTAATATTAACTGGAGTTTGTACAATGTACGGTACTACTTGATTATTCTGACGAGAAAAAATTAATAGCAGATTATAGGAATAAATGTCAATAATCGATGATCGTAAGTATGATAGCAATTGATATTACACGTGATACACGTATTTTTTTACGTCATAAGTGCTTTTTAATTCGACTTTTAATTTGTATTTTTTATTTATGTTTATTGTTCTATCGTTATTTAAAATGAATTTATGTAAATTTGAATAGTTTGGCGAAACTGGCCGACGTGTTAATCAAGTAGCACTCAATTTACATTTGAAAATATCATATTTCACAAAAAACTCCGGTACAAACCCGGATTTGCAAGATTTCCTTCCAATACCAATGCGGCAAAATCGTCGTTTTAGAATAGCGAAGAAATGTGCATTTTTAGGTGCGCACGTAATTATGTAAATACGTAGCACCTATTGTTGTCGCTCAGTCCGTCCGTCTGTCTGTCCGTCTGTCTGTCCGTCTGTCTGTCAGTCCGTCTATCTGTCCGTCCGCATATAACAACGCAAAAACTATCCAACCGAATCGTTTGAAATTTAAAATATATAATTATTACATAATTTTGTCGAGTCATTTCAAATTTTATGAAAATCGGATGGATAGATCAATTACAGGGACAATCAAAAGGATTCCGTTACATTACGTCAATGGGGAAAAAAGTTTCAAATGCATTTTAATCGTTTGAAATTTAAAACGTATATTTATTACATAATTTTGTCGAGTCATTTCAAATGTTATGAAAATCGGATGCATAGATCAGTTACAGGGACAATCAAAAGTATTCCGTTACATTACAATCAATGGGAAAAAAAAGTTTCAAATGCACTTTAATCGTTTGAAATTTAAAACGTTTAATTATTACATAATTTTGTCGAGTCATTTCAAATGTTATGAAAATCGGATGCATAGATCAATTGCAGGGACAATCAAAAGTATTCCGTTACATTACGATCAATGGGAAAAATGTTTCAAATGCATTTTAATGGTGTTACACTCATTTGAACATAATATAATTGACATGAATCTATGATGTGTGTACTAAAATTTACATTCTGTACAATCTGGGATGCAGAGAATATTTATTATTAAATTACAGGGCCACACAAATGTATTCCACTAAATAATGTTATACGGAGAAACATTGTTTGGGGCGTGTTTTAATTATATTAATCTACTTCACATTTTATGAATAAGATATACGTTAATGAAGTATAATAAAAATTATTCCCTGCATATTTACAGGAATACAAAGATTTTGACCACTATACTGTATCCAAAGTACGCTCTACTATATCAGCAAGATTTGAATATTTTAAAATATATAGTACGAACGCACCTCATTTGCTACGCTTCACGTGCAGTTTCCAACTTGTTTTAAATTATTCTCGTTATTTTAAAACGAAAATATTAATAAATAAAAAAAAAGTTACTATAGCACAAAACAATTTATAGAATTTCTAAAAAGAAATTGAAAGTAAATAAACAATTTATTAATACAGAAACAACTATTGCTGGGTTACCATATCAGGCAAAATAACACCGTTTTGGCGATAGTCAGATACCTCAGTGTGTATATAATATCTGTGCCAAACATGTTTGGAAAAAACAATAATCGTTATTTATACAGCATGTTTAAATACTGTAGTATAGTGAAAAAAAATGTATACACGACATATACGCACCACATTGGCGCGTTTTTTTTTTTTTTTTCCTTCTGATGCCGATTTGGAGAAAATTTTGTTTTCAAATACCAGTTACATATATAGTTTACAATTATTTTCTGTTATTTTAAATAGAAAATAACAATAAATTTTAAAAAGTTTAGTTAATAATTATAAAACAAAACTATTTATATCCTTAAAAAAATAAAATAAAATAAAATAAAAATTTATTAATAAATAAACAACAGCCAGGTTACCCAGTGAGGCATAAAATCGCCATTTTATTGCAGTCGCGCAAATGTGGCGCATGAATAACAAATGTGCCTAGATTAAAATAGTTTATATAATTGGAAAAAAAAGAAAAAAATTGTAAATAGACAATTTATTAATAAATAGACAATAACATCCGGGTTGCCATATCAAGCAAAATAATGACACTTTGGGGTCAGTTAATTACCCAGATGTATACAGGGTGTTTCGCTACCAGACCGACAAACTTCTAGGGGTGATAGTAGACATAAAGACAAACATTATTAAATAGGAAACCATGGGGCGCAAACGTCTTCTGTAGGAGCTAGGGGCCATTAAGGTTTAACGTCCAAAAATTCAAACGCTGATAAAAATGAGAAAAAAGGGTCGATTTGTTTGCGGTTTTCTCTAAAATCATTCTTTATATCACGATTTTTTATTTTTTTAATTTTAAAGGTTAAGTTCGAAAATTGTCGGTAGAGGGCGCTTTAGACTTTAGAGTAACGAACAAATACTTTTTGCCGTTCTTTTGTGCATGGGGTTGAAATTATTCTAAAGTTTAGACTTTAACTTAAATTTTAAGCCCAAAATCGGAAATAAGGGGATCGGTTAACAAGCGAAAATTTAACTGTGAACCGAGGGGGATATTTTAAACGCTCATAAACATTGAACAAACTAATCGATTTTGTTGCAGTTTGCGTGTAGGTCATTCCCTTGGTAATTATTTTATTCAAAATGACGCACAGCTGTGGTGCCCTCATTTTTTCATAGAGGGCGCTTCCGACATATCTCCGATATTTCAATGGCATTAGTCCTGGGTGTTCTACTACCAGACAATCATACTTCCAGGAAGTGTTAGGGATGGAAAAGCGACTCGGAATCACATAGGAATGTAACGTTGAAAATGTCTTTTTTGCGAGTTATGGTTAAAGGAAGCAGAGGAAAAAACAACAGAAACAAGCAGAGAAACAGAAACACGTTAATATGACATAAAACAGTTTGTTTTAAGGTTTTACTAGAAAAGATGTTCGAAATTACGACCAGAAGTAATTCGACATGCTTGACAGTGGCATCGCATGTAACTCCTCACGCTTTGAAAGATTCCTGGAATCTTTGATAGATTTCCGGAAGCTACAGAAATACGAGCTGCTAAGTCTTTAATTGATGGTACGGGATTCTCAAACACCCAACTTTTCATGTGACCCCAGCAGAAGAAGCTCATACTTGATAGGTCCGGTGATCTGGCAGGCCAATAAACCGGGCCACCACGACCTATCCACCGCTGTCCATATGTTACGTTGAGGTATCGGTGAACATCATTGGTAAAATGTGGAAGATCATGCTGGAACCACATAGAGCTGCGCAACGAGAGAGAAACTTTCACGCGCATTACCGTTCAGCTCCATCTACCGCAAGAAAATCGCAGCGCCATCTATTGTCGCTGTCAAACTTTCCGGACTTTTCCTGGTCGTAATTTCGAACACTTTTTGCAGTAAAACCTTTAAATAAACTTTGTTCTGTCACTTTAACATGTTGCTGTTTCTCTGTTTGTTTCTGTTGTTTTTTCTCTGCTGTTTTTTAAACGTAATATGCAAAAAAGCTATTTTCAACGTTACATTCCTGTGTGGTTCCGGTCATCTTTGCATCCCTTACACTTCCTGGAAGTATGGTGGTCTGGTAGTGAAACACCCAGAAGTAATACCATTGAAATGTCGGACATGTCTCAGAAGCGCCCTCTATCAAAAAATGGGGACATGAAAGCTGTACGTCATTTTGAATAAAATAATTACCAAGAGAATGACCTACACGCAAACCGCAACAAAATCGAATAGTTTGTCTAATGTTTATGAGCGTTTAAAATCTCCTCTTTGGTTCACAGTTAAATTTTCGCTAGTTAACCGATCCCCATGTTTTCGATTTTGGGCTTAAAATTTAAGTTAAAGTCTAAACTTTAGAATAATTTCAACCCTATGCACAAAAGAACGGCAAAAAGTATTTGTTCGTTACTCTAAAGTCTAAAGCGCCCCCTATCGACAATTTTTGAACTTAATCTTTAAAATTAAAAAAATTAAAAATCGCGATATAAAGAATGCTTTTAGAGAAAACCGCAAAGAAATCGACCCTTTTTTCTAATTTTTATGAGCGTTTGAATTTTTGGACCCTAAACTTTAATGGCCCCTAGCTCCTACAGAAGACGTTTGCGCCCCATGGTTTCCTATTTAATAATGTTTGTCTTTATGTCTACTATCACCCCTCAAAGTTTGTCGGTCTGGTAGCGAAACACCCTGTATATGGTATTGGCGTAAGGGACAAATCGCACCAATGTAGTGCGTGTAAAATATCTGTGCCAAAAAAAAATTTAAAAGTTGCAGTTAAATTATTTTACAATATCTATGTATGTGAAAATACATTTACCTTAAAATTTAAATATTATTCATTTTTGTAGTATTAACTGCTATATATGTATTTACACTGGTGTCCAAAAGTTAAGCATAATTGGTAATTAAGTAATTATTTTTAAGTAATGAAAGAAATATGAATCGGAATGTGCTGAAACTCCAGGTGTGTCAACAAAATAGTACGCGTCACATATTTTCGCGAAGAGTTTTCCCCGAAATCGAACAGGGGACCGTCAACAAATTGAAAAAGAACGAAGATCTTTTGGATAACCCTGTCAAAACTAACGTAGCAAAAGCGTTCAAACTGCACATTATGATTAATTGGCTTATTGTGATGTACTGTGTTAATTTTTACAAGGATAGCATGTATACTCGTAGAGAAATTAAGGTTTTTATAAAAACAGTCCTAAATTTTTCCAAGTTTTTTGCTTATAATTTACAGAGTTCTTATTATAAAATAATGTTCTTTTCTGAAAATATGACAAACATCATTGTAGATAATACCCTGTCATCACAATTTAAAAATAATAAAAATTGTATGAAAAATGAGTATGTTTAGTAAATAATTTTTCATTGCGCATGCGTCAACGATATCAAAATGTCATTTGCATATTGTGTTAGCTAAATGTAAAGAGCAACTTATGTAAAAGTTTCCAAAACATAGCTTGAAAGTTCTGAAAATGGGAGCCTATAGAATCAACTCAAAATCCTTTATTCCCTGAATGAAGCAAAAAGATGAGGGGCTGTATCCATATTCCATTGTTTAGTGCCTACACAATATTGCACGTACAACTATATTTAGGTAAAACCCCTGATTTTTTTGCTTCCTTTAGGAATAACGGATTTTGTGTTGATTCTATAGGCTCCCATTTTCAGAATTTTGAAGCTATGTTTTTGAAACTTTTACAGACGTTGCTCTATACATTTAGCTAACACAATATGCAAATGACATTTTGATATCGTTGACGCATGCGCAATGAAAAATTATTTACTAAACATACTCATTTTTCATACAAATATTATTATTTTTAAATTCTGATGGCAGGGTATTGTGTACAATGATGTTTGTCATATTTTCAGAAAAGAACATTATTTTATAATAAGAACTCTGCAAATTATAAGCAAAAATCTTGGAAAAATTTAGGACTATTTTTATAAAAACCTTAATTTCTCTACGAGTATACATGCTATCCTTGTGAAAATTAACACAGTACATTACAATAAGCCAATTAATCATAATGTGCGGTTTGAACGCTTTTGCTACATTAGTTTTGACAGGGTTATCCAAAAGATCTTCGTTCTTTTTCAATTTGTTGATGGTCCCCTGTTCGATTTCGGGGAAAACTCTTCGCGAAAATATGTGACGCGTACTATTTTGTTTACACACCTGGAGTTTCAGCACATTCCGATTCATATTTCTTTCATTACTTAAAAATAATTACTTAATTACCAATTATGCTTAACTTTTGGACACCAGTGTAAGTTAAATGTAAAATTTTTTCCTAAAAATGCTCTCACTCATTAAAAAGAGAGAGAAAAAAGAAATAGTTCTTGCAAACATCGCTCCATCTTTTTTTTTTTTTTTTTTTTTTTTTTTTTTTTTTTTTTTTTTCAGAATCGCATTGATTGGCGACAAAAGTAGATTGAAACACCCAATTGAACAAATAACATACAAATAACAATTAGAGCCTTTTAAAAAAAAAAGTTAATTCTGCGAGTTTCTTCTGTAAAACACATAACGGGAAAATTAGATTAAAAAATATTTTTTAAAAAAAGGAAAGAAAAAAATACTTATGCTTTACATAATGAAATTTTTGAGATGTTGTTTTCTTTTAATCTGGCTCGAAAGAAATAAATAGCCAAATATTGTGTCACTTCAAAACTTTCTTTCATATTGAGTTACTTTTTAAATATGATAAATATTCTTTTTTTTTTTTTTTTTTTTTTTTTCGTTAAAGATAAATATTTTTCCTTCATAATATTATTTTGCATTAAACGGATTTTTTTCTTTTTATCATTATTTATTTTAAATCAATGAATTAACAGGTTTTTTTTTCGAAATGTTTATATTATTTTCCATTAGAGAAAGCATTTCATTTCTTTTTTTAAATATAATTATCGCCAAAAAATTAGTTGTTGCAACCCTTCCGTCAAAAATGACCGAAAAATACGAAATTTAGTACGAAAAATCAGAGTTATCCCTGTATATTTGTATCATAAACCTTCGGAAAAATTTTTCCTATCGAATGATACAATCGGCAAAAAGATCCATCGGGTAGTTTTTGAAAACACTCGTTTGGAAGTTTCAGAACTTCTGCTTTATAATATACTAGCAAGCTATGCCCGCTGCGCTGGTCCATTTTTCTAAACGAATCTTGACTCAACAAAATGGTGATTTGAAATTTCGTTTTTAAAGCAGTGTAGGCCATCACCTGGAATGTCCTTCCGCAATGCTGAAAACGATGCCAGTGCTAATGACATTGCGATATTGCACTATTGTATGCCTTGGACAAAATTTGGGTAATTAAGTACTATCTCTCTTGTTTTATCATTTATAGTAGAGTTTGATATGAAAATGAGACCGTTATGACAGCAGGAATCAAAATGTTATCTACTCATCACATTATTTTGTTAGAAAGAATTGCAATGATTATCAAACTCTATTAATTTTCATATCGCACATTATCATATGTTAGTTCTTAAACTCCCGAATCTGAACTTGCACTATGTGTTGATCTGGTAGCCTAAATACAATCTCCATTACATGTTGCGTTACATTTTTTAATAACCGTCCTCTCCTGGCAGGTCTACTACAATTTTCTCTCTACCTTGGTCTGTTCCAGCAAAGTACATAGCAAAATATGTAAAAAAGAGTGTTTAACTTATATATTTATTAGAACAATGAAGCATAAAAGGTGTGTTTTAAAGCTGAAATATTTGAGTAAAATTAAAATTACATCAGTTCCATTGCCTCTTCATTTTTTTAAACCAGTTGCAAACATGTAGCTTTTAAATAGGGGATAATCTTTATGCTAAATTTTGTAGAAAAATAAAACTTCAGCTTGTAATCAATTCCATTATGATTTTTGGCGTCAAACATTTATAACGATAGACTTATTTCGTGTCTATTGTCGAATGAAAGTGAAGTTTACAATCATCTATTATTGGCATTTAATCTTATACCTTGGCGATAGTTTTTTTGGGGCGGGGGTTCGACGGGGTAATGAAGTAGCATTTAATAGTTAATTTTTGATAAAATTCTGTTGATAGGGCTTAAATGTTAATTAAAACTGCAACATAAACATTAAAAACAAAATTTTCTACTGTCGGTATTTCATGTATATTTTTTTCTTAGCCAATTTTAAAGTATTTTTTTTAAACTTGAATTATTGATAAATTAATTGCAAATATTTTTTTTTAATTCGATATCATTGTTATTCCGAAGATTTTTCTTGCGCATTGGAAATATTGCTTTTTTAGTGATAGTAAAATAACTGCAGATGAAAAATACATAATAAGGTTAAAACCCAGAATTAACGACAGCTTGGCGAATGCCTCTACGGAGACTTGAAAAGTACGCGAGTTCTGTCAATTTTCTTAAATATCCAGATAGAATTTTAACAAATAATAGGTACTACTTTATTATTCCATAGATCAATTTCGCCAAATTATACATATTGCAAAACGATTCACCATATTATACAAACGGATATAACTTTTATTTTAAATAACAAAAGAATCAATAAATTACTAAAATATTTATGGAAATACAAATAAAACGTCGAATCAAAAAATAGTTGATAACGTAACAAACGCATGTAACATGTTTAATGTCAAATGAATGTGACATTTACGATAATCCATTATTGACATTTAATCTTATATTTTAAATGCAGCAGTTTTTTGGTCGATGGGATAATTAAGTAGTACCAGATAATATAAAAATACATAAATAATAATATAGCCAATAATATTTTGGCCAGGTGTCATGTATGTATCACGTTGGCGCGATTGCAACAAAATTGTGATTTTATGGATTGCGTGGTAATCTGGTTATTGTTGTTTATTTACTAATAAACTGTTTCTTTACTTTTCTTTATTGTTTTGTTCTATAGTTATTAATTAAACTTCACTTATTTATTATTGTTTCCTTTTTAAAATAATAGAAAATAATTGAAAATAATATAATATGTAACTGGTATTTGAAAACTTAGTGTTTGCCAAACTAATGTCAGAAAAAAAAAAAAAAAACGCGCTAAGGTGATGCACGTTATAAAAATGGAAAAAATGATTATAATAATGTAAACAAAAAAAAGTAAACAAATAATTAAAAAAATGCCTTTTCGGTTTAAAAAAAAAAACCAAGCGGTTGTTATTTTTGTAGTTGCATCAATAGTAAAATTTCTTTTCTTCGTTTGTTTCATAATGAAAAACCATAAATTTAATAATCTCAAATAAAATAATCTAACAAATTTTCTATAACATCGTTGATGATCTAAAAGTCTCCTTAATACATAAACAAAACGGCAAAGATGTCATATGCTCTGAGTTTGGCGTGATAATTTTTTATGCTAATTTGGCAGAAACATTGTTTTCGAATACCAGTTACATGTGTATATTTAAATAATTTTATATTATTTAAATAGTAATAAAAATTAATGAAAAAAGTTTAATTAATAAGTATATAACAAAACAATTTATACAATTTATAAAGTAAATAAACATTTTATTTATAAATAAATATTAATAGTCGGGTTAATATGTCAGACAAAATAATGCCAATTTAAAGTCTATTACTTACCTCGGTGATATATAATATCTGTATTGTGTTGGGTTCTTTTTAATAAACTTCTGCAACAGCTCATTATTTTAATTAATTGCAACTTCTGCTCAGCAAATTATATTTAATTAATATAGATCAATAAATATTCTTCAGCTTTATTAAAGAATTTAATGAGATCTGGGTCAAATTTCCAATCACATGAATCTTGTTGTTGTTTTAATTAAATAAACTAGATGCTTATATAAAAAAAAGAATTAAGTTAAGATTACACCAGTTAACATTAAGAAATCATTAAGATAAACAAACTAAACGACAAATTAAAACGATTAAAAGGATAAACACAAATATTATTTAAGATTCTTTAAAATTTAATGAATGCAAGTAAATAAGAAAGAATACAGCAAGATTCTCAATCTGACCCAGTCTCAAGTACTAAACCTTGATCTGCAGTAGAACCCAACATTTATCAATGTTGATTCCTGAGATATTAAACTCATATTAACAATTTAAAAATACAAGATTCAATCTAACATTATAAAAGAGAGAAGAAAGACCCTGAAATCCTTCTTATTTTCAAGAAGGCAAAGAAAGATATAATTTTGAATAAATTAAAAAACTAGAAATAACAAACATAAACACCCCAGAAATCAACAATGATATTTTTGGCCAATCTCGTAAAGTGTTAGTACATCTGCTTTAACTTCTCCATTTTTTTTTTTTTTTCTTCCTTTTATTTTGCTTATAAGATAAGTTAATTCATTTAAAATCAAGTGAATTTCTTAACAGTTTTTGCTTTAAAATTTCCATTACCTAGTCAAATATCTTTACACAGTTTAAGCAATAGTATATTACTTAATCAGTGTTAATATGATTTTTAATTATTTATTAAATTATTTTTTTACTTTTTTAAAAAGTTATTTAAAAATTCTAAATAAAAAATAGGTAATGGTTGAAGATTATTTTACTTCCAAACATTTAAAGAAACTACTTTAATTTTATGGTATTACAAAACTTAGTATAGTTATTTCGATACTATAGAGGTTAAAATTCAAATAAATTAATATCAAGGTAGGATAAATAAAAAAAACTAAAAAAAAAACTATACTAAAGCATATCCTTTATATACGTTCTCCTTTATTTAATTTAACATAAAAATGAAAAACAAAAAAAAACATCTGAATTCACTAATACAACTTTTGTTGTAGACATATGGAAATACTAAATCACTATAAGATTACTCACTGAGATAAAAATCGTTTAAGATTAAATACAGAATTTATCTCTTACCAGCAGCTGAATTCTTTCAATTTACCCATTTTGGGTATTTTTCATTCGTATGATGGACAATAGTATACAAGTCTTCCATGCACCAGAGCAACAGTCTCTACCCAGAACTCCCAGTGTCTATACTCAGTTTACGCAGCAGCTGAATTCTTTCAATTTACCCATTTTGGGTATTTTTCATTTATATGATGGACAATAGTATACAAGTCTTCCATGCACCAGAGCAACAGTCTCTACACAGAATTTCCAGTGTCTATACTCAGTTTAAGCAGCAGCTGAATTCTTTCAAGTTTTTGTCCTAGACCGCTAATCATTCCACCGCTCACGGTGAAGGCTAAATCGGAAGGGACATTGTTTCGCGGCAAGCTCTCGGTTCGCTCCGGCAGGCAGTACTTTTTCTTGATTAACACTTGGGGTGTTTTGTCTTAGATTGCTAATCATTCCACTGCTCACGGTGAAGGCTAGATCGGAGGGGATATTCTTTCACGGCAAGATCTCGGCTCTCTCCGGCAGGTAGCATTTCTGCCTGACTTACACTTGGAGTGTGTTGTCTTAGATCGCTAATCATTCCACTGCTCACGGTGAAGGCTAGATTGGAGGGGATATTCTTTCACGGCAAGATCTCGGCTCTCTCCGGCAGGTAGCATTTCTTCCTGACTTACACTTGGAGTGTGTTGTCTTAGACCGCAAATCATTCCACTGCTCACGGTGAAGGCTAGGACGGAGGAAACATTCTTTCAGGGTAAGCTCTCGGCTCTCTCCAGCAAGTAGCACTTTTTCTGACTTACGCTTGGAGTGCTTTCTCTTAGACTGCCAATCTCCAAGAACTCTTTTGGCCTCCCCTCTCCCAGATTAAAAACAGGGGAGGGGGGGAGACGAAACTTATGCGCTTCTTCCACTAGATGCTCTCCATACGAAGCTCTGACCAAGACTCCCTTTATTTCCAAAAAACCAATTGCACGTCCCTCTGCAAATCAAAAGGGGCCCCAAAATACAAGGAATACTAATGCTTTCCCCTTTCTCTCCTGTTCCTAGAGTCCATCTCATTGGCCAATGCAATAGTCACCCTCTCTCATGACCAAATATGGTCATCGCTCGCGTCCCCTACTCTTAATCACGTGGTCAGATAGCAGGGACAGCTGTCTCTAAGTTTTGCACCTGCTTGCAAACCAGTGCTCGCCGATAACCGTTACTTTGCCCTATTATCTCAAATCGGTCATAAAACTTTAAGGGTCTGGGAAAATATCTACTCCGCCTCAAATGACAGTCAACGTTTGTCATGGGTTATAAAATTTTAGGGTACTATTCATTCACGTACGCAAGCAATAAACTATGCGTGTGGGCCAATTTTTAACAAGGCTGAATATATGCCCTTAACACACAAGCCAGAAGCTACTCTTCTTCGAAAAAAATTAACAAAGGACCACTTTACTCAAATAGTACAATAATTCCAGGACAGTAAAAGCATTCGTACGAACGGGTGTTATTTACGCTAGATAAGGGAATGGGAAACTTTCACTTTCATACACAACAATGCCTTTATTCTCGTGAGAACGAGAACGAACATAAAATAAATAGAAAAAAAAAGGAAATGTCCAGGGTTTTCGCTACTAAGAAAAAAAAGGAAGACTAATTTTAAATATGAGATACACAAAGCATTATAAAAAACCGTATTAAAAATATCTTAACAAGAGTTCTTTTTAAATTTGGAATATTAAAATAATTTATACAAAAAAAATATTACTAAAAAAAAAAAAAAAAAAAAAAAAACATAACATCTGTGCCAGTAAAACTTTCAATAATATAGTACATATGCTACTTGGCGGTGTTCAATTATCGAAGATTAGTCCAATATCATTTTAAATATTATCTAACGCAGGAAAAATATGAAGAAAATTGAAGAAGAAATGGCTAATTTAAACATTTGTAAAATATTTTGGCACATATGCCATATATGCACCACATTTGTGCAATTTTTTTTCTTTTTTTACACAAATTTCGCGAAAACTTCATTTTTAAATATCAATTACATATATATTTTTTAATTGTTTTCTATTATTTTAAAAAGGAAATAAAAATAAATAAATAATGTTTTGTTAAAAATTATAAAATAAAACAATTTACATCATTAAAAAAAAAAAAAATAAAAGTAAATAGTTTATTAATAAATATACAATAGCCGAGCTACCATATGAACATAAAATCGACGTTTTGTTGCAATCGCGCCAATGTGGTGCATATATATGACATCTGTGCCATTTTTTTCAGCAGGTAATGTTTATTTCAAAATGTTGAATTTATCGATAGTAATAACGCGAAATTGCATAAATTTCATTTAAATTGCATAGATTTCCTTGTTCAGTTTGTAAATTTTAAAACTAATTTTCCCTGGAAGAGAATTTGACAAAATGGCGCAAAAAAAAGGTTGTTTGTTGATTACAATTTTCAAAATTACGGTGAAAAACTTTTGAAAAAGAATGACATTATTTTACAAAATATATATGGTGTGACAGAATTTCACACTGAAGCTAAATATTTGATTAGAATTTTTAAAATATTAACTTATGTTTATTGAACTTACAATTGAATACTAAAATATACTCCAAAAAAATCTCCTTTTGGAAAAAACAACTTTATTGCGACCTAACATTAGACATATGCATTTTTGGCTTAATTCTTTGCCGACAAAAGTTAAAAAAAAAAAAAAAAATCTCAAAGAAACAAACATATAACTCACAATTACTTTTATAATTAGATCTGCCTTTCTCTGGAGTAAGTTATATACTATCGAAATTTGATAAAAAAGAGAAAGGAAATAATAGAAAGGAAAATAAATATCGTTCAAAATTCATTTAATCAAATTTTCAAGTTATTTTTTTTATTCTAACGCAAGGATAAGTCGCCAAATGTTGCATCAAATGTAATAGTTCACGTTATTTTTTAAGCGTTACAAATATTTCTTTTATTTTTAAGATAAATATTTTTTTTTATGATATCATGTCTCATTAAATAGTTTTTCTTTATTATTATTATTATTATTATTATTATTATTTGTTATCAATAGTTATTTTATTATCAGTAAATATTTTCTGCCTTTATTTGCAAGATGTTTGTAATATTTCTAACAGATATATCCTAATTTCTTTAGTAATGATAATTTTCGCCAAAAAATAAGTACTGGCAACCCTTTCGTCAAAAATAACCGAAAAATACGAAATTTAGTACGAAAAATCAGAGTTATCCCTGTATATTTGTATCATAAACCTCCGCAAAAATATTTCTTATCGAATGATATAATCTGCAAAAAGATCCATCGGGTAGTTTTTGAAAACACCCGTTTGGAAGTTTCAGAATTTTTGCTTTATAATATACTAGCAGGCTATGCCTTTACGCTGGTCCATTTTTCTAAACGAATCTTGACTCAAACAAAATGGTGATTTGAAATTTCGTTTTTAAAGCAGTGTATACCATCACCTGGAATGTTCTTCCGCAATGCTGAAAACGATGCCAGTGCCAATGACATTGTGATATTGCACTATTGTATGCCTTGGACAAAATTTGAGTAATTAAGTACTATCTCTCTTGTTTTATCATTTATAGTAGAGTTTGATATGAAAATGAGACCGTTATGACAGCAGGAATCAAAATGTTATCTACTCATCACATTATTTTGTTAGAAAGAATTGCAATGATTATCAAACTTTATTAATTTTCATATCGCACATTACCATATGTCAGTTCTTAAACTCCCGAATCTGAACTTGCACTATGTGTAGATCTGGTAGCCTAAATACAATCTCCATTACATGTTGCGTTACATTTTTTAATAACCGTCCTCTCCTGACAAGTCTACTACAATTTTCTCTCTACCTTGGTCTGTTCCAGCAAAGTGCATAGCAAAATGTGTAAAAAAGAGTGTTTAACTTATATATTTATTAGAACAATGAAGCATAAAAGGTGTGTTTTAAAGCTGAATTATTTGAGTAAAATTAAAATTACATCAGTTTCATTGCCTCTTCATTTTTTTAAACCAGTTGCAAACATGTAGCTGCTTTTAAATAGGGGATAATCTTTATGCTAAATTTTGTACAAAAATAAAACTTCAGCTTGTAATCAATTCCATTATGATTTTTGGCGTCAAACATTTATAACGATAGACTTATTTCGTGTCTATTGTCAAATGAAAGTGAAGTTTACAATCATCTATTATTGGCATTTAATCTTATACCTTGGCGATAGTTTTTTTGGGGCGGGGCTTCGACAGGTAATGAAGTAGTATTTAATAGTTAATTTTTGATAAAATTCTGTTGATAGGGCTTAAATGTTAATTAAAACTGCAACATAAACATTAAAAACAAAATTTTCTACTGTCGGTATTTCATGTATATTTTTTTCTTAGCCAATTTTAAAGAATTTGCTTTAACCTGAATGATTGATAAATTAATTGCAAATATATATATATATTTTTTTAAATTCGATATCATTGTTATTCCGAAGATTTTTCCTGCGCATTGCAAATATTCCTTTTTTAGTGATAGTAAAATAACTGCAGATGAAAAATACATAAGGCTAAAACCCAGAATTAACGACAGCTTGGCGAATGCCTCTACGGAGACTTGAAAAGTACGCGAGTTCTGTCAACTTAAATATCCAGATAGAATTTTAACAAATAATAGGTACCGTAATTTCGGGTGTATAAGCCGCGGATCAAACAATTCTTTTTGGACCCAGAAATCTTATTTAGTGATTGAAGACAAATATTTACGGCGATCTGACTAGTTGCATTTGTTTCTTAAAAATTTCTGGGTCGAAAAATAATTGTTTGAGCT
The DNA here is from genome assembly GCA_964019185.1 of Maratus speculifer. NCBI lineage: Eukaryota > Metazoa > Arthropoda > Arachnida > Araneae > Salticidae > Maratus > Maratus speculifer. Next base: position 306,635,507 of record OZ025291.1, on the reverse strand, counting down.
GCGGCTTATACACCCGAAATTACGGTACTACTTTATTATTCCATCGATCAATTTCGCCAAATTATACATATTGCAAAACGATTCACCATATTATACAAACGGATATAACTTTTATTTTAAATAACAAAAGAATCAATAAATTACTAAAATATTTATGGAAATACAAATAAAACGTCGAATCAAAAAATAGTTGATAACGTAACAAACGCATGTAACATGTTTAATGTCAAATGAATGTGACATTTACGATAATCCATTATTGACATTTAATCTTATATTTTAAATGCAGCAGTTTTTTGGTCGATGGGATAATTAAGTAGTACCAGATAATATAAAAATATATAAATAATAATATAGCCAATAATATTTTGGCCAGGTGTCATGTATGTATCACGTTGGCGCGATTGCAACAAAATTGTGATTTTATGGATTGCGTCATAATCTGGTTGTTGTTTATTTACTAATAAACTGTTTCTTTACTTTTCTTTACTATTTTGTTCTATAGTTATTAATTAAATTTCACTTATTTATTATTGTTTCCTTTTTGAAATAATAGAAAATAATTGAAAATAATATAATATGTAACTGGTATTTGAAAACTTAGTGTTTGCCAAACTGGTGTCAGATAAAAAAAAAAAAAAACGCGCTAAGGTGATGCGTATATGAAAATGGAAAAAATGATTGTAATAATGTAAACAAAAAAAAAAGTAAACAAATAATTAAAAAAATTGCCTTTTCGATTTAAAAAAAAAAAAAAACACCAAGCAGTCGTTAATTCTGTAGTTGCATCCATAGTAAAATTTCTTTTCTTCGTTTGTTTCATAATGAAAAACCATAAATTTAATAATCTCAAATAAAATAATCTGACAAATTTTCTATAACATCGTTGATGATCTAGAAGTCTCCTTAATACATAAACAAAACGGCAAAGATGTCATATGCGCCAAGTTTGGCGCGATAATTTTTTATGCTAATTTGGCGTAAACATTGTTTTCGAATACCAGTTACATGTGTATATTTAAATTATTTTATATTATTTAAATAGTAATAAAAATTGATGAAAAAAGTTTTATTAATAGGTATATAACAAAACAATTTATACAATTTATAAAGTAAATAAACATTTTATTTATAAATAAATATTAATACTCGGGTTAATATGTCAGACAAAATAATGCCAATTTAAAGTCTATTACTTATCTCCGTGATATATAATATCTGTGCCAGTAAAACTTTCAATAATATAGTACATATGCTACTTGGCGGCGTTCAATTATCGAAGATTAATCCAATATCATTTTAAATATTATCTAACGCAGGAAAAATATGAAGAAAATTGAAGAAGAAATGGCTAATTAAAACAGATTTGTAAAATATTTTGGCACATATGCCATATATGCACCACATTTGTGCATTTTGTTTTTCTTTTTTCACACAAATTTGGCGAAAACTTCATTTTAAAATATCAATTACATATATATATTTTAATTGTTTTCTATTATTTTAAAAAGGAAATAAAAATAAATAAATAATGTTTTGTTAAAAATTATAAAATAAAACAATTTACATCATTTAAAAAAATAAATAAGAGTAAATAGTTTATTAATAAATATACAATAGCCGAGCTACCATATGAACATAAAATCGACGTTTTGTTGCAATCGCACCAATGTGGTGCATATATGACATCTGTGCCATTTTTTCAGCAGGCAATTTTTATTTCAAAATGTTGAATTTATCGATAGTAATAACGCGAAATTGCATAAATTTCATTTAAATTGCACAGATATCCTTGTTCAGTTTGTAAATTTTGAAACTAATTTTCCCTGGAAGAGAATTTGACAAAATGGCGCAAAAAAAAGGTTGTTTGTTGATTACAATTTTCAAAATTACGGTGAAAAACTTTTGAAAAAGAATGACATTATTTTACAGTATATATGTGTGTGGCAGAATTTCACACTGAAGCTAAAATTTAAATATTTGATTACAATTTTTAAAATATTAACTTATGTTTATTGAACTTACAATTGAATACTAAAATATACTCCAAAAAAATCTCCTTTTTGGAAAAAACAACTTTATTGCAACCTAATGTTAGACATATGCATTTTTGGCTTAATTCTTTGCCGACAAAAGTAAAAAAAAAAAAATCTCAAAGAAACAAACATATAACTCACAATTACTTTGATAATTAGATCTGCCTTTCTCTGGAGTAAGTTATATACTATCGAAATTTGATAAAAAAGAGAAAGGAAATAATAGAAAGGAAAATAAATATCGTTCAAAATTCATTTAATCAAATTTTCAAGTTATTTTTTTTTATTCTAACGCAAGGATAAGTCGCCAAATGTTGCATCAAATGTAATAATTCACGTTATTTTTTAAGCGTTACAAATATTTCTTTTATTTTTAAGATAAATATTTTTTTTATGATATCATGTCTCATTAAATGGTTTTTCTTTATTATTATTATTATTATTATTGTTGTTATCAATAGTTATTTTATTATCAGTAAATATTTTTTGCCTTTATTTGCAAGATGTTTGTAATATTTCTAACAGATATATCCTTTTTAATTTCTTTAGTAATGATAATTTTCGCCAAAAAATAAGTACTGGCAACCCTTTCGTCAAAAATAACCGAAAAATACGAAATTTAGTACGAAAAATCAGAGTTATCCCTGTATATTTGTATCATAAACCTCCGCAAAAATATTTCCTATCGAATGATATAATCTGCAAAAAGATCCATCGGGTAGTTTTTGAAAACACCCGTTTGGAAGTTTCAGAACTTCTGCTTTATAATATATATGATGATATGATATGATAAATAACATCAGCCGCGTAACCATCTGAGTCACATATATTGCCATTTTGTTGCAATTGCGCCAATGCGGTGCGTATATGGAATCTATGTCTATTTATCTAGCAGACACTTCTAATATGGCAAAAAATTGAGCAATTAAAATAAATTATCAATAAAAGTAATATGATTTAATGCTTTGTATACCTCCAAGAGAGATCAAACTGGTCGCCAAGGACAGCTAGTATAAGTTAATTTTCTGAACGAATGCTGTATAATAAAACGCAAAGAATATTAGAAAGTTTAATATCAATTAAACCCTGTTATAATACGATATTTTTCAAGCGTTACCAAAAACTTTTCCTTTGAGGATGTCCATAATCATACCTTTTTTCAATATTATTGGACCCACCCAAAACCCTTTTTTGTCACAAAGTGTCACAATTCACCATACCCCTTTCCTCCACCTTGTTACATGTCATGCTACATTACATAATCGTATACTCGCACTTCAGGAAAAAAGCACTACATTATAGATCTTATTTAAAATTTTATTTTCAAACTTCAAAACTGTGTTTTAATAATATTTGTGAGCATAACAATAAACATGATCAGTGTAGTTACTTTATATGAAATAAGATTAAAGTGTACAACAAAAAAACATAATTAATATTTAATAGTAATGAAACATTAATATGAAAGAACAGATGAAAATAGTAGTATTTTGGAATTTGAAATGGAATTTAATATAATTGGCTTTAAATCTTATCTTTACTTTATGAACACAAAATACTATTATTACAAAATAACTTAAAAATTTTATCTGCTGATTTTTAGTGCTTTTATTTAAACCAAAATGTGTGATGTCACGCTTCTTCCAGCCCTTTCCCAAATCCTTGTCACAAACTGTCACAACTTCACGAACCCATTTCCTCCGGTTCAAGCGTGACACCATTTATGGACGGCCCCGTAAACATATTTAGCAACCTTTACATGGATACGAACATGGAAAATAATTCTGTGCTGTAATTGGCTAATCAGTTCTCTCGTCCTTTTATAGGGAATTTAAATGGCGTTGTTTTTCGCCCTTTTAACCGGAAATAAACTAGTCGTTGGGGGCCACCGTAATACTTACCCATCATGGATATGTATATGCAAATAAAACATGTGAAACTATTTATACAATGCATTGCAATTCATAAACAAAATTTAAATATTGTTAATATACATAGTAATGCTATATTAAAGAACTGCTGATGTACCAATTTCGACAAATTATATAAAACGCCAAACTACTCAAGTAGTACCGAACTGCGTAAAAGAAACATCCTTATAACTCCAAAAATAACAATTCTATTAACTAACAATTAACTGCGTCGGATTAAGCGTCTCATTTCCAATTAAAATATACTTCTGAATTGAAATTTGAATGAAATACAGGGTCATGAAAAATCGAAGAATGTGGAAAACAAGATTAGAAATATCTCGCCAACTAATAATCCGATCGACTTCGTTCTGTATGCAAAATGTGTGTTATTTTATTGCCTTTTACGTCCATTCCTTAGAACAAAAAAATTCGAAAATTTTTATCTGCCTTTCATCAGAACGAATTTTTCGAGAGTCCGAAAAAATAGTTCCGGATAATCGAGGTTGCTGATATAAAATAGGGTTCGTCCCATTCTTACATACTAACTACATACAAAATTTCAAGTCTCTATCTCAATTTGTTCGGGAGATAGAGCGTTTACAGACAGACAGACAGACAGACGGACGGCAAAATTTTTTTTCTAAAAATATGTTTTTCGGAATCTTCACTATCTAAAACGTGTAAATCCGTCAAAAAAAAATTTTCGATTTTCAAAACGATTGCAAGACTTACCCTATACTACGTATGATGGGTAAGTAAAAAGCGTTTGTTTTGTTTATATTTGTCGTAAAAAGTTGTTATTCGGATCGGTATGATAAATAAGACTTCCTCGTAGAAATAATTTAATATACACTGGTGTCCAAAATTTAAGCATAATTGGTAATTAAGCAATTAATTTTAAGTAATGAAAGAAATATGAATCGGAATGTGCTGAAACTCCAGGTGTGTAAACAAAATAGTACGCGTCACATATTTTCGCGAAGAGTTTTCCCCAAAATCGAACAGGGGACCGTCAACAAATTGAAAAAGAACGAAGATCTTTTGGATAACCCTGTCAAAACTAATGTAGCAAAAGCGTTCAAACTGCACATTATGATTAAGTGGCTTATTGTAATGTACTGTGTTAATTTTTACAAGGATAGCATGTATACTCGTAGAGAAATTAAGGTTTTTATAAAAACAGTCCTAATTTTTTCTAAGTTTTTTGCTTATAATTTGCAGAGTTCTTATTATAAAATAATGTTCTTTTCTGACAATATGACAAAGATCATTGTACACAATACCCTGTCATCAGAATTTAAAAATAATAAAAATTGTATGAAAAATGAGTATGTTTAGTAAATAATTTTTCATTGCGCATGCGTCAACGATATCAAAATGTCATTTGCATATTGTGTTAGCTAAATGTATAGAGCAACTTCTGTAAAAGTTTCAAAAACATAGCTTGAAAATTCTGAAAATGGGAGCCTATAGAATCAACTCAAAATCCGTTATTCCTAAAGGAAGCAAAAAAATCAGGGGTTTTACCTAAATATAGTTGTACGTGCAATATTGTGTAGGCACTAAACAATAAAATATGGATACAGCCCCTCATCTTTTTGCTTCATTTAGGGAATAAAGGATTTTGATCTCATTCTATCAACGATAATTTTCAGAATTTTTAAGCTATGTTTTTGAGACTTTCACAAAAGTTGTTCTATACATTTAACTAAAATAATATGCAAATGAAATTTTAATAGCGTTCACGCATGCGCAGTAAAAAATTATTTAGTAAACCTGCTCATTTGTCGTACAATTTTTATTATTTTTTAATTCTGATGACAGGGTATTGTGTACAATGATGTTTGCCATTTTTTCAAAAAAGAACACTCTTTTATATTAAGAACTCTGCAAATTTATAAGCAAAAAACTTAGGACTGTTTTTATAAAAACCTTAATTTCTCTACGAGTATACATGCTATCCTTGTAAAAATTAACACAGTACATTACAATAAGCCAATTAATCATAATGTGCAGTTTGAACGCTTTTGCTGCATTAGTTTTGACAGGGTTACCTAAATATAGTTGTACGTGCAATATTGTGTAGGCACTAAACAATAAAATATGGATACAGCCCCTCATCTTTTTGCTTCATTTAGGGAATAAAGGATTTTGATCTCATTCTATCAACGATAATTTTCAGAATTTTTAAGCTATGTTTTTGAGACTTTCACAAAAGTTGTTCTATACATTTAACTAAAATAATATGCAAATGAAATTTTAATAGCGTTCACGCATGCGCAGTAAAAAATTATTTAGTAAACCTGCTCATTTGTCGTACAATTTTTATTATTTTTTAATTCTGATGACAGGGTATTGTGTACAATGATGTTTGCCATTTTTTCAAAAAAGAACACTCTTTTATATTAAGAACTCTGCAAATTTATAAGCAAAAAACTTAGGACTGTTTTTATAAAAACCTTAATTTCTCTACGAGTATACATGCTATCCTTGTAAAAATTAACACAGTACATTACAATAAGCCAATTAATCATAATGTGCAGTTTGAACGCTTTTGCTGCATTAGTTTTGACAGGGTTATCCAAAAGATCTTCGTTCTTTTTCAATTTGTTGACGGTCCCCTGTTCGATTTCGGGGAAAACTCTTCGCAAAAATATGTGACGCGTACTATTTTGTTTACACACCTGGAGTTTCAGCACATTCCAATTCATATTTCTTTCATTACTTAAAAATAATTACTTAATTACCAATTATGCTTAAATTTTGGACACCAGTGTAATTTCTTATTACTTACCCATCATACGTAGTATAGGGTAAGTCTTGCAATCGTTTTGAAAATCGAAAAAAATTTTTTGACGGATTTACACGTTTTTGATAGTGGAGATCCCGAAAAACATATTTTTAGAAACAAATTTTTGCCGTCCGTCTGTCTGTCTGTCTGTCTGTAAACGCTCTATCTCCCGAACAAATTGAGATAGAGACTTGAAATTTTGTATGTGGTTAGTATGTAAGAATGGGACGAACCCTATTTAATATCAGCAACCTCGATTATCCGGAACTATTTTTTTCGGACTCTCGAAAAATTCGTTCTGATGAAAGATACATAAAAATTTTCGAATTTTTTTGTTCTAAGGAATGGACGTAAAAGGCAATAAAATAACACACATTTTGCATATAGAACGAAGTCGATCGGATTATTAGTTGCCGAGATATTTGTAATCCTGTTTTCCACATTCTTCGATTTTTCATGACCCTGTATTTCATTCAAATTTCAATTCAGAGGTATACTTTAATTGGAAATGAGACGCTTAATCCGACGCAATTAATTGTTAATTAATAGAGTTATTATTTTTGGAGTTATAAGGATGTTTCTTTTAAGCAATTTGGTACTACTTGAGTAGTTTGGCGTTTTATATAATTTGCCGAAATTGGTACATCAGCAGTTCTTTAATATAGCATTACTATGTATTAACAATATTTAAATTTTTTTTATGAATTGCAATGCATTGTATAAATAGTTTTCATATGTTTTATTTTCATATACATATCCAGGATGGGTAAGTATTACGGTGGCCCCCAATGACTAGTTTTTTACAATTTTTATAATTGCATAGACATATATTTATAATTTTAATGTTTAAGTAAAGCATTGGCTCACAAATGAAGTCTAAAAAAATGTGCATTCAGTATAATTTTGCACAAATAAGCAGTGGTTGCAGGAATCATGAAATATTATAGGCATCCAAAAAGGAATAGTTAAAATTACTTTATCTAAGAAGAAATCATAATATTTCTTGAAGATAGCAGAATGATTGTATTTATGATTAAAATGTCTATTTTCGTTTAAAATTGAATATTGTAACCACTGAACTAGCAAGCATGTATTTGGAGATTGAAATGAGCTTTGCAGCCTTCAAGCACATTAAAGCTGGATTTTTTTTTTACATAGTACTAAATTGAATAAACTTAGTTTCGTAAAACAATAATTCTATATTGTTGCAGCTACGTCGTAAAAAAGCAGATAAATTTTTGTAAATGTCCGTCTAACTAACGTTTGATTTCTGGAGATCATTCCATTTTGAATCACTTATTCAGGCGATATTACTGTGAACAGAAATGAATAATCGTCCAAAAATTGATATTTTTTCTTCGAAATTTCACATTTTTATAAATAAAAATCTTGTGACGAGAAGTCTATCTATGGTACTGGACATCATAAAACAATATCGATTTGTTGTTCTCTCTTCCATGCACTACGACGAGTAACGTGTTTGTGACGCACGACATTGCTCCATAATATAAGCCAATCACAGCACATGATTTTTTCCTATGTCCGTATCCATGTAAAGGTTGCTTATATGCGCCCCGTAACCTATTGTCTTATGAATATGAATTGAATAGCTCGCAAAATAACTACTTTCGTTACATTTTAGAGTATGAGATATTTGTTAAACTTCATGAAATCTATTTGGATACTTACTATTAACATTATTAAATTAAAACTAATTTATCGCTTAAAATTGGAAAAAAAAATCGGTTTCGAAAGCATTATGGGAAAAATTCCATATCCTGTTCTGCGTTTTTTATTTCTTTCTTTCTTTTTGGCGAGCTTTTCTTGGCATTAAATGAACCGATGTGGTTACGATTTTCAGCCTTTAGGGTTGCTTTTGTAATTACTGGAATGGACTGTATACAATAAGCCTTTTGCATTTAGCATACTTTTCAGAAAGTTTATGACACGTGTTTTATTTTGAGATATATAATAAATATAATTAATGTATAAAAATATATAAATATAACTTTATAATATAGGTGTATATAATGCGTATTTATATATGCATATCTCTATATATTATTACATATATAGAGAGAAATATGTAATTTATAAATACATAAAATAAAAATTTTTATATGAACAATGTATTTATTTTTTTACTTGTGACATATGCAACGTTTATTAAATAAATATATGTTTATAATAAATAGTTAAAAACCATGATTTTTCGCCATCTTGAAAAATTTAATGTGATGCTAAAAAATTTTTGGCGCCAACCAGAACAGGATATGGACTCTTCCCGCATTATATATGTTTGTCTTGTTAACTTGTCATATACTTTAATTCGTGAGTTCAGTATGAAATCTTCCGAAATAATAAAAACATTACATTTATTTCAAACATGTTTATTAAACATATGATTTTTAATTTCACACATGACAAACAACAGAGTATACTAACAATTACATCTGTATCATATATTTTTGACGTAGGAAAACAGGTCTAAAACATCTGTAAAACATTCCTGAAAATAACAACGCTTTATAAACTCTCATTGAATACAAAACTAATTACACATAGCAAAGATATATAATTTTTTCTCATTATCATAACACCCAAATCAATGAACACTTAAGCAAAATGTTTTTAATTTTACGTAAAAATGGCACATATATACTTTTACTGACAAAATTATCGTAATAAATTATTTACAAGACATCATTTACAAGAAACATTTATACAAGTTTTCAATTTGAATATTTTTCGAACATATATTTTTGCTGACAAGTTTTGCTGCAATCTCAGTATATATTTTTTTAACTTTTTTCGGTACATCGTTTACACGAACATTGAATTAAAAAAAAAAACAACTTTACATTAAAATGCCACATGAAGTGTCTAATTTTTAACAGAGATTAATATAACAAACAAATGATTTTCTATAAATGTCTAATTTAAAAAAAAAATATGTGACATACTGATAAACTCTTTATAGAGATTAATAGATTACATATTAATAAATCTTTCATTCTTAAATTAAGAATGTACAAGAATGAAAATATATATATGCAAAATAGAAATGATTTCTCAAAATAATAAATTTCGTGAAAACATATTAACAGAAATACCAAAACTGTACATATATTTAAATTTTCCAATGTATTGTTTCAAAAAATTAAAAGAGATTTTGTAATTTACCATAAAAAGAAATTTTATAAAGAAATTAAAATCTACGCTATGATTTATCTGGTCCCATATTCACCAATCTGGAGAAATTAAATGCAGTATGCATGCATGACACATTCATTTATACGCAGACATGTATATATATATTGATCTATGTACAACGGTCTCTAGTTATGTTTCCATTCAAATTCTCTGTATTTAGAAACTGTCAATTGTTATAATACATTGTGAATTTGCATAGACGTAATATTTTAGTGTATACCAGTTACAACTTGAGCAAAAGCAGGATTTTTAAAAATTCATATCGGTTACCATAGACTGCATTTTCTTTGGAAATTTTTTCTTCAACAAAACAGATATCCTAATTTTTCATTTCTCACTATGATGGTTAAACCACTCAACTTGATTTTTTTTTCTGATTTTTGTCTCTTAATTATACGAGATGAATGAAACTCGGCCTTTTGAACTTGATTTTTTTTTTCTTACTTGAAACAGGTGTTAAGTTTTAAATTGCATTTTTACAACTAATTAATTAACTGTTTCGAAATATTTTTTATATTTTATTTATTTAACATGCCGCGAAGACTGAAAATAATAATGCGCTATGTATAGTAAAAAGTTGCTGTTTAAGTTGCTTTTGTGCACGCCCAGGTATCTGTTTGGCTAAGCTAACAAAGTCACTTAAAATGTTTAATAATGTGAACGCCTGAAGTCCAATTCCGGGTTATACGCTTAAAAAAAGTTAAGCTGAGTGACTTAATTACCTTAATGTGAACACGACATTATACCTCATTTGAATTTAGTACACTATAATTCATCAACTTTTCATAAAAGCATACAGGGTTGCATACACATATACAGTCGCAGCTATTTTGTAAGAATTATTACATTTATTATCAAATATTACTGCAGAATTAACATAAAAAATATATATAAAGAAGAAAGGGAGAAATTCGGATGAATTTGTAAGTACTGACATGATAAAACTTAATTCGAATTAAAATATTGTTTCATTGCTATAAAACCAAACAATGAAATTCATTTTAATAAATTAGATTTGCTTAGATGAATAAGTACTTTGAGGATTAACATACAAATATACTAAATTAGCTCCATGGAAGTTTAGGGTATCTTTACTTCTTGTTATCATAAATAAAGTCGCCAAAATAATGTGATCAGAAATAATTAACCAGAACCACTCTTACTTTTTCCCCTTAAAAAATAGATTTTGATATTATTAATTAACATTTAGGGGGAAAAAACTACAGTTTCTCGTCTTGATAGAATTTTCATCATTGCTTTGACAACATGTGTGACATCATAAATTTTTGATTCCCTGTATCGATATTCTGGAGTTATTTGGATACTGAAACAAGCAAGAAACTGTTTTACACATATAGACAGCTTGCACTGCCGTCACAGTAAAGACTGATACTCTAATCCGGTATACATCTAGAGTCGACACAAATGTCTGAACTCCCCGTTTGCCGTTTAAAGAATGTTTGGCTTTTCTGTTTAATTTTGATTTTTCTTATTCTTGCATTATTTTAATTTTAAGTATTTGAAAAATGAAGCTCAAATCTTTATGCTTACAAATGGAAAAACATCACATTTGCCTTCAATTTGGGCGCCAGATGAAGCATGTGACGTCATGTGCATGCCATCTATTTACGCATTAGAGATGATATTGTCGAATTCTATCGACAAATTCAGAGTGCTGATATTAGGCGTTAAGAGGATGAAAAACTGCCAGAACATGGGATGACAAACCACTTATTTAGTCACAAATGAAATACAAGATATTGCATCTTCAATCTGCATTCTGATTCGACGACATTTCGAGAAACTTTTGAGCTAACACTTGATTTCCTCAAGCTTTTTGCGAAATATCCACACAACACCCAGTGTGCTAGACAAACAGGAATGACAACTTTTTTCTGCAGTTCCAAAAAAGTATCGGCTAAACGAGACTTCTTATCCAACATCGAACATTTCAACGAATCAGAGATAAGCGATTGATACGAGTAGGCGATAAATATTAGCTCCTGTTACTAGTAATACTGGCTTTCCTCCTTTTTCTCCAACTTTTCCCAAGACAATTGCAACCTTTTTTTTTCTTTGAACGGGATAAAGTTGGGGTTAAAATCACCTGAAAAGTTTGTCGCGCGTAAAGTTCGTGAATCTGATAATAGTTCAACAGAACTTCAGTTGGCACCTTGTTAAGCGTGAAATTTTAGACCATGAAAAGTGTTGGTATAACAAGATGATCAAGCAATTGATGATACTATATAAAGTGCTAATCGTATTCCAAAATATGGACGTCGAGTGAATATTATTTGCGCTTCTTCTTTCTTTGGAAACTTCTACCATGATTTTTTTTATATCATTATATTTTTATATCATTCAATTTACCCCTTCGACGAAAAAACTGTTTTCAAACTGTAAGATTAAATACAAATAATGGATGATCGTAAATGTTACATTCACTTAACATTAAACATATTATACGTGTTTGTAACGTCATCAAGGGATTTCTAATGTGACGTTTTATTGGAATTTTTATTAATATTTTACTACTTTATTTGTTCTTATGTTATGAAAACTACTGAAAATTTTGATTTTCTAGAGCTTATGGCTAATGTTTACATGCATTTTATAGTTATAACCGCCTATGTTATTTTGATTAAATAAAGGGCATTAGATTATTTACAATTTTTTGTTACCATTGATATTTATTGTGTCCCTTAATAAATTCGATTCCGAAATCATATAAATAAATCAAATTTTATATTGGATCATAATTGGGTCAACTGGGCCATGATTGGTCACATTGTATCCATTTTATACTGACCACGTCTTAAGTGAACGTCGTCATTAAATTAAACCTAATCTTAGAGATTTTTTTAATTTGATTTATTAATTTTCCTATCTTAAAATTTTACAGTGATAATATTCTTTCATTTGTATAATTTAGCGAAATTGACTGACGGGATAATCCAGTAGTACCTATTACGTTTATTACCGTCTACCCAAATTGAGTTAGGATAGAATACTCTGCATTTTTGAACAAATACGTGGTTTGCAACCCTATGAGCGATGGTAATTTTTCATCCTATTGTCATCTTTCTGATTTTTTTCGGTTGAATTCGTTAACACCCTGTATACACTTATTAATCGAAGAATTCTTACGTAACGTACGAATTAAACTGACTGGAACCATAAAAATGTCATGCACATTTCAGAGTATTCGAAAGACAGTAGTTTTATAGAATCAAAAAATCCTTTTACATTGACGTCGAAATTTTGAGTATTAAAAAAACTATAAATTCACTAGGTTGTGTCAGCTAAAGACTAGAAAATATAATATTCGAACGGTCATAAGCATTGTAACATTTTAAAATGAAACATAGAGTCTACACAATAACACAGAGATACTCTGTACCTGGTTTGTATTTTAATACTTATCAGAGCTTATTCATTGCAGCATTCGATATTTGGCATCTAAAAAAAAACTAAGGGATCGAGCCCGGCCTGCCTGGGTTACAGAATATAAAGGAAAACTGTATTAATACATATATATATATTTTAAGATTCCCAAGTAACAACACCAAAAAGAATTTTATTTCAAAAGTATCAATTAAGGATTCGACGAAAAAGGCTTTTAAAACTGAAACCGAATTTTGGTAATTTTCCTATTTTCAGTGTAAAACAAAAACAAAAACAAAACAAAAACAAAAAACAACCAAAAAAATATAAAAAAAACTAAAATGTTCCAATTTTTTAAAGTAATTAATATATTTATAAACATACCTAGATATTAATTAATTATGCGTGTAAGTATACACGTGGTTCAAGTTGGCTCCCTATGCTTCTGACAAAAACTTATTTTTTATTCCATTTAAAATAAAATATGATTAAGTCATCACACAAAATCATTTTCTAACTATACGAATTCTAATTATAAAAATGCTTTAGGTATACCTATCTCGATTTATCTTTTATAATGACTTTTAGTAAATGATCATCTGTAATCTATACATATAATAAAACAGTAGGACCCGGTGTGTCTGTACATTGAAGATAATTGACAAAAATGGAGTCAGGGCGATAAAAGAAAACCAATGAAACACAAAAAAAAATTTTTTGAATTTTTTGTCTGTCTGTCTGTCTGTCTGTCTGTCTGTTTGTTCGAGGTTATCTTCGTAACTACTGAATGGATTTTTATGCGGTTTTCACTAATGAAGAATGCACACTCCCGGGCAGTGTATAGGCTTTGTTTCATCAAAATCGGACAACAGACAAAAAAGTAACAAAAAGAAACAAAAGAAACTATTAGGTGCGCTGCTCACGTTTTTTAGTACATAACGTTTTTTAGTACATATAAAATCCAATAGATGTCACTGTGCGATTTTAAAACGCGCTATCGTTATGTTTTCGCCAGTCTACTTAAGTATGAGAAAGTTTCAAGCTGGCTGTCGTTCCATGTGGTTTAGTCGGTAGAACGTCAGTGCGCCATACTGATGGCCCGGGTTCGATTCCCATCATGGAATTTTTTTTCACTATGTTGGCATTAACGCCTATAAGCAATTAAAAGAATTTGAAATATTGTATTCAAGGCGAATTTTCTCTCTGGGAAAATTTCCTTGCATTAATATGTCAGTGTAATTTTTTTTTCGATTTAATTTTTTTTTTCGAAACTTTGTTTTTCTTAAAAAATTACAGTAAATATTTGATATTTCCCAACGTTTTTTGAATGATCGACTTGCTTTTTTTTTTTTTTAATGTATGTCTGAACCTTATCTAACTACTTCTTCAAGATTTCTTTAGATAAACCGACCAGCGTAGCGGGCGAAGGCCGCTAGTACCAGAATATATTACAGGGTGTTTCAAAAATGACCGGTATGTTTGAAATATCAATAAAAACTAAACGGGCAGCGATAGAAATACACCGTTTGTTGCAATATCTTGGAACAACAGTAAATTATCAGACAGACAAGCTTTCGAAATTAGTTACAGTTTTCAACAACAGATGATGCTGCAGTCTGGGAAAATGTACGATATTTTCCACATATCCAACATGCGCAGCAATAATATGGTCTCTAAAGTAGTCTCTAAACGAAATTACTAGGAACCTTTGTAAACGTGTCAGGCTGGATTGCTTTACATGCAGAAGAGATGTACTGCTTCAGTTGTTTCTTGATTGTGGTGGTACACCTGATCTTTCAAGTAAAAAATCCTCTGTTCCAAGGATTTAACAAATTTTTCACAGTAAAATTGCAATCTGTGAACAGCACACGCTTACAGCAGAAAGACAACTTACAGAATGGCAAACTCACTGACTGCGTTTTCTTCTATATCTTTCAAATCGCCTGCAGCGCCATCTGCTGTTGAAAATTGCAACTGATTTCGAAAGTTTGTCTGCCTGAAAATTTACTGTCATCCCAAGCATATTGCAACAAACGGTGTATTTCTATCGCTTCCCGTTTAATTTTTATTGATTTTTCAAATATACCAGTCATTTTTGAAACACCCAGTATTTCTTCTTTTATAATTTGCACTTGCATCTTCAGTCAGTCATGGCTGATAATTATAAACAGTGAAATTAATAGCAATAAATAAAAAGTGTTACATTAATGACTAATTCTGTATACTTCCAAGGAAGATACAAGGTTCTTAGAATACAGATAGCTTCAGTAGAGTTTCAGTTCGGCCCAAGGTTGTAGTCGCAAAAATAACAGAGAATATACGCTCTAAGCAGAGGGTATACGCTCAAGGCAGAGAATATACCCTAGAGTGTGTATTCTATCGTCTTGGGAAATAGAGGGTATACGGTGTTCCTTAAAAAATCCAGACGGTATACGGCGTATACCCTCCACAACATCCCTGGTCCGGCCGAATTTTTGGCAGCATTTTCGATCAAAACGAATTTCTGGCGAAACTCAGATTTTGGGCCAAAAGCAAAAACGAATTTCCAGCCGATCTCTAGTAAAAATTTTGAATTCAAACAAATTTTTAAAATTTATTAAAAGGGATACTTTTGTTTGAGAAATAAAATTTTGAAATTTATTAAAAGCGGCATTTTCTTATGAGAGAACAATCGAAGAAACCACCAAAGATTTCGTATTTTTAGCAAGTTCTTTTCAATTCTGATCGCTTCAGTTCTTTAAGTGCGTAGTTCCATAACCTGTTAAATTTCTGTTTTATTTATAATATTTTACTATTTTATTTAATTGATGAAGTTTGAATTTCGTTAAGGAATATCAGCCAGAAAAAAATGCTAAACTATTTACATTAACACACATGTTGAAAGATTTATGTTTCATAATCGTTTGCACGTGATAGAAATAGAATTTTTTTTTTTTTTTTTTTTTTTTAAATCTTGCTTGAGGATTATTTCTTAAATTTTAAAAAAGAGTAAATTGCAATATAACTTGCCATATTACTGCAAAGAAAGCAATAAAGTTTTGAAACAAGTTGCATTTGTGAAAGTATTTTATTTTTTTTTCCCTCTCTCTTTCTCTACTCGATGGTACAAAAACTCAACATGTGCAATGTTTAGAATTTTTCTGCAATAAAATTGCTGTAAAAGAAAAGCATAATCGTTTGCTGATGCCAACCTGAAAATGATGTTAACGTTATGGAATTGCGCATTTGTCTTTTGTAACATAAATATATAGATAGGGTGTTAGATAGATTTGAAATGCACGAAGAGAAAGTGTTTCGAAATTAATAAAGTACACCAAGATTTACAGATAAAAATAAGATTAACATTAACAGGTTAGATTTGTAATCGAAATGAATCTAAAAGTTTCTTGAATCTAGAAATAACTGTAACAAAATTTGGAAAGCACATAAGTAATTTTTTTATTGCAAATATAAAGTATGTTGCTTGCTCGATAATTATGCCAATAATAAATTTAGTATTGATATAAAATGTGAAAAACTATCAAGTACATTAAATTGTGCTACCAAATGGATGTTTGGTTGTTATTATTATTTGGTTGTTATTATTATGGATGTTTGGTTGTTATTATTATTTTTTAAATTATTATGTCATATTGATAAACATTAAATATGTTTGCTTTGAGTGCTTTTTCAACAAATTTAGCGAAAATATGCTATTTTCAAATGTATTCATACATTATAATAATTAAGGGAATATTCATGTAAGTGATAATGAATTTAGTGAATTTTTAAATGCGTATACACATGTAGAGAAATTTCCTTTTGTTATTTTTATTGACACTCGGGAAACAAAGATGAATTGGCGGAATGTGAAAAATGTTAGTTAAAAATCTGATAAAATTTAATTAACATGCATATTATTTTATACACTTTCACGAACTGTGAAATCTGAGAATGGTAAAATGAAATTTTACTATGTATGTGAAAAAATTATATTTTTAATGAATTTTTTTACGATGTTTTATGATCGTGGTAATTATACAAACAAGTTATCCAATTTAAAGTCTCCCCAGCAATTTATAAAGTAAGTTTATTTGTTGCCTAAAAAATAAAAATAATCATCGTAAAAATGAAAATAATATTAATAACATTTATGAATTTTCTAAAAGAAAATCATTCGTTTTCTAATACTTCTTTTTCTGACTTATAGATGGCAGCACATCAAACAAAAAGCATCCAAATCCATATTCCAGTCTTTAGGTAATAAATAAATCAATCATAAAATCTCCCAGGCTAGTACAAATTACGGGGAGGTAAGAATGCTGCAGTGGTTTGGAAAGCTCGCTTTGTCTTATTATTCAAATACAAACATTCCACCTATACATTTCTACATAACGACAACACAAAAATATATGTAAAAATTCTCCATGGCAGCCATGCATATGGTATGATACATGGGCGCCGACAATGAGGACAGGGAGAGGGCTATTACTCCATGCTGGATTTTGAATATAAAAAATTAAATTTTCTTTAAGGGTTTTGAAAAATAAAATCTAGTACATTTATTCTTTCCATGAAATTTAAACAACATAAAAAAATATTAAAAAGAATTAAGGAAATTTTCGTCAGGAATTAGGGATGGAGCGGGAATCTAATCGCCTGAAACCGCCGTTGAAGACAATCTTTAGTTTTGTTTTTTGCTTACTTTTTAATCTTTTAACACCGGTTATTCAATACGCAGAATTTTTTTTGTAATTGAATCACGAAATTGTTCGAATTAAATAAGCTAAATTTTACAGATAATAATAATAATAATAATAATAATAATAAATAAATAAATAAATAAATAAATAAATAAATAAATAACTGGTGGAAGTAACGAAGGATTCTGATAACCTTATCCTTACGTGGCACTATATCTGTCTTTCGTCCCTAAGGGGTTAACGTATTTAACAATTAACCGTATGTACCAAGTTTCCTTTTTTCATGAAATAAAAACAGAAATTGCATTTAAATAAATATATATATATGTTAAATAATCACATAGAAATAAGAAAATTTTCTTCTATTTTATTTGTTTGTTTAAATTACGTAAAAAAAGAAGACTGGCAGTGCATCATTATCTTAAACGGGGGAGGGGAGGGGCAATGGGACAGAGACCCTTCTGATGAGAAAAATCTAAAATATATATGCATACATGCATGTGTTTAAATTCGCCTTTTTAAAGAAAAATTTTAAGAAATTTACTGTTGATTTTTCAATTGTTTTTCATCTTTTGTAAATCCATATTGATTTTGTGAAAAAAAAAAAAAACACGATTGAGGAACTTGGGGAACGTCACCTCGCCTCCCCTTTGCTTTTAATGTGTCGGCGCCCATGATATGAATCAATACAAAAAAGAATGCATAGAAACATTTAGCAATACACTGCATAGAACGATGTTGCATTGGTATGTCAGTCTGAAAGTTTGAGAACCCCTCCTCTAAGCTGATTAATAATAATAATAATAATAATAATAATTGAAAAAAAAAATGCAATTTCTAAGCAAATAGCACTTTTAGTTTTTCTTATGGAGTTTGGGAATTAAAATATATGGTGCTCATTCATATATATATCTCCTGTTGGTGAAAATTGTACATTAAATTCATACAATATTTTTTACTTACAAATTATAATTTAGAGAAAATATCATTACAAAACAAGTAAAATATAAAAATAAAATATCAAAGAAGTCGTAGCACGAGTAACTCCGAAAAAGGTATAACTTTTAATGTTTTAAAACATAGATATATTTGTACAATAATATAAAGCTTTTTCGTCATCACTCAAGTCATTTTATATAATAATTAAACATATTTAAAAGCATAGTGTTTTTCCAGAAACATCAAACACTACATTTTCTTTATAAATAAAAAATACTATTTATCTTTTCAAAAATGTAGCACTATATATCCATTTGTAAAAATTGCTTCAAAACTCTTTAAATAGTTTTATCTCTTTACACAATATAATAAATCCTCTCAGATAATTAATAAATCACCGTAGATATTAATAATAAAAAAATAATCCAATTGAAAAGATGATACATCATTCTTTAAATGATTATCTCATATACTTAAGTACACATTCGTTTACTTTTCCTGTGCATAGTTGAGATATTTCTCCAGTGAATTTTATAAAACTACCAAATAACAACAAAAATAATCTTATCTAATTGATCACTCTTTAAATATTTATCTTTTATACTTATGTACCAATTCATTTACTTCTTCTGTGCATAGTTGAGATATTTTTCCGATGAATTTTACAAAACACTTTACATAATTATCACTTAAACAATGTAATAAATAAATTAGTCAAGTAAATAAATCAGTTAATTAATAAATTACAATAACAATAAAAATTAATCTCATTTAACAGATCACTTTTTAAATAATCATCTCTTACACTTATATACGCATTCTTTTACTTTTCCTGTACATAGTTGAGATATTTTCCCGATGAATTTTACAAAATTCTTTAAATAATTTTCCTTTATACAATATAATCTTTTATACATTTAATTAATAAATCACAATGGATAATAAGAAATAATTTCACTTAATAGATAACTCTTCAAATAATTGTCTCTTATAATTATATATAAATTCCTTTCCTTTTTCTGCGCATAGTTGAAACAGTTTTCCGGTAAATTTTACAAAAATCTTTATATAATTATCTGTTATACAATATTATAAATCCTCTCGAGTAATTAATAAATCACAATAGATAATAAAAAATACTCTCACTTAATATGTCACTCTTTAAATAATTATTTCTTATACTTATATACACATTTTTTGAAAACTTCTCCTATGTATAGTCGTGATATTTTTACGCTGAATTTTACAAAATCAAATAAATAATTATCGCTTAGAGAATATAATAAATCCTCACAATCAATTAATAAATCACATATATAATAAAAAAAATTATCTTTAATAGATTCACTTTTTAAATAATTATCTCTTATACTTATGAACACATTTTTTATTTATTTTATTTTACCTATGCATAGCTGAGATACTTTTCCCGAGAATTTTACAAAACTCTTTAAATAATTATATCTTACACAATATAATAAATCCTCTCAGTTAATTACTAAATTACAATAATAATAAAAAATAATCTGATTTAACAGATCACTCTTTAAATAATTGTCTTTTATACTTATGTACACATTCTTTTATTTTTTCTGTGATATATCAGATATTTTTTCAGTTAATTTTACAAAACTCATTAAATAATTATCTCTTATACGGCATAATAAATCCTCTCGATTAGTTAATAAATCACAACAATAAAAAAAATCTCATATAACCTCTTCAGACCTGAGCATAAAGTAACTCTACAAATATATATTTATTGCTTTTGCATAATCGAAATGACACCATAGATGACAGAAAGAGTAATTTTTATGGAATCGGTACTTCAGGGGACTGGTAATTTAGGTTTACAAATATGGATATAAAAATATTAATCCCCTTAAAACATCAGTTTAACAAAGAGTAATAAAAATTTACGCTATAGTAAAATTAAGGTCTTTAAAGAAGTAAATGATCAGCAAATCCTCATTTTTTTTTAATATTGTAAAGCATTTAAGTTAAATAATCATGAATATTTCTTACTTTTTTGGCCACAATGTCTGGAAGGTATTTTCGAAACTCGGTTGAAAATAATATTTATTTTATGAGGTAATATTCATCAGTGCTGACATTTATTGGTTTTGTTTTAAAGTGAAAAAAATTTATCTGTATAAAAGTGAAGTAAAAATGCAAAAAAATCGAACAGTTTAATTTTTATGAGGAAAAGAATGGAGGTACACATTTGTGCACCTCAGGTCTGAAGAGGATAATAAATCACTCTTTAAATAGTTTAATTATATACACATTCGTTTACTTTTCATGTGCATAGATGAGAAATTTTTCCACTGTATTTTACAAAACTTTTTAAATAATTATCTCTTACAAAGTACAATAAATTCAGTCAATTAATAAATCACAATAATTACAAAAATAATCTTATTCAGTAGATCACTCTTTAAATAATTATCTCATATACTTATGTACACATTCTTTTACTTCTCTTGTGCATAGTTGAGATATTTTTCCGGTGATTTTTACAAAACACTTTACATAATTATTACTTACATAATATAGTAAATACTCTCATTTAATTAATCAATCACAATAATAATAAAAAATAATCTCACTTAATAAATCACTCTTTAAATAATTATCTTTTATAACTATGTATACATTTTTTTACTATTCCTGTGCATAGTTGAGATATTTTTTCAATGAATTTTACTGAACTCTTTAAATAATTATCTCTTTTACAATATAATCAATCCTCTCAATTAATTAATAAATCTCAACAATAAAAAAATCTCCTATAATAAATCACTCTTTAAATATTTATCTTTTATACTTATGTACACATTTTTTTACTTCTCCTGTGCATAGTTGATATATTTTTCCGGTGAATTTTACAAAACACTTTACATAATTATTACTTATACAATGTAGTAAATCCTCTCATTTAATTAATAAATCATAATTTTAATAAAAAAATCTCACTTAATAAATCACTCTTTAAATAGTTATCTTTTATACTTATGTACACATTCTTTTACTTTTCCTGTGCATAGTTGAGATATTTTTCCGAATTTTACAAAACTCTTTAAATATTTATATATCTTACACAATATAATAATTCCTCTCCGTTCATTAATAACTCACTATAGATAATATAAAATATTCTCTCTTAGTGTATCACTCTTTAAATAATTATATCTTACATTAATATACACACATTTTTTCCCTTTGCATAGTTGAGATATTTTCTGGTGAGTTTTACAAAACCCTTTAAATAATTATCGCTTACACAATATAATAGATCCACTCTGTTAATTGATAAATCACAATGTATAATAAAGAATCATCTCAATGAATCACTCAGTAAATAATTATATCTTATACGTGTATGAACATTCTTTTCTGCATAGTTAAGATATTTTCCGGTGAGTTTTACACTTACTATCAACATGTTCTTCTATAAAATTCTATCAAAAAAAGGTAAACACAGAAAACACAATAAAAAGTTTCTCATCATCAGAGAAATAGAAGCTTCCATAGCTCTCAAATACTTAAAAAAATATTTCAGACCAAAAACTGGAAAACAAAATCTCAAAATTCATATTAATTTAGCTTTTTTAACATAAATTATGGCACATATATGGTTCTACATAGAAGATTCAAACAATCGTAAAATTAATTCTGGGGGGAAGGGGTGAGGGATTTCATGTTAACGATTATTTAAAACTTTTTTTTCATAGATTTGAATATGTAAAAAATATTTACCTTCTATATTTATTTAGAAAGTTTATAGTAATAGAGAGTTTTCGTTAAAAAAATAAAAGAATAGTAAATATTCTAATTCGGTCTTTTTGTGAAATTTGATGATTTGTTTTACGGAAGATTACTTCCAAAATATTGAAAAACTTTGAATTGTGCACAACCCTTCGCCCTTTATGCACTCCGATTTAAAAAGCATTTATTCAGATGTTAGAATATGTTTATAAACGTTAATCATGCTAAAAAATTTTTTTTTTAAATTCGAACATAAATATAAGAAAAATAAGAACAAAAGAAAAATAAACGAAAAAAAAAAATATTCATATAAATTGAACATAAAAATAACAAAAATAACAACGAAAAAAAAATCGAAATATGTGCATATATATAAAAAGAAATCGAATATAAAAACAAAAAGTTATTGACTAGAATGCATTTTTTTTAACACTTTCAAATATCAAAAAGTTACTTTTCACAAGTGGTGTCAATTTCCTAACACAAAATCATAAAATATACAAAATTAACTTTGTAAAAAATACATTTTTGAGCGTCTCCAATCTTTTTATTTTGACAAAATTTACTAAGTTCATTTTAGCAATAACGATGCAAAATTGCGTAAACGATAGATAAAACTATGGCTTGAAAAATAAATTCGGTATAGTCGTCAATCGAGAATCCTATGAGCAACACATAACAATTGCTGTGTTGGGAGCCAGGACAATAAATAAAACAATATTTTTTAAATAGCATTAACTTTTAGGTACATTGGCGATATTATAAGTGCAAATTACCAAAATTTTTAAAGAGCCAATGTCTCATAAACCAAATATTCCAGTCATCACAAGTTCTAAATTTCTAAGAAAAATTAAGAAACGAGAATTTCGTCAAAAGAACTCAGAAAGATAGCTAATTTTATTTGCAAATAAAGCCGCAACTTTCGCCAAAGAATCGCTGAAAAACCAGATTTTCATTAAATGATCGCGGAAAAAAACGCGATTTCGGTTAGAGGATCGCCAAAAATCATGCAATTTTCGTCAAAGACTCAGAAAAAGCGTGGGATTCTCGCCAGAAAATCGCGAATAAACGAGATTTTCATCAAATGAACTTGAGCAAAAACGCAAAATTCGCCAAAGGATGGCGACTTAGACGCCGAAAATCAGTTTCCAAACCAAAAAAAAAAAAAAATTAGTCACAACTTAGTGACTGGTTTATTTTCTTTTTTATAGTAGTTAATATTTGTTAGTTATTTATATGTTGCAAATTTTCTTATTTAAACTTTACTTTTTTTTAAATAGTTATTTGTGTTTTTTTCAAATGGATTATTTTTGCGCTAACACTTTTTATAAATTTAGAAAATTTTATTATCAAATTACTCATTATCCTACTAATTAAAAAATATATTTTCTATAACTTATAAAAGCAGACTGGTTAAGTTCTAAACCCAACAACGGAGTCCGAAGAAATGCACAAGTAACCGATTCGGCAGTATTTTATATTAATATAAAATTGTCTTTAAAAATAGAGCCCTAAGTATATAACAAATAAATATTATTTACAGGTTGAATTAAGAAGCGATTCATTAATCCTAAAAGACCCATCTATTCATTATAAAAAAGAAGCTCGAAATAAAAATGAAAGCCTAAAAATAAAGTGTTGTGTTGTGTACATTACATGCAAAGGAAAAGACTATCATTTTCACACAAAAACCACACAGATTAAAACTTGAGCATTTCAACGTGATGTAGCAATGGCAGCACTGAATCAGAACTACTATCACAATAGGGCATATGTGATAATGTCCGTTTGAACACATTTCGAGATTGAAGCCCATAAGATGAATAAATACACGTATGGGTATGACAATTAAGAGAGGATTATTAAAACTGGTATGATTATTCAATGGCTCGAAATGTTGGTGTAGGGGGATTCTTTTAAAACCCTCTAAACTGATTCTCTCTACTTTTTTGTTTCCCTCAAATAACTTAAGAGGCTATACTTACCTCCAGCAAAAACATCGTTTCGCCGATATTAATTGCATACGAGAAATTTTTTAAGGCATTTTGTTTGAAATTCAAAAGCTTTAAATATTTTTTTTTCTTTGGGTAGCTGAAATCGATTTATACAAATCCATTTTTCATGTTTTAGATTCTGTTTACATTATTTTTGTTTTGTTTTATTCTGTCGATACTTGCTTTTTTGGAATTGTTTCAAAAATGAAATTATCCTCATAAAAAACAAACAAACAAACCTGCATACAAAATCCGAAAATTTAAAAACACAGTTGTAGAGATCGACCTGAGTCAAACAATAAAAAAAATATTAAAAATATCAAAATGCAAAGGAGATATTTAAAAAAAAATCTCCCATGGAATTAATAATAGTGCTTTCGCTTGAATGAAAAGTAGCTTCTAAAGCGGGTCGGTCATTAAGATCTCAAAGTCCCTCAATAATATTACACTTGTAGGGATGGAATACATTCTTATTTTTAAAATATATCCTCGAACAACTGACATTTATTATTTCTTTTTCTTGTCTATTCTTCTTAGGGATATCTCCATTTTCTTTCAGCGGTCAAAATATTTAAAAATATATGCTTAATTTTATCTAAGGTATTAAAACCTTACTCACAGCTCGTACGATTTTAAAACATAAAATATTAAATGAAGCATGGATTTTAGAAATATTTTGACAACCAAAAAGAAGATAGCCTTTAAGAGTTAGGAAAAAAATTATTAAAAATAATATTTTCCTGGATAGATTTTTTAAAAATAAGAGTGCATTCCAATGCCATATGTTTGACATTAGCAAGGGGAATTATGATATCTGATTGATCAACCCCGTAACTTGCCTGTAGCGAAATATGTTTCAAAGATAAGTATGTTTTAAGAATTATTTTACATGTATAGACATGAAAGGTATTTAAACATTTAACTGCAACAGAAATTTTAAGTTAACCTGAATTTTGCGAGGAATTTTATGAAAATACAAGAAAGATCTCAAACGTTTAGAGGGTTTTAAACATTATTTAAAGCTATTTAATGATAATTAGTCTCCATGTTGCACTATTCAACAAAAAATATTCATTACATTTCTGCTTATGTATAATAAAGATATTCATGTTTGTATTTAAAAGTGGTTATTTCTTTACATGCGTAGTCCATTTCTCGTACAAATCTAAATACCGTGCATATTGTTAATTAAATAATAAAAATATATCATATGAATGTTACTCTAATAGTGAAAAGCAAAATCGATAAAAAAAAATATATATATACGTTTCACAAAACAATATATTTAAAATGCTAGTCATTTTCCTCGGTATTCTTTCTTAATTTTTTGCAGTTTCTTTTATTAACACTGTAAAAACAAATCACTACTCTTTAGATTGATTTGGAAGGAACAGAAATGTTTCCTGTGCAAATAAGAATCCGTTTATAAACTGGGATTTA
This sequence comes from Maratus speculifer, assembly GCA_964019185.1. Taxonomy (NCBI): domain Eukaryota; kingdom Metazoa; phylum Arthropoda; class Arachnida; order Araneae; family Salticidae; genus Maratus; species Maratus speculifer. The sequence goes on along the minus strand of OZ025291.1, from coordinate 306,609,347 downwards.
TTTGCAAAGCATCCCTTATGCACGATTATTCAACTTCTGCAACAGTTAGATTTCTATTAAATATGCATCGCAAAACTCAAACACAAAAATAAACACATTTAAAAACAGTTTTTGTCACCAAATTAACAATACATTAAACTGTTGTGAATTAAAATTCTTCATATACAAAGCATTTTTTGTGCTGTGATTGTGTTCTCAATACGATGTAAAAGTATTGAAATTTAAAAAATGTGTTCTAAAAATAGTGTTGTTAATTGTGTTGAAATAGTGTTGTAAATAGTGTTGGTGGAAAAAGGTTCCTACAATAGTGCTCTGTTGCAGAACACTTTGTCACCAAAATAACACGTTGTAAACACCAAACATTTTAGAACACTATAAAACAACAGAAGTAAAACCCTTTCAAAACACTTTCTGCATGGTGTTTTTAAAATTACATAATAAGGTATTTGTATCCATTATGGACAGTGCTCTCAATATGGACACCCCTAATATTTTTAAAAGTAACAATTTTTATAGAGAGATCGCGCTACATTCCAGTGAAGAAAAGCAATTGAAAAGATAATTAAGCCAAGAAAGTACAAAAAAGCGAGCTGTTCGCCATTTAGAAGGAAACTTGTTGTTTCGTGGTGTGCTGGTCTTAATTACAGGTAAGTTTAAATTCTTATTAGACATTCCAAAATTACTTTAAATATTGAAAAGTGGGATGTTTTATAAAGCTTTTAAAACATATTTTCGATTGCTATTGCATACATTTCTTTAAAAAGTTTTCTTTATTTATTTATTACAAAATTTAATAAAACTATTCCCGATTCCCAATATGGACGCCTTATGTCCACATTGGAAGTACAGCAGGTGAATCTTCAGATTCAAAAAAATTTAAAGCTAAGCAAAACCTTCAACATTATTTCATAATATTTTATAGTAACTGAGGTGCTTTGGCATCGGTCTTCGAAGAGCCACAATCAAAAATGACCCCCTGTTCTAAAGTGTATGTTCTGAAGATATTTACTGTGCTCTACCCTCTTCCACAATATTTTAAGGTATAATTTTTTTATCCCCTCTCCTCTAAAAGTCCATAAAAGAGTGGCTCTTTCATACACCCTGTGTAGTAGATTAATAAGGAGCCACCTGTCCATAATATAGACTGGTGGTTCCTTATATGGACATTTATAAAAAAAATTATTTTTATCATTTAAATTAAACCGGAATAGTTACAAGGTCGCTAATTTTAATAATGATAGTAAACAGTCCAGGGATCATGGTCATATATTTTTGAAGTCCTATCACGTGTACATGGGAATGAAAAAAATAAATATTCCTTAGGGTGTCCATATTAGGCACAGGTACCTTATAAAAAATAAAATAAAGGACAATTTGCTTTATAGAAAAAAAAAATCAGGATATTACTGAGTGAGTTGACTAATTTTTAACAATAAATATCAATAACTGCATTTCTGGAAAAATTAACGGCTTTTTTGACATTATTTACAACACTTTATGCATAATCTCATTCCTGGCACAACACAACCCAAAACGATTTTAGTTAGAAATGTTAACTATTATGCTCAGTTACTGTTAAAAAAGTATTTCGCGATTTTGCAGCGTAGAATAGATCCAACTATTGCAGAAATTGATTAAAATCTGATGGATTATGGTCTTTCACACCAATTAAGTCATAGTGTAAAAGCCTCCCATTAAACATAGATGATATTAAAGATTTTTGTTCCTTTTTTTTTAATTATGTCTGAGTATAACTAACTCCTTGCTACTTGATAGCTTTATATTAGCAAGACTAACAAGATAGCTCTATTCCATTACACAATTGATTATTCCTATTTTACCATTTCCATTGAAGCTAAAATTCTGATTGAGATGAACAAGGGTACTCTAAATTTTGACAGAAAATTAAGAGTCAAACTTAATGCTCACCAATATACATATGCATACATAAAATCACAATAATATGAACAGACAATTATTTACAAATAAATAAACAGTGAAATATGACAAAAATATGCATAAATAACAAAAATAAACATAAATTCCTTTTCATTGCTCAAAAAGGACTGTTGTACAAGGTAAAAAAAATTAAAATCAAATACAAAATAAAAAAAGAAAGAGAAACAAAAGTTATACACATATTCACAATAAGTTTTTAGTATGCGGAAATTATGTAAAACAATTTTACGTATTTTAAAATAAAATATATTTTTCATGTAAAATTAAGAAAACTTGGTATCATTTTATTTATTTATTTATTTTAAAGTATTTTATTAAAGCATTTTTATTCCTTTCCTATGCATTTCATTAGACGTTATTATTACATAAACTAATTTTAACTGGTAAAAAAATTATTTTTCATAATAAAATTTTTTATTGAAAATGGTATTTTCTGTGGTACTTTCTGTTATGTTTCAAGGATTATTTTTCTAATTAATTTTTTAAGAAACGTATAACACATATATTTTCATATAAAAATGCGGATTCCGTTATTTTTTTATTTATATTTATTTTCCTCTCATTATATGGCAAAATCCATTCCTAATTTTAATACGCAGATGACACTTTGAATTCTTAAATATATTCCAGATATTTGAAAAATAATTGTTAGAATATTAACATTTTAAATACATCAAATTAAAAAAAAAAAAAAAAAAAAAAAAAAAAAAAAAAAAGCAGAAAAAATTAATTAAAAATTATCAAAAATTCTATTTTTCGTAATTTTAACCGAATACTCTGCTGGTGATAAATATCTAAATTACAGATGTCATTACTTTATTTGAGAATATTTTATCCGTTGGATATTTAAAAGCCTGTTAAAATATTAAAAATTGTATTTAGTACACTTATATTGTAAGACTGTTTTGAAACTTCCCTCCAATACAATACTTAATATCAAAGTTCAATTTTAGTCAAAATAAATAAATAAATAAAAAACATTTTTGTCCCTTTTGACGATTTGAAAGTCCCCTTAAAGAAGTATAAGATGATATGGTATAAAAAAAGGTGCTGTCAAACATTTGAGATCACACACTCACAATATAATATGGATATTGAAACAGCATAAAAATATACAAAATACTTGTTTGATGCATTCAATAAAATAAATGTTTACGAAATTTTAAAACTTTTTTTTAAAATTCTATTTCGAAAACAAAATAGTTAAATGATGCAGTTTAATATAAAAGGATATCCAAATTGTGCGATTAACTAAATGATGTTATCTTAGCAAAATCATATTGTCTTAGCCTTATTCATCTACTGGAATTATTTTTTCTGATACGTATGCTTGTGCGCCGTTTTTACAATATTAATATTAATAAACTTTGCCGGATAAATTACTTTCTATTTATTTATAGAAAAAATAAAAAACTCGATCTCCAACATAATTCGGCTTTTTTGAATCCACGTTAAATTTTTATTAAAGTCATGATTGAAAAAAAACGGTGACGATAAATTTGGCATTTAAAATTATAGCTATGTTGATTGAATTTATTGTGATTCAAAAGTTTCTTTTAGATTTTGCTGATGTTAGAGAATACATAATATTGTTAATTTCTAACTTTATTGTTCTCTTAAATAACATGATAGGGAGCAAGTATATACAGAAGGTCATTTGTAGTTTAAGGAAATGATTTGCAGAGTTAACCTTTTATCTACCGACGGCAATTTTAAGTACCATTAAAATTACTTATTACAACTTTAATGTTATTAATTCTTTTAATACGTCGATTAGTTGTAATACTGTTTAGAATGAGTTACAGATACATTACTTCATTTTTTTCGAAAAGTATTATTGGATATACAAAACAAAAATATTTTTAAAAAGGATGATCTCTTTTGCCTTTCTATCTTTTCAGCTTTCTTGGAGCTGAGGGAGGGGGATGGGGATATTTCCATTCGGAAATATTTCTATATTTATATTGTAAGAACATGATATTTGTACATTTTATAATTCTACAAAATACATAGAAAACAATTTAGAATAAAAGATTTGAGTGAGGTTATAAATATTGCACTAATTCCTTGTAAATTCAAATTTAATTAATCCTTTTAAATCCGTCAATATTTCTAAAATGCTTCAAAAATTTAATTAAATGATTATGTAAATCTTTTAATTTAGTTTAAATAATTTACGTAAAATGCTTTAGAATGTAAAATTTTTATGAATTCATAATTCGGTAGATAAAGGGTTAAAGAGACAAGGAATCTTCAAACTCCTTTATTTATTTAATTTTTTAATTACATTTTAAATACTACTGAAAGGCACGTTACATGAATTATGATATATATTTATCACCAAAGATTTTTTTTTTTTTTTTTTTTTGAGAAAAATTAAGAATTTTCCTGAATATTTTAAGCGTTATGAAGAACTTGTCAAAATGTTCCATGCGCATTCCTTATCAATTAAAAACCCCAATATTTTTAATGTAAATTTGGTTTATACATATAACTAAAAATGTGCACAGAATTTTACATATTTTGAATATTAAAGTGAAAAAAATATTTTTCGTTTACTTTTATAAAATTTTCAGAATTTCTGCATCTTATTTTTGCATAACTATTTTTAACTTTTCCAATTATATTTAATTAAAAAAAACTGTGCACATAATGCTCAAGATGATATTAAGATGATAACTATGCTCAAGATGATATTAAGGACAGGGCTTTGTGCACTCCTTCACCATCTTGTTACGGGCCTTTGTGAAAATCGTTTCCATAAAATACAAACGACTTTCTGTATAATATGCATGAATGTGTTGAAAGTTCTAAAAAATTGCTATCCTTCCTATGTTTATCCTTTGGAACTAAAGTTGTAAAAAACAAGATATTAGGTTGCGCTTGAGTCTTTTTACATAAAAATGATAAAATAAACCGATACACTTCATGATTTTTTTTTTCATATTTGGAATAACAATTTTCATTCACATGTGTTTGCAAGTTCCAGTAAAACAAAGAAAGGAGGAAAGAGTGTATGGCAGCAAATTCATGCATTTTGATATCGCCTTATCTCCCTCTCATGTTACTGAATGCCTGAAACAATTGTACAGTAATTTTCATATTATTGGATCACGGAATTTCTGCGATTAAATACGGCAAATATTACTATTCAGAAAGAGTGATGCCCAAATATTAAAATAAATATTTAAGACTCAAGTCGCGAAATGGATAATGAGATAAATAAGATATATCTTGGGAGATCACAAATTAGATTTTAAATGCAGCAGCAGCGCCTCTTTATTTTTTTCATCTTCATATATCTTCTAGTATTTGATCATTTAATAAATAAAATATAAATAATTTTATAAAATGAAAAGTTGAGCTTCAAATCATACATACAACTTATAACAATAAAATAAATCTAGTTACTATAAATGCACGGTATTAAGTAACAATATATATATCTAGAAATGCTTTTCCTGTCTCATATCACATATGCGCTTGTATTTTTTTTTCAATATACTTTTTGTGGTTATTTATAGATGATCAAGCCGATCCAGTGGCGTGGTCGGTAGCGTGAGCTCCTCCCACACCGCTGGACCCTGGTTCGAGTCCAGCTAGCGGCATGGGTGTGCGGGTGTTGTCCCTGTGATGTGTATTAAAATGTATATACTGGATTTCTTGTAATAATAAAGTGTTCTGTATTTGTTTCTGTGGTTTATGGATCATTCGAGGTAACAGCCATTTGTAGCTATAGACCTCAAAGCATTGTTCACTCAAACTCAAAGTATAGATGATCAAGTATACCAAAAATAGTCGGGCTGGATGATGTTCCATTGAAGCTGTGACCACATGCAGTTGGATTCTGAGAAAAAGTAACAACACTCAACAGGCATGTCGTGCACGATGGTAGTATAAGTAGCATGCTGATTGACAACAATTATTACACGGCTGTACAGGCAAGCAACTGGGAATTACTCGTGGTGTGTGAGCAGCCAGCCATGGGAGATGGAAGCCTGTGATAAAAAAAAAAAGAACAATGTCTTAAACACACGTTACTTGAAGACCTAAGATTAAATATTCGCTGATATTCATAATGCGTTTGTAAATATTTTCAGAAATTCTATAATAATAGTAATAATAATAATAATAATAATAACAATAATACATATATATATATATATATATACAGTGGCGGTCAAAAGTTCCCGGCCAGTTAGTTGATTTATTTACCAGCAGGTTTCAGCGAAGAAGAAGCACAATTACTTCAAAAATTAAGAATATGTGAATGACCTCTGACCATTTGATCATTTTGATTGGATACTGAAGACGCTTCATGCAATGGGGTAGAATTCCAAGTTCGCGTGTGCAAAAGTTTTCGGCCACTCATCATTCCTTAGTTTTTTTTCTGTCAGTAAAGCGTTTTTTTAGTTGTGTTTGTGAATGAATCAACGGGAATAGCATAGTTTAAATTAAAAATTGAAAAGTTCAACAATTATTGTTCGTAAATGAGAGATAAGTTTATCGCGAAAGGGCCAATCTTCTCGAGATATTGCGGCAAAGTTATCGACTGTAAAAAATCGACTGTGAACGATCTTTAAAAATGATATAAAGTTGCCCATGTTCTTCAGTACTTTCTGATGTCTGATGGAGATCCCAGAAAATAACTATTCTTGTGAACAGAATTAACAGGAGAAAAACAATTGATTACCCGCATAAAAATTCCGTTGCAATATCTCGAGATTTACGGAATGAAAATATTGCTGAAATAATTCGGTCTACCGTGTCAAGATGCTGACGTGCTTCAGAACTTTATGTAAGAGTCGGTGTTCAAAAATTTTTCATAGGTTAAAAAAAAAAAAATAAAAATAAAAATAAAAATAAAAATAACGCACCCGACTGGCTTTTTTCAAAAACCACAAAGTCTGGTCAAATGAAAACTGGACAAAAATACTATTTTTCCATCAATCGAATTTGAAACCTTTCTGGGAGTGATGCCAGACACTACTTCCAATGACCTAGCAGCAAAATATATGATTCGACTTATGTTATTCTCACAATGAAGCATGGCGGAGGACACGTTAGGCTGTGGGGAGTATTTTCTTCAAAAAGTGTCGGTCTGTTATTTGAAATCCACGGCAAGATGGATGATGCAATGTATAAAGATATCTTGCAAGATTATTTGCTGCCTTATTAGAGGAAAAATTGTGGTTACAACTATTTGTTTTAAGATGATAACGACTTAAAGAATGTATGCAAGCTTCGACAAACAATGGCTTTCGCAAAAAAAAAAAAAAAAAAAAAAAAAAAAAAAAGAAATTCTTTTGAAATGGCCAGCCCAAAACCAAGGTATGAATCCAATAGAAAATTTTTGGAAAGAAGTTAGCAAACGTGTGCGGAATTACAAACATTCCAACTCAGCCAAAATTTCCAAAAAATTGCAAGAAATGTAAAAAAAAAAAAAAAAAAAAAAGTACTATAGACGATCTTTAACCGTTGATTGTACGTTGCTGCACCGCAGTACTTATTACAAAGATATCGTGATAAAATACTAATTGTAAATGTTGTTGATCACTATAATTTTCTATCACAATAACATTTTTTTCCAAACTTGCGAAGGTGTCCATAAACTTTTGAGAACTTTTTTGTGTTTTCCTTTCTACTCAATTTTGTCCATTAAATTTATTGATATTTATATGTTATTCCGTAAATAAGTTCCCAACTATTATGCCAATAAAATGTATAAGTATCACTTTGAGATTTCTCTTCATATGGGTATACTTAATTAAAAAAAAATTTCTAACACATTTTTTTCAAATATATATATATATATATATATATATATATATATATATATATATATATATATATATATATATATATATATATATATATATATATATATATATATATGTATGTATGTATATTACAACAAAATTAGTACAAAATAATTTGTTTTTATAGAAAATTTTAACATAAATATGTAAGCTTGTCTGAAAAAAACCAAAATTTGAAAAGATTCCATTGACTATGTAAATAATACAGCAAAAATTCCATTTAAGGAAGTCTCATCGTTTCACTTAAACACTTCGTTATCAAGAAATTCATTAAGTATAATTTTAGTCAAATTCATGAAATTTTTATAATAAAATACACATGCATAAAATGAAAAATACATATAAAATAGAAATATTGTAAAAATGTATTTTAACTCTTGAAGTAACCATTTTTTATGCAGTATAGACATATAAGAAAAAAATAATTAGAATTTTATAATGTCAAAAAATCTAAATAATAAAAAGCGGTAAACAAAAACTGAATCTTAGTATACCTTTCCTCCTTTTTTGTTTAATGTTCCAAAGTCCTAACTTAACCCTTTCGGGTGTGGTGTACTAGTAATAGTACATATGGTGTACTAGTAATAGTCTTTTAATGGAGTATTACTTTGTTCTAAGAAATACTTTTACAACTGTTTACATGTAGTAATGTTAGTATATATCTATGCATTTACTAAATGACTTCATTTATGTTTCAGAATTTAGTAATAATCATAATTATTATTATTTTTCGAATTATCTTTGCGTCATTTACGATTTTTTTTTAAACATATGTTTCACTCATTAAATTTGAAGTAAAATTACTTTCCTGAAAGAATTGTGTGTAATAAAGCGCAAAAAGTGTTAGAAAGCTGTAATATAAGTTAAATTTATTGTAATAAAATATTTTCTAAACATCTCCAAAAATTCTTCCTTAGCTTTTTGTCATATAAATATTAGTTCAATAGTACGCAAAACAACAACATACGTTATCTTTTAGACAATGAAATATTCGTTAAACACTAATTAATTTATATGGACAGCTAGTGTTAAAGTTATTAACGTAAAAATAATTTTTTCTAAAAACTAAAAAAAAAAAAAAATTTCGGATCCGAAAGGGTTAAAAAAATCCCATAATATTAGGTTCAAATATAACGCTTCGAAATTACTTGAAAAATATCATTAAATAAATTGAAATTAAGATTCTTGTGCTAAATTCATCTTGAGTTAAATAATTGAAATTTATGTAAAAAGAACAAATAAACGTAGTACTATAATTACTTTTAGGTGTTTTTAATGTATTTAAATAATTTTATACCATATGTATGCGCCTAAAAGTTTTTTAATGGTTTTTAATATATTTTAATATATTTTAATGTATTTTAAATTATTTCATATTATATGCATGTACGTGAAACTTTTTTACATAAAAACATTTTTAATGTATTTTAAATACTTTTATACCATATGTATGCACCTGAAAGTTTTTTAATCTATTTTTAAAAATTTTATACTATATGTAAGCACCTGGAAGTTTTTTTAATGGTTTTTAATATGTTTTAATATATTTTTATGTATTTTAAATAATTTTATTTTATATCGATGCACCTGAAATTTTTTAATAATTTTCAATATATTTTAATATATTCTTATGTATTTTAAATAATTTTATTTTATATCTATACACCTGTAATTTTTTAATGATTTTTAACATATTTTGATATATTTTATATCTATGCACCTGAAAATTTTTAATGATTTTTAATATATTTTAATATATTTTTATGTATTTTAAATAATTTTATTTTATATCTATTCGCCTGAAATTTTTTAATGATTTTTTATATTTTCTAAAACATTTTTAAGTATTTTAAATAATTTTATATTGTATGCAAGCAACTGAAAGTTTTCTAAAGGTTTTTAATATGTTTTAAAATCTTTTTAATCTATTTTAAATAATTTTTTATATTATATATACACTGCGAAAAGTTTTTTTATAGTTATTTTATTTATATATTTTAAGATAATATTAATGTATTTTAGAGACGTTTATATTATATGTATGCACCTGAAAGTAATTGTAATACATTTATTTGGGATAATTATATGAAAAATATATTATGAAAAGAAATATCGAATGTATAAAAATATCGAAAATATTAAACACCATGATATTTTGAAAATAAATATCATAAATACACCATGATATATATCAAAATGTATTATTAAGTTGTAAAAATATTAAAATGGTGTTATGTCATGACATATACTTTGTCTATATTTTTTTTTAATTTTAGTCAATCAGGAAGTGGTTTTAAGACGATTACAAAATTCTCGCTTTACATACACAAAACATATTGAGTTAAATAAGAAAGTGTAAAAAATACAGATAATTAAAGAAAAAAAAAATCCTTGAGGGTTTTAAAAATAATGTGTAATAACATCACGTAACCCCTGTTACGCAAACTTAGATAATCCCATAAAACCCGTTGAAAACTATTTCCAATGAATTTTAATTGAAAAGCTGACGAATGCAAGAAAGATGATCGATTTTGGATCACAATATTTTGAAAAGAAATATCAAAAATATAAAAATATCGAACTTCATTACACTTTGAAAATAAATATCGTATATACATCCATATATATAATTAAGTTATAGAAATATTAAAGTGGTGTTATGTCATCTGACACATACATTGTCTATAATTTTTGTAATTTTAGACAATTAGGAAATTGTTTAAAAACGATAACAAAATTTGCTGTTTACGTACACAAAACATATTGAGTTAAATAAGAAAGTGTAAAAAGTATAGATAATTAAAGAAAAAAAAATCCTTAAGGGATTTAAAAATAATGTGTAATAACATCACATAACCCCTGTAACGCAAGCTTACATAATCCCATAAAACACGTCGAAAACTATTTCCAATGAATTTTAATTGAAAAGCTGACGAATGCAAGAAAGGTGAGATCGATGTCGGATAAATCCAAAATCAGTGACACGGAGTTGCGGTAGCTTTTCTCTGCTCCCCGCGTATAGAAAATGAAATCCGCAAAATTGGCTTTACCTGCTTCGTGTTCTAAAAATAACAAACAAAGCTCCGAGGTTCAGATTTTATTGATCCCCGAGCCTTACCTTAACGAAATTTTCTCGCTGGCCTGGCTAAAAATCTCCACATCTGTCGGAAACGGAAGCTCCGGCTACCTTCGGGGAAAACGACAACATACGGAATTTTAAATGTTATATATGGGAAGGATGCCTAGTAATAAAATATAAACGTATATTATATACAGGAAGGCGAAAAACTTTTCCAAATGAAGGGGGATGCCGGTTAATAAAATATAAATGTGTATTATATACATGACGACAAAAAGCTTTTTCAAATGAAGATGGATGCCGATTAATAAAATATAAATGTGTATTATATACATGGCGACGAAAAGCTTTTTCAAATAAAGTAGTATTGTAATTTCGTTTGACTTATGAATAACCATTTCTTTTCTACTACTATAAAATTCTTCTTCACACTATACAGACCCGGCAAATGCGCCGGATATACATACGCAAGTGGTCAGCGTTCTTTCTGCCAATATATTAATTTTTAAACTGCTTCTTAAAATCGCTATGCATTTCGATTAATCGCTTTAAAATTTTGATTTTTTTAATTAAAAATATCATATAACGCATGCAATTTTACAACAATTAGCCAGTGCTGACTCAACGATCTTGTGATGCTTAGGTAATGCCACAAAATCGCCGAAAATTCATAAAATTCAAAGTAACATAATTTGGTAAGTTTTGATAGTAAAAATGTAGCTTTTTAACTGCTTTACTTAGAGCACGATGAAAGTTTTTCTTAATAAAACTTTTAAAGTCCAAGGACCGTATAAAAATTTAAATCTCATAGTTTAAGTATGTAGATAGTATAATAAAACTTTATAAATATTTTATAAATATTAACTATTTAAACAAATGAAAAATCGGCCAAAATATAATGTATATGTATGTATATGGCATTTTTATAATATTTATTGGCGCACATGGATTATTATAAGATGCAAAGTACTTTTTAGAATATTTTCTTTTCGATTGGAACTATATAACTTTTTCGTGTTTAACTATTGTTCATCGATAAGAGAGGATGCGTTATCCAGAGGGTGTTTACACATATTGGGAACGATTTTGATATTAAGCGGCTACTTCGGTCAAGCGAAAAGAGCCGTTCGGCTAATGTTATTCCTATGGAAGAAATTTATAAAGATATCTGGGTTGCGTTTTAATATTTTTTAATGATTTTTTTTATATTGGATAGCAGAGATCGATCGATAGCAAAGACCGTTTTTTGCTTTTTCTATTTTGGCTGCAGTTTTTTTTTTTTTTTTTTTTTTTTTTTTTTTTTTTTTTTTTTTTAAATGAGTAAAAATAACATTATTTAAAAAATCTGCAATCCAAACCGAAAAAGTAAGAAATAGACATATTACAGACCGAACTCAGCTATCCTATGCAATAAAAAAAGAAAAAGAATCGTTTCAAAATATTCAAGATTAAACGAGAAATTTGATAACAACCTGCATACAGTGTGTCTCACCGAAATAAAGCCACCGCGATTTTGTACCGTAATTGAACTAGAAACAAGCCAATGAGAACGAAACAAATGTAATAGGAAAATCTAAATAGGAAATACATATTTACAAGGAGTAACTCACTCCCTGTACTACTTGGTCAGGGAAAACATGAATTTATAAAAAGGGGCGACGAATTGTCCCGAAGAAATAAAGCTACTACTATTAATAGCTAATATACAGAGTGATCCAAAAGTCAGGACTGATAGAAACATTGCGCAATTCGTAAATAATTTCCTCCGTTGTGCAACAAATGACAATTATCATGGCATCATAAATAAAGTTAAGTGCTCGTTAGAGTGACCTTGGAAACAGTGATTACGAGTGAACAATTACAGGTTTACAAAAACTGTCAAAACTTTCAAAATGACTCTTTTTTATTAATAATTGTTTCTATATTATGATTTATGTATGTATCGATTTAAATTCATTCTGTTCTCTGTTTTGTAGCTTGATGTGAGCACTACGCTTTTGCTGTGTTTGTTTTTCTCGTGTGTAAAAATTAAAGTAGAAAATGAAGAAGTGTGTATACAATAATTTGTGTGTGTGTTTTACAGTCACCATATAATAATATTATACGTCTTTATCAAGATGAATTAGTGCAGTGTATAGATCAAAATGTGAATATGCCCGGTTCCCTTCTCCTATGGTGGATTTAATTGTTGGATACTTCAATGAAGAAGAATTCATCGGGTGAGTACCATTTACTCTCCTATTTAATTCTGATTAATGATAAGAAATGAAGAAAACTATTGTATTGAGGATATAGTGACAACTCACGCCATTATTAAGACAAACGTCTTTCAATGATTATGAGAACGATCTAAAAAGATATATCAATTTGATAACATAGTGATATACTAATTTCACACAAATAAAAAATATTGAATAAAAAAACAAATAAAAATATAAGATTAGAATGGCTACATTAAAAGATAATTATTCAATTGAAAAATTGACAGCAACGAATTACAGTACATGGAAATTTAAAATTGAAATGCTCTTAACTAAAGAAGAGCTGTTCCATGTAATAACCGATAATCCACCGACCCCTTTGACCGATCAATGGTCCAAAAATGATAGGAAGGCCCGGGCATTGATAAATCTAACTATCGATGATTCACAGATAACCCACGTTAAGAACCTACAAACTGCTAGACAAACATGGGATGCATTAAAAGAAATCCATGAAAGATCAAACCTCACAAGCAAATTGTTTCTCCTTAGAAAGTTATATAGTATAAAATTAGCAGAAAATGGAAATATGATAAATCATATTACAAAAATAATGGAGCTCGTTGATCATTTGGCAGCTATAGGCGAAATAATTGATAATCACCACATTTCCGCGCTCCTCCTGTGCTCTCTGCCCCAGTCTTATGATAATTTAATTACTGCTCTCGAAAGTAAAGAAGAAGCACAATTAACTCCGTCATATATTAAAAATAAGTTGATTGACGAGTTTAATCGTCGAAATGAAAACTATGAAAGTATTGATAATACAGCGAAAGCTTTTAAAGCTCAGAAAAAGTTTCCAGCTAAAAAAGAATCAAAATATTGTTCGATTTGTAAAATGAGAAGCCATAACACACAAGAATGTTGGCACAATAAAAACAAAACACACACAACACAACAAAATCAACACAACAAAAATTACAAAAAACACTATTCTACATCACTCGTTTTTCAAAGGGGTGAAAACAATTTTAAGAATGAACAAGCATCGGAATCGTATAACAGGTTTAATCGCTATGAAGGAAAAAACAATACATGGAGAAACAGCGAAAACAAAGATTATGCATTTATAACACAAGGGATAGAAAATAAAACATTCATTGTGGATAGCGGTAGCTCAAGTCACATTGCATCCTCTGAATCAATGTTTACAGAGATAAAATCGAGGGAAAAAACAAACGTGACTATCGCAAACGGAAAAAAACTTATCGCTTACGGTTCAGGCGATGTAAATTTAAATACGCTGACATCGGATAATAAAATTCATAAAATAACACTTAAAGATGTACTTCTAGTACCTGAAATCGAAACGAATTTACTATCAGTCAGCAAAGCAACCCAAAACGGATGTGAGATTGTATTTAAAAATGACCGATGCTCTTTCAAACTTAACGGAGAAATCTGCTTAGAAGCACAAAAGGTAAATAACCTCTATGAAGTCCAGTTGGCTAACAAAAACCACGCGAACATTACACAAACGTGCAATAATAAAAATTGTCTAGAACTATGGCATAGAAGGTTAGGACACAGAAATCTAACATCGATTAAAGAAATTACACAAAAGGAATTAGTAAGAGGTATCCAGATAAACAATTGTAAACATAATATAGATTGCGAACCGTGTATTAAGGCGAAATTAACTGATGAACCCTATCCGAAAGTTGCTCAGTATAGAGCAAGTAAAAGGCTTCAACTTATTCACTCGGATGTTTGTGGATCTTTTCAGACACCCACGATTGGGGGGAAATCATACTTCTTGACTTTTATTGATGACTACTCGCGATTCACAATAATCTACCTATTGAAAAGAAAAAGTGAAGTCTATGAAAAACTCAAAGAGTTCATTGCGCTAATAAGCAACAAATTTGGTGAAAAACCGAAAGAAATCAGAACGGATAATGGGGGAGAATTTACATCAGATGAAATTGAGAATTATCTCAAATCAAATGGGATAAAACATCAACATACAGTCCCATATTGTGCAAGTCAAAATGGGGTGGCTGAACGGAAAAATAGGTCGTTAGTTGAGATGGCTAGGACAATGTTAAATGAATCAAATCTACCTTTAAAGTTCTGGGGGGAAGCAATCTGTACGGCAAACCACCTACAAAATAGACTGCCTACAAAAGCTAATGCAAAAACGCCATATGAATTATGGACAGAAAGACAGCCAAACTTAAGTTACGTTAAAGTATTTGGCTGCAAAGCCTTCGCTTATATTGACAAAGCCAGAAGACAAAAATTAGATAATAAAGCTGTTGAAGGTATTTTTGTGGGATACGACAATGAATCTAAGGGATACCGCATATATGTAGGAGGAAATGAAACAAAAATCGCGAGAACGGTAAAATTTCTTGAAAATAAATTCAAATACGTAAATGATAAGCCTGAAATTGAACAAAAACAAAATGAAGACGAAAAACGCAATTGTAAAAATCTCGTGGAGATAGAAATTTCGAACGGAAAAACAACACCATCTGCGTCTCAACAACAAATTGTGGAACTAAGGCGCTCAGATAGAATAAATAAAGGCGTACCTCCTGATAGGCTTATATATATTGTCAAAGACGACAAAATTAATGAACCAAAGGATTATAAGGAAGTTAAATTAATGGAAAACTCTCCGGTAAAACAGAATTGGATAGAAGCCATGGAGAGCGAAATGAATTCTTTAAGAAAAAATAAAACATGGTCAATTGTAGATCCTCCACCGAATAAGAGAATAATAGGTTGTAAATGGACTTACAAATTAAAGCGTGACAATACCGGAAAAATCCAAAAATATAAGGCACGTTTAGTAGCTAAAGGATATACGCAAAAATTCGGAGAGGATTACGACGAAACCTACGCACCGGTCGTATCGTATACTACGATAAGAGCATTATTAATAGCGGCATTGCACCAAAACTTAAATGTTAAGCATATAGATATTAACACCGCGTTCTTACATGGGGAACTTGATGAGGAGATATACATGTCGCAGCCGGAAGGATTCGTTGAACCAAACCAGGAAACCAAAGTTTGTAAATTAAATAAGGCAATCTACGGACTTAAGCAAGCCGCGAGAGCGTGGCATAATAAAATAACAGAAACACTAAAAAACATGAATTTCATTCAAAGTAAAATTGACACATGTCTTTTTACACAGAAAAGGAATAATGAAACAACCTATATAATAACATACGTTGATGACCTCTTAATTGCAGGGAAAGACGAAACCATTGAGGAAATAATCGCGAACTTAAATAAAGAGTATGAATTAAAGAATTTAGGGGACGTAAGCAATTATTTATCCATGAACATTCGAAAGGTAAACAAAAGCTACTTAATTAACCAAACTTCAAAAATTGAAGAGTTAATTAATAAATTCAATTTACAAGAAGCAAAACCATGTAGTACACCCATGGAAACAAATTACACTCACTTTAAAGATGATGACAATATTTTACCAAACAACACACAGTACAGACAAGCCATAGGTGCACTCTTATATCTTGCCACAGTGAGCAGACCTGACATTTGTGCAGCTGTCAACATCTTAAGCCGAAGGAACGAAAAGCCAAGAATGAAAGATTGGAACAGTGTAAAGCGGGTCATGAGGTATCTTAACACAACAAAAACCTTTAATCTAGTTATAGATGGAAATTCAAAACCAACGCTAGAAGTCTACGCGGACGCTGATTGGGGTGGAGACACAGAATCAAGAAAATCGACAAGTGGTAATGTATATTTGCTAGGTAAAAATCCCATACTTTGGTCAACTAAAAAACAATCCTGCATAGCTTTATCTTCTGCCGAAGCTGAGTACATCTCAGCAGCTAATGCAGCTAATCAAGTCAAATGGCTGGTGAATTTACTTGAAGAACTCAATATCTCACAAACATATCCTATAGAACTCTTCGAGGATAATCAGTCGGCTATCAAAATGATAGAGCTTGAAAAACATTCAAGTAAAACAAAGCACATAGAACTTAGATATCATCTCATAAAACAACTGAAACAAGATGGCATAATAAAACTCGTATATTGCCCAACCAAAATAATGATAGCTGACTTATTCACAAAACCCCTGCCAAAACCTCTTTTTGAAATTCACAGGAAGAACTTGCATCTGAGTGACAACACAACTTCAGAAATTAAGGAGGAGTTGATAGAAACATTGCGCAATTCGTAAATAATTTCCTCCGTTGTGCAACAAATGACAATTATCATGGCATCATAAATAAAGTTAAGTGCTCGTTAGAGTGACCTTGGAAACAGTGATTACGAGTGAACAATTACAGGTTTACAAAAACTGTCAAAACTTTCAAAATGACTCTTTTTTATTAATAATTGTTTCTATATTATGATTTATGTATGTATCGATTTAAATTCATTCTGTTCTCTGTTTTGTAGCTTGATGTGAGCACTACGCTTTTGCTGTGTTTGTTTTTCTCGTGTGTTAAAATTAAAGTAGAAAATGAAGAAGTGTGTATACAATAATTTGTGTGTGTGTTTTACAGTCACCATATAATAATATTATACGTCTTTATCAAGATGAATTAGTGCAGTGTATAGATCAAAATGTGAATATGCCCGGTTCCCTTCTCCTATGGTGGATTTAATTGTTGGATACTTCAATGAAGAAGAATTCATCGGGTGAGTACCATTTACTCTCCTATTTAATTCTGATTAATGATAAGAAATGAAGAAAACTATTGTATTGAGGATATAGTGACAACTCACGCCATTATTAAGACAAACGTCTTTCAAGGACAAACTTTAAAAATGAATAATTTGAAAATGAATCAAGCTACTAAGATACGGTTTGCACTTAACGGATGGAAGAGAAACCGGGTTTTGTGTGGCAACGAAAAAAATAGTTCTGTTGGAATTTGGTGAGGTATCCTTACAACAGGCAAAAGTGACAGTCAGGTATGGCTTCACTGCGGATTTCATAATTGATCCATTTTTTTCGAGGAAGTCCCATTGACGGGTTTCACACTCTATGACTTTTGGCTGTGAAGATTCTTGAAGTCAAAAATTTACCCGGACCAACCGGCATCATCAGCAGCATTGAAAGATGCCATCCGCCAAAATGTGTCTGCCATGACGCAAGAAATGCTACTAAATGATATGAACGGTGAGGTACCTCGTCGCACAGGTGTATTTCTGATTTATGGGCAGCACTTTAATCATCTATTGCAGTACTAATTAATTGTAATTAATCTGACTTTTAAGTTGTCAAAATTTTTTCATTTGTAAATCATCTTTTGATGTAATAAAACCCTATAAAGTCATTTTTGGTCGAGAATAGAACTACTTGTTTTCGTTGCCGCACAAAACCCGGTTTCTTTTGCAAACGTTTGGTGTAAACCTTATCTCTTTATCTTGAATCGTTTACGAATTATTCATTTTTAAAATTTGTCCTGACATTTGGATCCCCCGGTATCTCCCATGCTTATATATGACTTGGATTATACGATGTGGCATACCATTTATTAATCACTGGAAGACAGTAGCATCAATATTATCCAAGGCCTTGATGATGGCGGCCTTTATTTTTGCCACACACTTGAACTGTCTGCCATTGGCATTTAAAACACTACTGAAGATACCTCACATATTTTCTTGAAAACTGAGATGAAGGTAAAGGGCAGGCCATTCCATGACACGTCTCCAACTGTCCAAAAGACATTCCTAGAAGGGTTTTGAAAAGGTTATGGGGGTGCTGATTTGCTGTAAACTCCAACTATCCACATATTATCTCTGTAAATGGCAATAAATGGGTTTCTAGTATTTCTTTGTAATCGGTACTCTACATGAGTTCAGGGTGAAAAGTCAGATTAAGTTTATTACTATAGTCGAAGCCTCCAAACACCATTATTTAGACTCCACCTACCAACCCATATTGAAAGATATTCATAAGCAAAGCAGAGTCGATGGGCTAAATATCATCAAACCTGGACGGGCTAGTGGCTTCTTGTTATATCCCCAGATGAGATAAAAATTAGTTTGAATGGCTCAGGTAGCCTTGCTTTATATTAGCATGACATGAAGAAAGGTGAGGAAATTTTGTTCAAAAGTCAGCACAGCGGAGGTTTATTAATAGAGTTGAGAGGCTTCGAATATGGTGTCAAACTTAACCTGTCTCTTCTCTCAGACCGCATGTAGATTACCGATTACCAAAAATTGCTAGAAACCAATTTATTGCCAATTGGAAAGAGAATGTTGAATTTTCTAACCTTGAAAGGCCCCCATAATCTTTGAAAAATCCTCCTAGGAATGGTTTTTGGGTAATTGGAGACATGTCATGGAATTGTCTGCCCTGTACATTCATCTTAATCTCGAAGAAAATGCGTGGAGTATCCTCAGTAGAGCTTTAAATGCCAACGGTAGACAGTTCAAGCCTGTTGCAGAACTGAAGGCTGCCATCATGAAAGCCTTTGATAATATTAATGCTACTGTCTTCCAGGGATTAGTAAGTTGCATGCCGTGTCGTATATTCCAAATCATATGTAAGCAAGGCGGATATATTGTCTATTAACTCTAACTGTAGTTCCTGACCAAGTGGAGCAGGGAGTGAGTTTTTCCTTGTAAGTATGTATTTCTATATAGACTTTGTTAATATATTTGTTTCGCTCTCGTGAGTTTATTTCGTGTCCAATTACGGTATAAAATCTCGGTGTCTTTATTTCGTTGGAACACAATGTATAGGATCAATAAAACGGAGAGGGTGTTTTCAAAAGAATAAAGAATCCCCTTAAGATTCCTGAGACCTCTTAATCTCTTTTACATGTACGAGTTTGTAAAAGAGTTGATTACTCATAATCTTAGGTATATATAGTTAGTTGTTACCTGGACATGATTTCGTGGTCATTGGTCTCTGTGGGCACGTCCTCCGCCTCCATGTAGCAGAAGAAGGCGATGAGGAACACTGAGAGGATTCCTATAACGGCTGCCAGGATACACGCCGTCATCAGGGCTACAAAGGAGCGCAAACACATTTTATTAGATCCTTGCGATAATGCATTTACTTCAAATTGCTATAAAAATTATTTTAATGATAAAATAGTTTTATTTAACTGTTGACATGTTTCAACTCTTCCCGAGTCATTTTCAAATAATAATAATACAGTAAAACCTCCATAACGGACACTCCCGAATAGCGGACACCTCTATTTAACGGACAGTTTTCAAATCCCCACTCCCAAAACTTTAATTTTTGTATGTTTAACCTCTGAATAACGGACATTCCGAATAGCGGACAGTAATTTTGGCAAAAAAGGAACAAAAATTATTTTTTAACGAGGAAAAAAAAAATAAAAATCCTCTAAATTTATCAGGGCAATGTATCACAAATTTTGTGATCACAGATAAATGTGGGAATGAGCAGGAGAAAATCCCCTCTTTCCCCTACATTTATCCCCTACATCCCCCCCAACACACACACACCCTCACCCTCGGATGATTGGATGCTTTTAAGGGTGTATTCTGATCCAAACTGCCTTTTTTCAGATTTATTTTTAGATAAAAAATTTTTTTTTCAAATGCACCAAACTTTTAAATTCTCTTATTTAGAAACTATACAAGGTGCACTGTAAAAAAAATCTGTAACCTTAGTAATCTAAATTAACCGAAATCTCTTATGCTTACTAAAATTTTATGTGTACACTGTACAAGAAAATGATGTCAATCTACAAAACTTGTAAGCAAAACTAAAACCATCTGTAACTTTACAAAAGAATTTACTAAAATTTTGGTAACTTTACTAAAATTTCATCTATAATGCTCGTTATCGTCGCTTAAAAAGTTCTTGGAATACGATTTCCCAAAAAAATTCTTAGTAACCTTAAAATTTGATTCAAAGTGCAAATCTGTATCTGTTACATGAATTTTTATTGTTGCCGTTACATAAAAAGTTCTTGGAATACAATTCTACTAGAAAAATTTTTGTAACTTTCCCAATTTTTTTTTTACAGTGTGCCGTGATTGTCAATCCTTGATAAATGCAGAAAATGTTGCAAAAAATGCTGTCAAAAACGGCGTTTTGGACCAAATTTTCCGAAGCGGGAGGCTTGCGAACGAAAAAAAGGGTCACGCTGAGAAAATAATTGCTTATAAATCAAATTCTAATTAATTCAGCGAAAAATTACATCACACGGCACCTTGTACGTCACTTCAAAAATCCCCTCAGCAAGTTTCATGTTTCTACTTTTAAAAATGTGTCCAAAATTGTATCTGAAAATTTCGAGCTGTTGAAGGTGGAAAATCATTTTTTCGAATACACCCTTAAGAAGCAGAAAAATACAATAAACAGTTATGCATTTTTTTTTAAAGAAAAAGATGATTTAAAAGAATTAAAACTACTCACAGAGTTAAAACTTCGCATTGAAAAACAAATTATATCTAATCGCATGTAAAAGCATACTTTTGTAACATTTTTTTTTTTTTTTTGTAAGAATGTAAGGAAAGCAAAGGATAAAGGTATGCAGAATTTTATTTCAATTTTATTGCTTTGAAAATTATTTTAATTTCTGGTTTAATCATATAATAGAGGTTTTAGGACATTTTTAAATCGACTAATGAAACATTCAGCATTCATTAGCAATTTTTCTATCTCTAAGGTTTTCCCAATAGCGGACACCTCCGAATAGCGGACAATTTCTGCGCTCCCAAGGTGTCCGTTATTTAGAGGTTTTACTGTAAATAAATAAATAAATCAATAAATAAATAAATAAATATATAAATAAATATTAATTTGAAAATGATGCGGAAAGAGTTGAAATATGTCAATAGTTATATAAAACTATTTTATTGGGTTTTTTTAATCATTTATTTAATATTATACTTTTTTATCAGTTATAAATAATACGGAATCATGCACTTAAAAATAATGCACTGTTCTCAATTCCAAAGCAGCTAACTCTCTGACACATTATTTAATTCATTTTTGTTGAAACGCATGCAATAGATAGGTATACTTGTTCACAAACCATGCAATCGAAATACGTTTTCAATTCTTTAGTACAGAAAAGCTATCTTTCAGAAAATAGTGATAAATTGGGTGTTTTGAACCGAATGGAGAAACGCGATACCGCGACAGAGGAGAAAAACAGGACTCACATGACAGCAGTTGCTTTTATAGTTCGAGAAGAAATTTCTGTATCAAACAGTAGCGTAGCTAAGGGGGGGGGGCAAGGGGGGCGTCCACCCCGGGCGCCGAGGCCTAGGGGCGCCAAATTGAGAGAAATTGTTATATATCTATATTGGGGTGGGGGCGCAAAATTTCTTGCTGGCCCCGGGCGCCAAAAAACATAGCTACGCTACTGCTAAAAAACTCATTTCCAAATCGGTTCAATAGCCGATCGGTTCAGGCCTGTCAATTTTTTGTGTTTACGTTTAAAAATAAGTACAAAATTTTGTCGGAAAGTTTCGCGTTGTTGAGCAGGAGATTTGAGAACAGTCTTAACATCGTTCGTAAATCCCTCGAATTTCAAAATTAGAAAATTCTTCGGTACCAGTATTTTCTTGAAATTCTCTCATTAAATAAGGCAATAAATCATGCGTTTAAACAAAATATATTTTCTTTATAATATATATATATGTTACAGGCCAAACCCGATTCTAGGCCAAACTAATCTATCCTAACGCCCATCGGATAAACTAGTTTTTCCTAGGCCAAACCGGTCTATCCTAACGCCCATCGGATAAACTAGTTTTTCCTAGGCCAAACCGGTCTATCCTAACGCCCATCGGATAGACTAGTTTTTCCTAGGCCAAACTAGTCTATCCTAATGCCCATAGGACAAACTAGATTTTCCTAGGCCAAACTAGTTTGGCCTAACTTTTATAGGTCAAACTACTTTAGCCTGCTGTTTAATGGTCTGAACTAGTTTATCCTAGGCCGATCTAGTTTATCCTAGGCCAATTCAATTTGGCGTGATTTTATTGAATTCAATGACCGCCTCAGCGCCAACATTCTAGTTTCTCCTAGGCTAATCTAGTTTATCCTAGGCCAATGTAATTTTGCGTATTTTTAGCTCACGGGTGTCAAAGCCAGAGAAATAAAGGGCTCACAGGTTCTGTATGTATGTACGTACGCATGCATGTACGTGTGTACGTACGAATGTACATAACGCTATAACTCTTGATAGAAATATCCGATTAGCTTCAAATTTTGGATGTAGGTTCCTCCTGCTAAGATACTTTTCTGATTAGTTTTGGACATTCACTGGATAAGAATAAAGGGGGCGAACAGGAGGCTAATCCCCCTCCGTTAATTTAGAGAAATGCATTTATCATGCAGAATTATCAGTTTTCATTTGAAATTTTAGATATAAGATTATTCTGACAAGGCGCCTCCGGGATTAGTTGTGGATGTTTATTGTTTAAGTGTAAAAGAAAGGGCAATGTAGGTAATCCCTATAATTTAGATAAATGGTTTTTAACGGAGAATTTACGGATTTGCTACAAATTTTGGTTATAGGTTCTTTTTGATAAGGCAATTCCCTGAATAGTTTTGGAAGGTTTAATGGTAAAGTATGAAGGGAAAATGAAGGCTTACCCTCTTACCTAGTAAAAACTAGTTTTTCCTACAGGCATTTAGATAAACAAGTTTGGCGTAGGAAAAACTAGTTTATATAGTTAGCGTTAGGATAAAATAGTTTGGCCTAGGCTAATCTAATGTGGCTCAAAATTGGGTTTGGCCGATAAAAAACACGTCTTTCACTAGAATAAGTATAAATGTGTGTCAAGAGTAATTGCTTATAACATCAATACAAGAATTTCACATGACCACCGTAAAAACATAATGCATTTTACATGGTGTTTTTTTTTTTTCTGCAGACTTGTGCCAACTGAGATCAGGCTTGCATTTATTATTATTATTATTATTGCATATTCAAGCCAAATATTGCATATTCAAGCCCAAGCTGAACATAATTTGGAATCGAACAGCGTTTCCCATTTTTTAGAAATTAATTATTTGTCGACATATAAGCTATTCTTGTCACGGCATCAAGTTTTTCTTTTCTGTGAAGTCGTAACCGAAAATTCGATTCAAAACGTAGCTTTAATAGTATTTTCTCAAAGGTACATCGCTTTTATGAAAAAATGGTTAACGCCATTCGATTACATATTTTCTGAGTGAGAATTCCTGTTAATCTTATGCATTTCCGAAAATGAATTAGTTCTTAAATGTGTTAGGATGTAGCTCTTTTGGATTTAAGAAAAGTCTTAAGGAATAACAGAGAAACATATTCACAAATTTTCTTTTTACTGAACAGACTAGTTATGATGTTTATAACTCTCTTTTTTTTCATTTGTTCTAAACTACATTAATTATTTAATGAATCCCTGTTTCAATATTGAAAGGTCAAAGAATCTCAATAATGAATAATACATTGTGTATTTTCCATTCTGTGAACACCTCGTAATTTAAAAATGCATTGTAAATTTATCCACTATATATGTATGCAGTATTTTTTAAAGGAATCCTAATTGTATGTTAAGTAAAATCTGAGTTTTTTGCAGAAATTGAGTAGGGCCAGATCGAGCGGGACTGAGTCTTTTTTCATATATTTTTGTACAGGCAGGGCTCGGGTTGAACTTTTAATTTTTACACCGGGTCACGGAGAAATAACTTTCCTTCGGGAAAGGCGGGGCCCGGAACTTAAAATTTTGGCCCGTGCAAACTTCTGACAGTATTCTAAAACCCTTCGAATAAAATACATTATACAGCGGTGATGACAAAACCACTTTGCACAAGGTTAGCAATGCAGGAGTAGTCGGGATCAATATTAAAAAGAATATTGCCCAGTTAAACTGATGGCTTTGCATTCACAGGCTGTTTACAGTCATTGTGTATTACAGCCTTATTTTTTTAAAGTAACACTCTCTCTCTACACCCTCGACCACTCTCTAACACCCTCTAAAACTCTCTACACCCTCGAAAAATAAAGTAAGTTGGATTACTTTTTCCCATTTCCCCCACTTATAGTTAATCATTGAACCCCCAAAACTAATAACAGATACGCTTTATAAAGTTAAACAATTATCCAAAATTTGCAGCAAATCAGATAATTCTGCTCAAAAAACCATTCATCTGATTTAGAGAGGGTAATCCCACATTCCTCTCTTTATACTTAATCATTAAACCTTCCAAACAATTCAGGGATTCGCCTTTTAAAGAAAAAATTATAAACTATATTCAAAATTTACGGCAAATCGGATAAAACTGCATAAAAACCCATTTATCTAATTTAAGGAAGGCAATAAATCGTCCACTAACCCATTATACACAACCTTAAGAAAAGACCCAAATTAATTAAAGAAGCACCTGATCAAATGAATTTTATTGAATTGATCAAAATTTTAAGCAAATTGGATAATTCTGTATTATAACAAATTTATACATTTAAGGAAGGAAATAAATTGTACGTTTCCTCTTTATATTTAACCAAAGAACCACGAAAATTAATCAGTGAAAGGCTTTATCAGAATGAACAAATCCAAGATTTGCAGCAAATCGGTTAATTCTGCATGAAAAACCCATTTAACAAAATTAGGCGGGATTCCCCCGTTCTTTCCTTTGTTCTTATTCAATTAATCGCCAAAACTAATTAGGGAAACGCCTTATCAGAATGAATCTATTTCTAAAATTTGAAGCAAATCAGTAAATTCTGCGTGAAAAAAGTATTTACATAAATTCCCTCATAGCATGCATGGTCACAGTGACGTCACAATGACGTCACTGTGAGTCACTTTGGTCACATCACATCTGTGACGAAAATGCCACCACTCTGTGACGTCACATTGTGATTAAGGTGTGACTTTCAAAAAAAAATTCACAGTTCGTCACAATGTTAATGTCAAAGTAGTCACAAATGACACACTTTTCACAAATTGGTCAGATTGTGACGTCACAAAGTGGTCACAATGTGACGTCATAAAAAAGCTCTAAAACGGCCATAACGACTTCACATTTTAGTCACTGTGACTTGACATCGACGTCACGTGACGTCACATCGATAATCGTTGGTCACAAAGTCACAATGTGACTTCACAACGACGTTGCAGTGACGTCACCATGTCTTACGGGTTATGGGGCGTTACCCCTATTCTCCCCTCCCTTATACTTAAACAATTGACACCCACAACTAATGGAGGCGCCTCAACAGAATACTCATATATCTAAAATTTGAATAAAATATGCTAATAATGCATGGAAACCCATTTATTTGAATTAAGGTAAAGGGCGAATCAGCCTCTCGTCTCCCCCCCCCCCCTTATTCTTCTCCAATGACCTTCCAAAATTAATCAGAAGAGCTCCTCATAAGAATAAACCTATATTGAAAGTTTGATGCAAATCGAGTATTTCTATCAAGAATTATTGCGTTACGTACTTACGTACATACATAGATACAGAATCCATCGGGCACATTAGTTCTCAGTCTTTGATAGCTGATGAGATAAAAACATGTCAAATTACATTATTTCTACCACGAGTTATCGCGTTACGTACATACATATATACATGCGTACATACATACATACAGAACCTGTGAGCCCATTATTTCTTTGGCTTTGACCCCCATGAGCTAAAAACATGCAAAATTACATTGGCCTAGGATAAACTAGATCAGCCTAGGACAAACTAGAATGTTGGCGCTGAGGCGGTCATTGAATTAAAAAAAAATCTCGCCAAATTGAATTGGCCTAGGAAAAATTAGATCGGCCTAGGATAAACTAGTTCAGACCAATAAACAACAGGCTAAACTAGTTTGTCCTATAAGAGTTAGGCCAAACTAGTTTGGCCTAGGAAGAACTAGTTTGTCATATGGGCCTTAGGATAGACTAATTTGGCCTCTGAAAAACTAATTTATCCGATGGGCGTTAGGATAAACCGGTTTGGCCTAGGAAAAACTTGTTTATCCGATGGGCGTTAGGATGGACCGGTTTAGCCTAGGAAAAACTAGTTTATCCGATGGGTGTTAGGATAGACTAGTTTGGCCTAGGCCAATCTAGTTTGGCCTAAAATCGGGTTTGGCCTGTAACATATATATATATATATATATATATATATATATATATATATATATATATATATATATATATATATATATATATATATATATATATCAATTTCTTAGATATTAAAATTATATTAAAAGAGAACACATTTATAACTGATATTTATGACAAAAGGAAAGAATTTAATTTTAAAGTTAATACTTTTACTAATTTTAAATCATGTCTTCATAATTCTGTATATCGTAATATATTACTTAACCATTTATATAGAATAAAATGTCTATGTTCTTCCCATTTAATTAATACTAATATTAAAAAGCTTGTATATGATGCTATAAATAATGGTTATCCTAAAAAATTCATATATTCTTTAATTTATAATTAGATATTACATGATCTTATAATTAATTCTTTGCGTAAAAAATGTATAAAAAAATTATAAAACATAAAAAAAATAATAAAAAATTAAAAATGTTAAAAAGTAATAAAAAAATATATATATAGGTTGGTTGGGTGGGTAGATGTTAGAGTACGGAGGAAGGTGGTGTTGTCTGGATAAAAACGCAAAAATTAATAATTTATTTTGAAAAAAAAAAAAAAAAAAAAAAAAAAGAGAGTGGGTTATTTATTTTATCATCATTTTTATACTGTTTAATTTACACCAATATATGGATATTCGTCTAGTTATATCTAGTTAAATAGCTATATTTTAATTATCAAATTATTTTTAATGTTATTGATATAATTTTTGGTATTATTATTAATAATATTATTACTATTTTAATTTTTTTTAATTTTTATTATCCTATATTAAGATAATGAGTTTTTACCATGTAAAATCCCAATAAATGTTACTGATTAAAGTAACAATAATGTATTTTAAGTTATATGTTAATATGAATGTTATCTCTTAATTCTAATTTTAATCATTTTATTAATTTAATTTTATGTTAATATCGATTATTAATTATTTTTTCCGGTTCAATTATATTTCCATTCAGCTTTATCTTTTTTGTTTGTTATGGATAACTATTATTTTTACTTACTTTCAACTCCTTTTTGTAAAATATCTTTGTTCCTTGTTTAATAATTTGGTTTTTGTGTGATGGTAGTCCCAAATTCGTATTGTTTTGCTTTTTCATGGCAAATACGAAGATGAAACCACACACTCCATTTGTAGTTCCAAAGTATTTGGGACCTGAAGATTCTGCTTTGGTTCTACAAATTTCAATTGTATTCATATTATTCTTTTTTCCTTCCATGTTCAATGTGCTATTAGTTATTAAATTCAATGGTTAATTTCAAATGGTTAATATTGTTTACTATAATTCAATTTAATTCTTCGTTTTGGTTTATTGTTTTATTAATAAAATCCATTGGTGAATCTTGTCTACTTTTAATGGTATTATATATATATATATATATATATATACACTATATTGCCATTGATTATTGGACACTTGCGATTTTAGACATTTTACTAAATACCTAGAAAAATACATGAGGAATCATCTCGAAACTCTTAGTGTATAAATATAATAGTATACATCATACAACTCCGTGAAGATTTTTTACCGAAACTCCATAGGGGACCGTCAACATTGTTTTATTGATAAAATCCATTGGTGAATCTTGTCTACTTTTAATGGTATTATATATATATATATATATATATATATATATATACACTATATTGCCATTGATTATTGGACACTTGCGATTTTAGACATTTTACTAAATACCTAGAAAAATACATGAGGAATCATCTCGAAACTCTTAGTGTATAAATATAATAGTATACATCATACAACTCCGTGAAGATTTTTTACCGAAACTCCATAGGGGACCGTCAACAAATTAAAAAAGAATGAATATCTTTTGAATAACCC
Source organism: Maratus speculifer (assembly GCA_964019185.1). NCBI lineage: Eukaryota > Metazoa > Arthropoda > Arachnida > Araneae > Salticidae > Maratus > Maratus speculifer. The sequence continues at coordinate 306,580,327 of OZ025291.1, read as the reverse complement.
TGCCAAAACTAATGTAGCAAAAGCGCTCAAACTCTAGATTATGGTTGAATGCCTTATTGTAATACACTGTGTTCATTTTTATGCAAATAGCATGCACACTCGCAGAGTAATTAAGGTTTTTATAAAAATGGTCCCAAATTTTTCCAAGTTTTTCCCTTATAATTTTCAGAGTTCTTAATATAAAATAATATGTTTTTCAGAAAATATGACAAACAACATTGCACACAGTACCCTGTAATCAGAATTAAAAAATAATAAAAATTGTATGAAAAATGAGTGGGTTTACTAAATAATTTTTTACTGCGTATGCGTCAAAGATATCAAAATTTCATTTGCATATTGTGTTAGCTAAATGTATAGAGCAACTTTTGTAAAAGTCTCAAAATTATAGCTTAAAAATTCTGAAAGTAATCGTCTATAGAAAAAGGACAAAATTCGTTGTTTCCAAAATGAAGCAAAAAAATGAAGGATTTTATCCAAAAGTAGTCGTAACATTCCGTATAATGTATTCTATATTGACACTAATCAATGAATATATGGATACAACCCCTCTTGTTTTTGCTTCATTTTGAGAATAACGGATTTTCAACTTATTCAATTGACGATTATTTTCAGAACTTTCAAGTTATGATTTTGTGACTTTCACAAAAGTTGCTCTATACATTTAGCTAACATAATATGCAAATGAAATTTTGATATCGTTGACGCATGCACAGTAAAAAATTATTTAGTAAACCAACTCATTTTGTATACAATTCTCATTATTTTTTAATTCTGATTACAGGATACTGTGTGCAATGTTGTTTGTCACATTTTCTGAAAAAAATATTATTTTATATTAAGAACTCTGAAAATTATGAAGAAAAAACGTGGAAAAATTTGGGACCATTTTTATAAAAACCTTAATTACTCTGCGAGTATGCTTGCTATTTGCATAAAAATGAACACAGTGTATTACAATAAAGCATTCAATCATAATCTAGAGTTTGAGCGCTTTTGCTACATTAGTTTTGACAGGGTTATTCAAAAGATATTCATTCTTTTTTAATTTGTTGACGGTCCCTATGGACCCGAAAGCAGAATACTACGAAATTTGCGACGTACGTCGCAGAACAGAGGCCTGAGCTGCAGAAAAATTCTGTTCTAAAGTGGAGGAAAAAAAATCTTCGGAACAACAACAACCGCGCATTTTCTGAGAATGGGGAAAACGCCGTGCCGAGTCGTAAGATGTTTTGAACAATACTATCTTGGACGATCTGGGAGCTCTCCGATGTTTTTAACCAACATTTTATGCACAGAGGAAATATGTCAAAATATTTTTCATCTAAAGTTATCCATAAAACAATGAATCAGGGCTCGAAAAATAGCGATCCCGGGGAACGCAGAAATCCTTTCTGGGAGCGTCTATTTTCCCACTCAGGTTCCCGTCCGGGAACCTAACAAGTCACCGTAGCCGCCAGCGATGCCGGACGTGTTTTAGCGCGTAAATTATGCAAAAAATAGCTCTTATGCATCCCGTGGGATGCGTCATTTCGTCAAAATATGACAAAAAATAAACCCGAATTTTGTCAAAAAATCGTGATAAAACGGTATATTTCGACAAACAATCACGAAAAAACGGTAAATGTTGTCAAAAAAATCCCAAAAAAGCGGTAAAATTTGCTAAAAATCACGATAAAACGGCAAATTTCGTCAAATCCCTTAAAACGGCTACTTTTTTTTTTTCAAAAAATCACGATTAAACGGCAAATTTCGTCAAAATATTCGTAAAAAAACGCTAATTTCGTAAAAAAAAAAAAAAAAAAAAAAAAAGCAAGATTTTGTCAAAATATCGCGGGAAACAACGCAAAATTCGCGAAAAAACGCTATTTTCATAGAAAAATTACCGAAAAAAAAAACAAGATTTCGTCAAAAAATAGCAGAAAACAACGATAATTTCATCGAAATTCGCGAAAAAACAGCAAATTTTATCAAAAAATGGCAGATTTCGATAAACAATCCCGAAAATACGGTAAATTTTGTCAAAAAAAATTCCGGAAAACAGTAAAATTTGCCAAAAAACGCGATAAAACGGCAAATTTCATCAAATTCCTTAAAACAGCAACTTTTTTTCAAAAAAAGTCACGATTAAACGGCTTATTTCGTCAAAAATTCATGAAAAAACACTAATTTCGTAAAAAAAAAAACCCGAAAAAACAAGATTTCGTCAAAATATCGCGGTAAACAACGCAAAATTCGCGAAAAAAACGGCAAATTTCGTCAAAAAATAACTGAAAACGACTCACATTTCATCAAAAATCGCGAAAAACGACACATTTTGTCAAAAGATCGCGAAAAAAACGGCAAATTTCGTCAAAATACTTACTCATAAATTTTCCAGGCAACCTATACTTTTCATCTGTGAACCTATATTTGGTAAGATTCGAAAGGTAAATTGAAAATGTATGAATTTATCTTGCAGAACAATTTTGGTCAAATACATTTGAGTTGCAGAACATCACAAAGTATTCTGCTTTGGGGCCTATGGAGTTTCGGTAAAAAATCTTCACGGAGATGTATGACGTATACTATTATATTTATACACTAAGAGTTTCGAGATGATTCCTCATGTATTTTTCTAGATATTTAGTAAAATGTCTAAAATCGCAAGTGTCCAATAATCAATGGCAATATAGTGTATATATATTGGTATTTTATCTGGAAAATAACAGTATCCGTACGAACCATGCTTAAGGAAAGTCATCAGTTTAAAAATTTAAAAGCAATCTTTTTGTTGTTTGTTTGTTTATCCAATTTTTAAAAAATATATACAATTTTAAATCAAACAAAACAAAGCGAATGAAATTATGGGAATCTTTAATTAGCACCTCCAGTTTATTATCAACTTTCCATGTTTTTTTTTTTGTTTTTTTCAAAATTTTGTTTTTGTTACCTATGCACGAGAAAAATAATTCACTTGACAGATTCTTTATTTTTAACAAGTATCATACAGCACGATAGTGCTGTATAGTAGAGCTCAGCTGCATCTCTAAAGTCCAAAGTTTGCCTCTTAATAACTTTGAACGCAATCATCGGATCGCGACGAAATTAAAAAGGCAAAGTGTCCTACTCTAGACCTCAAAGTTTACAAAAAATCATCCAGATCCACCGATTAGTTATGGAGATCCAGAACCCCTATTTTGTCACTTTTTGCTCGTGAAACAAGAAAAAAAAGACAAACAACTCGATTATAACCCGAATCAAGAAACATTCAGCGACGTGTAATAGCTTATTCGAAAGCTTTTAATTTAGTTATATGCCTTTCGTAAATCTTGTCTAAAAATATCCAATTAAAGAAATGGCACCCATTTAAAATTTACATAACGCCACTCCTTCCATAATTTTACATTATACAATGTAGAAATCTTTACTTTTTAATTGCTAATTCAATTATTTCTTTCGAGTTGCCACAAACTAAAAAACAGTTCAATAATTTTTTTTAAAAAGGTGATAACACGTGTTCTTTTTTTTTAATAGATCAATAAAAATTCTGATTCTCCTGATAGATTTTTGAATTTTTGAAGTTGACGTCATTCGAAACAGAAAATGCATATTTTTCATAAAGAAATACAGGGTGGTCATAAAAAAACTTTGCCGATATATGGAGCTTTAGCGGCCAGTCCGTTCAATCGATCGAGGTGAAATTTCAGATGTAGCTATTCAGAGATATGAGCTCGAGATTCTGCGAACGGCAACAAAATGGCGCTCACGGTTACGGTTATAGTTACAGAAACTCGAAATTTTCCAATATCAACACCCATTTTTTTTATCGCAAAATGCTCAGCGCATGCGAAAACCCTAAAGAGCGTTGGAACGGTATGGTTATTGCAATAAATGGACACGTTATGCTCGCACAAAATCAGCTCTACGAACGGCCCCAGAAAAACACGACCAAGGCGCACGAAGAAAATTTGAATATGACAGAGACAAAATACCAATCAGGGAACATCGTTTGCCACATAGTGAGCGTAGAAAACGAATAAAAAGTAGGGTGGCAATGTTAGTTCTCTAGTCGGAGCTCGCAGATGCCAACAAAATGACTTCGTTCGTGGTGAGTTGGTAAAACTTTTATCAAAATGAGATGCACGCTGCGAAAACCTGGCGCGTTTACCGTCGAGACCATCGCCAAATACGTGGCCTATGCATTTCACAAGCTCTTCATGATTTAGTAATGAAATTCGAAGAAACTGGCTGCACCTGTGATAGTCTGCGATCCGGACGACCAACTGTTCCTGAGGATACTGTTATAGAAGTGTATCACATAGTGACCAGAGAACGCATGCAAACTACAAAAGGTGCTTCTCGTGTATTTAATATACCAAAATCAAGGGTCTCAAAGTTACTCCGCTCTGTAATCTGCATGTTTCTTTACCGGTATCAGCGCGCCCAGATGTTGGAAGTGAGAGACCATCAACAACATATAGACTTTGATGAATTTCTTATCCAATATGATGGAGATAACGATCGACCTCTTCGCATATTATGAACGTACGAGGCACATTTCTCCTTAACTGGTAACGTCAATGGCCTACGAGATACCCCGACCTCACTCCTATGGATTTTAGGTTTTGGGGATATCTAAAATCTAAAGTGTACATGTGCAATCCGCAAGCTTTGCCGGATTTGAAAGGTCCTATCAAACGTGAGATTGCAAGCATACCTCATGCGATGTAACGTTCGGCTGAATTGTCCACAGTCGCCACCATGCAATGTGTAATTGCCTTTGATGGCACCCAAGTGGAAAATGTGTAATCAAAATAAAAGTTTTCTCCGATCTGTGTTGTAATCAGAGATTAGTGTACTGACTCGGTTTCATATGCAAATTTACTCCTTGCGCCCCAATCGTGTTTTTTTATGGGATTCGCAGAACTGTTTTTGTACGTGCATAACGTGTCAGTATCTTGCTATACACATCCGGTTCCAACGCTCTTTAGGGTTTTCGCATGTGCTGAGCATTTTGCGATGAAAAAAAATGGGTGTTGCCATTGGAAAATTTCGAGTTTCTGTAACTTTAACCGTAACCGTGAGCACCATTTTGTTGCCGTTCAGGGAATCTCGAGCTCATACTTCTGAATAGCTATATCTGAAATTTCACCTCGATTGGTTGAACGGCCTAGCCGCTAGAGCTCCATATCCCGGCAAAGTTTTTTTATGACCACCCTGTATATAAACTGGGTACTACTTAGTTATTTCGTCGACCAATTTCGCCAAACTATACAAATCGCCAAATTAATAGCCAAATTTTGCATATCGACGCCATTTTTATTTTAAATAACTAAAAAACAAATTAGTTAAACATTAATAAAAATACAAATAAAAGTCGAAATAAAAACCACTTGATGACGTTTTATTTCGTGTCTAACATCATCTATTTCGTGTGTAATATAATTTATTTTGTGTCCAATATCATTGAATGTGACATTCAGGTTAACCATTATTGGCATTTAAACTTGTAATTTGGCGATAGATTTTTGGTCGACGGGATAACTAAGTAGCACCATAAACGGTAACTAAATTTATGTTAAAACAACATCACACCTTTATTTGAATATTTCTGAGGTCACAACAGTTAATATAATGCATATATTTCCATTACAAAGAGATAATATAGAAAAAAATCCTTCTATATGGAAGAAAAATAACGATTTGGAAATAGAGCAATGGAAATCTGTGTAGGTACCAATGCACAAATAAAAATCTGCATAGATACCACGAAAGTGTAGAAGAGACTACCACGGGGGAGGTTCTGTCGCCAAACATCGCCAACTTGGCGATATATCGCTAAATCTGGTGATCAAAATTATTTACCAAAAGTGACGCCAACTTGGCGTTAATTCCGGTATTTTCCCAAACTAATATCTCTACTAATAATTGTAACCTAATACTATATTGGTTTAAATTTATTAGTTGAGGCTGGTTGATCAAATTCCTGCGAGGATCAGAAAAAGTTATGAAATCATATGTAAAACTTGTGGAACCAGAGAGAAAAGTAGAGCTCAATCAAAAAAATGATACAGTAACGAATTGGCAAATAGTTTGAATATAAAAAAATGCGTAAAAAAAATGGAATCGAATTGTCTGTATAGCTCATGAAATTACCCAAATTTTTGTTAGCTGAAAATGTGGACTGAGCTTTACTAGTGCCTTATATTCAGAGTTATACTATTATCTACTCAAAATTATTACTGGGGAAAGTAGTTAATAGAATGTGTAGTTATGTTGTCTCAAATCAACTAAGATCCACAACGCTAAACGAATTTAAATCATGAAATAATAATTAACGTATAACATTAATATACTCAGATTATTAAGGCTAGGGCGTAGAAAAATATTTTTGAACAGAAATATTTAATATATGGTTGAATCGTATATGTTGGAGATTTTGGGTTTACTTGGAGCTTTCATCTTCCACTTATCAAAAACCCTTGGAATGGAATTTTGTCCACACCTTGTACTGAATGGATTGTTTAGGTTCTCGCTCTTTATTACATCAGCATGTAACTTATAGTTATGAACCCAAATTTTTAAATTGGTTATCGTTTATTAAAATATGGAGTGCGTTAAAAATGCCTCTTTTTCCATGACTGAGTTTAAGGCACCAGTAAAACTCAGTCCACATTTTCAGCTAACAAAAATTTCGGTAATTTCATGAGCATTACAGACAATTCGATTCCATTTCTTTTTTACGCACTTTTTATATTCAAAATATTTGCCAATTTGTTACTGTATCTTTTTTTGATCGAGCTCTACTTTTCTCTCTGGTTCCACCAGTTTTTCATATGATACGTAAAAGGGTTATACCTTAAATTTCCGGATTATCTTCCAACGATTTCATTCCCGTTTGTATTTTTATTGTCCAATAAACTACCCGTATCTCATCTATCATCTTATGTATGAGGAATAAATAAGAAAATACTTGTAAAAATAAAGAAAAAAATAATTGATACGTTCTAAATCAGTTTTAATAAATAGAGCATTCAAAACAACAGCAACAATAGCGAAAGGCCTCAAACAAACACTCTTTCAACAGTAATAATTATACCTGGAATCTCTATCTGTACTTTCTTATTAGTTAAACAATGTAAATTATATATATATATATATATATATATATTTGTGATTATAATGCGTTTTGAAACATGGTATTTTATGACAGGAGACGGCATCACAAACAATCACCTCATCTAGTTCACGAATCAAATTCTTGTATTAGTTAAATATAGATTCGCATAATTAAACGCAATCGGTCTGGCAATTCTTGCCAATCTTTATGGAAAACACCTGAAAACTCGATTTTAGCAACTGATTCGTAGGTTTACTATTGTGTTTTCTTCCTGTCAGTCCTCCATGTTGTCATAGCTTTGTGTTAGATAAAATTTCAATGATAAAGCTACGAGTAAACCGCTAAAATCGGCTTTTCAGATGTTTTCCACCAAGATATGATTTTGCAGACTGATTGAGTTTTAATATGCAAATCGATATTTATGTGTTTGTTTGTGCTGTCGCCTCTCAATCTATTTATTATGATTTAAACACATAATCTTTTAGCACTAAAATATTTTTGCATGAGCTAATAAAATTAGATGCAAGTTTATATCTAATCTATTTACTTTAAAGAAGACAAAAATTGAATAGAAAATTTAATTATTGCGGTAATAAAACTATGTTTAACATTTGCATTATAATTTTATTTTTCTAATAAGCGTTGAATGTTTTCAGTGTCTTTAATAAAATTTATATTCATTGATATTAACATTAATATAAAAATCTTTAAATAGCAGATAAAGAATTAATTCTGAATAGTTAGTGTCAACCTAATAAAATTAAATATAACCCTAACGCATAAAATATGACAAAATTTTCGAAATTTTTGATCGATTTCTCTTCGTTGTAAAAAAAATCATAAGACGAAAATGCAATACCCTAGCATGATTCAATCAAAAACTGCACAAAATGAACTTCAAAATGTTTACATTTTACTTAAAAGATGACAGATAATTATTCTACATACACTAGTGTGCAAAATTTAAGGACGAGTCCCAAAATTCCAATTTTCAAGGGATTTTCAAGCGATAATTTTTACGCGAATATTCAAAAGGAAGTAATATAATTCGAATAATTACTATCACTGCATAACAGCTAGTCCATATAACATCTCATTCAGGTCACACATGGTCACAAGAGTCACAATCACTATGGCGAAACAAAAAATAGGAAATTCTATACATCTCTTTTATAAGTCTCAAATGACTACTATATGTGACTCCACTGACAGGTCACTGCGACTGCTGCTTTGTGTCGAATCACCAGATGGCTTTACAATGTCGTTTTATTGAGACTCTCATGTGTCTGTCATTTAGAGACTCAATTTCTAAGTCATTGTGAATGTTGCATTATGATAAATCCCCAAATAATGTCACATTCAAGTCACATGGTGACTTCCCGTCACAAGACTTTCAAATGGTGACAGAGACCCTATTGTGAAGTAACTACTGTGAAAAGTGGTGAAAAGTCACCATGTGACTTTAATGGAACATTATTTGGTAATTTATCATAATTCAATGTTCACAATGACTTTGAAATTGAGTCTCCAGATAAGAGGTCACGAGATAGTCTCAATGAAACGACATTGTAAAGTCACCCTGTGACTCGCCACAAAGCAGCAGTCACAATGACCTGTCAGTGGAGTCGCATACAGTAGTCATTTGAGACTCATAAAAGAAACGAATGGAATTTCCTTTTTTTCTTTTTTGCCGCAGTGACTGGGACTCTTGTGACCATGTGTGACTTGAATGAGATGTTATATGGACTAGCTGTTAAGAGCACACACTAGTCACGCGGTAAAAGCCGATCACTAATGGTAAGTCTATGGGCGCAATCTTTTCGAATATCTCGCTTAATTTTCAATATTTTTAAATGATTTTTTTTTCTCAGGATAGCTGAGGACATTCTATTACCGGGCTAGTTTGTACTTTTCTGATTTTCGTTGTAGTTTAATTCTGAGGACCCTTTAAATTTTGGATTCAGAGAAATTCGAGGTGTTGTGCCCTTTTTACTCTTATAAATTCTATTTCAGCAAAATTCAGAAAAAATTAAAAACGCTTCACGGAATATTAGTGTTTAAGCTTTCCAATGATATGCTTTCCATATTTCTACTGCAATTAGGCTGAGCAAAATTCGAAAAGATTTTGATCAGAAATGGTACAAAAAAAGCGTTTTAATTATATGCGCTCTGCCTCAGCCAGTCTCCACCTCTCCTGCCCTTTTGAAAATTACAATTGGTTAACACCAATTCATTTTAGCAAATGAAAGTAACTTTTTTCCTTTCCTTGTATTTTCCTTTCTGTTATTGGTTTATAATAACGTATTAATATAACCTCCCTTATTTCAAGGTTTGGATTTATTTTTTCTACAATTATAGATAAATTTTAACTAAAATAGTCTTGAAAAAAATCAACGACATCTATTTTTTTTTGTTTTTATAAAACTAACGCTATTTTTAAGTTATAACTAACTTCCAAATAAAAAAATTATACATTTCTTTGTATATATATATTTTTTTCAAGTCCATACAAAACAAGGTAGATTTGATACAAATTACAGTAAGCTCCTTTTTAGCAAAAAGGAAATTCTGATAATTTTAAAATATAATTGGAACTTTTGTGAAATACATAGGTAGAATTAAAAGGACAAGGAGCTATATTTGGAATTTATAAATTTCCTTATACAGCTTGCAAAATACATGAAACAGGGGGGGGGGGCAGGGGTGTGCAAAGAGAAAACTGCGCCCGGAGTAAAGTTCAGTTTGGCGCCCCATTCCCTGAACTTTTTCTTGTGACAGACTAAAAATTACGTTAGTAGTAAAAATTTGGCGCCCCCTAAATCTCGATCCCGGGTCAACCACCCCCTTCGTCCCCCTCTTTTTCGCACGGCGCTGCAAGAACTACATTTTGAGGAGGCTTATTCAACACCGCGCCGTCCGAAAGGAGAGGGGTGCGCCACATTTATACTATCAACATCGTTCTTGGGCTGTTACAAGAAAAAGTTGGGAAAGGGGGCGCCAAATTGAAACTTTGCCCCGGGCGCAGTTTTCTCTTCCCTGTGTTTGTTTTTGGTACTATACGATACTAGGCAGCCCAATTTCAGTCCAGTATTATTAAGTAAAACAGTAAAAAAAATAAGCATTATCAGTTCGAAAAACAGTTTTATCAAAAATAAGCAGAAATTAAAGTTAGAAAGTTTTAAAGATTGGTAATTTTAAAATTGTTGATCAACTTGTTTCAAACTTTAAAGAAATATTTTTTAATATTTATTACATTTGAGGGAAACGATACACTTTTAATAGTCGTTAAAAATGGGGAATTTATCCTGCGTAATACATTTTATTTTAATATAACATAAAGGTTTATTTGCAAAGACAACGAATTGCAAATATTTATCATTATTTATCTATACTAATATTATAAAGAGGAAAGATTTGATTGTTTGTTTGTTTGCATTGAATAGGCTCCGAAACTACTTGACGGATTTGACAAATTATTTCGCCGTTAGAGGCCCCACCAGTGGCCGAGAGGTTCGGACCTCTCAACTGGTAGACGGCAGGTGCTGGGTTCGAACCCAATCGCGGCTGTCGGCCTAACCGTTCGGAGTTTTCGTGGTTTTCTTCGAACCTTGCGTAAATACGGGTTAGGTTCCCTTAGAAAGACCCCCCACGAAGGGCAAATCCCCCTTGGTCCTATATCCCTAGCGTAGATAATCGGACGTCAAAAATCAGCCAACCAACCAACCTTTCGCCGTTAGAAAGCTACACTATTTCCGGTGAACATAGGCTATAGTCGCCACTTAAAAGGATAAAAATAAAACGCCGGATAAACGAATCAAAAGCAATTTGAGAAACTTAAGGTTACCTGACCCACTAGACATATGACAATCACTGAAACACATATGAAAATCGTAACTATGCAACCCCCTCCCCCCCCCCAAAAAAAAAACAAAACATTTTAAACTTTTTACCCCGACGTGATATAAAACCGTGTTTTTTAATTTTTAAAACTATTTAGCAATTACTAAAAAAAGGAAAAGAAATGCTGAAACGCAAATTAATTAAAGTTAAAAATAAATCACGAAACGATTGTTTTGGAGTTGTGAAAAAAGTTATAACAGATAGTAAATATTTTAAAGGGTAGTAAGCACCAAATATGGGGAGGGAGGATTTTTTTTTTAGGGGGAGCAGTCAAATATTTAAAATTGTAACGTTTTCTACAATTTCAAATGCGGACTGTTTCAATAAGCCTAGGGATAAATATTACTTATTTAATTTAATATAAAATTATAAAGAGGGAAGATTTGTTTGTTTGTTTGTTTGAATTGAATTGAATAGGCTCCAAAACTACTTGACGGATTTAAAAAATTCTTTCACCGTATGAAAGCTACACTATTTCCGGTGAACATAGGCTATATTATATTTTCAAAAAAATTATTTCAAATCCTTATTAAAATGCCAATATTGTAACCCAAGGTGTAGAAAAATGAACTTAAAAAATCTTTACATCGCGTGCGTTGCGAATACTATTGATTATAGAACAAAATAATGTACTACGACTTTGTTAACATGTAATTATCTACAAAAAATGTCGCAACAGCATATGTCTAACTGTTATAGTTATGTCACAATAAGTGTTTTTTATTTAAAAAAATAATTAAAATGCCGTTTCTGTAAAAGCTCTTTATTGTTACTTTGGTTTTGATTCTTATCAAAATAAATTACTTCAAAATCAAGACTGGTTTAATGGTTGCCGTTTACCCCGCTCGACTAGGCTGCATCATAATGTGTGATATAGGCGTCACTGGACACGGGAGGGGAGTCAATGTCAGAGACGGCATTTTAATTATTAGGTTATGAGTGTGTGTGTAAAAATTTATAACTTGAAATTTTTCTTAAATATCCGTGAGAAGTCGGGGCGGGCTGCTATAATCTATATACATAAAGCAAAATCGTGTTAGTTACACCATTTATAACTCAAGAACGGATGGATCGATTTTTATGAAATTTTGTATGGAGGTATCTGACACCTTAGATTAACATATAAGCTATTTTTTATCGGACTACCTAAAATGAGGGTAATGTTTTTAGTAGTTGAATCTAATGAGATGAAGTGGTAGAAACAATTTGCGGTGTCAGTGGTGGCGGGGGACTGGGCGACTTGCTCTACCCGAAGAAAAGCGAGGGCGGGCCGCTAGTTATAGTATAAAAGTAAAAATAATGAAACTGTAAGGAAAATTTTGCAATTTTTTTAAAGTCTGCTATTCAGCAAATTTTACTCTCTAATAGTTTTCAGAATTGTTTCTTCTTTGGAGTTTTTTGTCGACGTTCAACTAATGCAGCTTCTATCGAGCAGAAGGCTTTTGCATGTTCCAAAACATCATAGTACAAAGTATCGTGAACAAGATTTGTCGAGATATTTACAAACTTTACAAGTTCGTATATATTTAATGGGTGACAATTCAATATAATATTGAAAAACTTTTAGACGATTTTGCAGTTTTTAGCAGTTTTTGTTTGTCCTTGTACAAGGGCAGATCTGGAGACTCCTCAAAAAAGAGGGGGGGGGGGACTTTTCAGAAATTTGGAGATTCCAATCGCACCTGCAGCTCGTGTTGGGACAATTTTTTTTCATCATGAGTAGGATCGGGGCTAATTTTTTTCGTTGCAGGTCGAGTTTCGGTCCGGTTTACTTTCATTTTTTGCCGTCGTACTGGTTAAATACTTTTTTTTTTGCGAGTCGTGTTTGGGTAAGGTTCAATTCTACTTTGCCCCTGCGGTTTGGGTTGGAGTCCGGTTCTCTTTCTTTATTGCTGCTGGTTGGTATTGGGTCTGGTTGATTTCTATTTTGTGTGTGTGTGGGGAGGGGGAGGGCCGTAGCTAGAAGTGAACAATAGGGGGGGGGGCTCAAGTGAATGTAGGGGGGGGGGGCTCAAGAGAATGTAAGGGGGGCTCAAGAGAATGTAAGGGGGACTCATAATTTTTTTCTCTCGCATTGCCACAGAAAGATAAAGTAATGCATATTCATATTGTAGGTACTATGTTTCTTATTAAAAAGTGTTCTAATAACTTCATTTTATACTAAGAAAATTATAGGATGATGAAAATTTTGAGTGTATAGCTGATCAAAATTAAACATCATGCTAGCTTCTTATGTGCCAATAGGATGAGGGAGGTGTTGAACACACTTATTTTAGATACAATTTAGTAATCCTGCAAAATTGTGAATGGTTTTCAAGTTAGATTTTTGAACAGAATTTCATTTGAATTTTCGGAACAGAAATTCATTGAGTGACCTTGGAATCTTTTCCAGAGGGGCTCAAAATATTTTAGGAGGGGGGGGGGGCTAAGCCGCCCATAGCGCCCCCTTAGCTACGGCCCTGGGGGGGGGGGGTTGAGTTGAGTACTATTTTATTGACGCTGGTTTGGTTTCGGTCAAGTTGACTTTTTACTTTTTTGCTACTGGTCGAGTGGATTTTTACGTTTTTCTTGCGGACAGAGTGGAATTCTACTTTTTATCTGCTTTTCTTTGCATTCTTTTTTGTTGCAGTAGTTGTTTTGGGGTGAAATTAATTTACACTATTTTGGGTTCTGATCTGATTCATAGTGAATTTTCAATCTCGCAAGAAGGATTCGATTCGACCCCATATTTCAAATGAAAGTCTAAATATTTTCTCCGTTATGGAAGAAAATAGTTTAAAGGAGTATTATAAAAGAAAATATCGAAGATACTATGAAATGAAACTATATAAACGCCATAACAGACATTTCCAAATAGTTAATTATGAATATTTAAGATTTTACATTTCAATTTACATGTTAAAACTGCTATTCACAAGTGTTAACATGTACATTAAAATATCCATACGGAATGTCTCGAATAGAAGATACCTCTATTTAACGAACACTTTTCAACAATTTAGCCATCTCTCTTTGGTTTATTCCGTTATGAGTATATATTAGATATTTATTTTCTATATAAAAGATAAAATTGATATTAGAAATATAAATGTTGACATTTTATAATTCCATTAAAACATGAATTGTTTTTCTTTCATTTCGATTCTAAATTGACAAAAATATTTTTGGTCGGGTTTTGATTTGATTTCCAATGGTATTTTCGGGTTCGGATCGGAAGCAGGGAATACTATACGCTCAGGGGTCAAATAAATTTTTTTGTCGAATATTTGAAAAATGAAGTTATTTTAAGTGCAATTCTTAGAGGAACGCTCTTTTCTGATTCAAGGGGGAAACACGAGAATCCTCAAGGGGGAGCGATTTCAAAATTTGGAGGTTCGGGCAGGAGGTGATGTTTTCATTGCTGGTGGAGATTATTTCTAAATTTTGCAGTGAGTTGTGTTAGAATCGGCTTGACATTTTTGCTGTGGGTCGGATTTGGGTCAGTTTGACTTACATTTTTTCAAATTCGGTTCTGTTCAGGATAAAATTTCACTTCTGAGAGTAGCACTCAGGTTGATTGATTGGTTGGTTGAATGGGGTTTTATGGCACAAAGTTACATCAGGATATACTGCGCAAAGAACAAGGTGGGAATTCGAGTTAATTAGAAAGTTTGGTTAGGGATTTTTTTTTTTTTTTGAGTTTGTTTTTTGTAGTAGGCCGGATAGATTTATACTTTTTTGCTACGGACCAAGTTTGAGCAGGCTGACTTAGGAATAGGTTTTGCACTAAAGAGCAAATAATAGATTTTTTTTCTCTATAAATTATAACATTCAAGTTGAAGATGTAAAACACATTTTTTAATTCTATTAAAATACATGAACTCATTTTCTTTCATTTCAGTTTCAGGTGTTCGAGTAAGGGCTCGATTTGACATAATTTGTAATTTTTGGGTTCGGATTGATATATTATGGGTCGGGTTGACTTTAAACATTTCCGATTCGGAACATTTCTTCTTTTGGATTTTGACAAATTCGGATCTAGTATAAACTGGTTGATGACTGGATTTTTCAATAGATCAGACAATATTTTATATGAAAAACTATATGTTTGAATATTGACGAGTACATTGTATATATATTCATTTTTCTACTTAAACAACAACAAAAAAAAATATTGATATAATTATATGCGATACCTTTCCCAATTTCCTTCAAATATTAGATTGATTTTGTTTCATTTTGGATTTGTTGATCTGTTTTGTATCAGGCTATTCGGTACTGAATAAGATTTTTTTCTTTTATTTATTTATGTATTTTTTTTTAGCGAGCTTGGGTTGGGTTAAAATTGAATTGCTTTTTGAGCCTGGGCATGGAAATTTAGGTTCGGGCAGACCTCTAAAAGAACGAAGTCCACACCAGGCCCGAAGTGGAAGAAAAAATATAGTGTGGTTAAGTTTTGCAGAAAAAAAGTAAGATCCGAACTCGGAATGGTTTCCGAAAGAGTGAAGACTTGAGTAGAGGTCTGGACGGGTTGGAGTTTTCAGTCTCTCCCCGGCCCGGACCGAATGAATGTTATTTTGGCCCGGCCCGGTATAAAACAAAATATTCGGCCCGAGCCTGGCCCGCTCGTTTAAACTTTTACATTTCTAGGCCAGGCCAGGCCCGGCCCGTACAGAAATCAGTGAAACAGTCCAGGCCGAAAACCGCCTGCATCTTTATTTCGAAACAAAATCAGATTTTTATCATACAATTAAGATTTTTTAAAGATTACTGCATTCATATTTATTGGATGATTTTATAGAAAATTTTTACTGACAATACACAGTAAGAACATTAATGATTACTTAGGTTCTTAGACTTTCAACATTCAAATAAAGATGCACTGAAAAATTAATATGGTTTAGAATAAAAGAAAAAAAAAAGGAAGTTAAAATTATCACAACTTTTGAAGCTGTGTAATAAAAAGTACATTTATGAAAATACTTCTTTATCATTTTATCAAAGATTTTCTCAAATTTAGAGGAGCTATTTTTTATGCATTTCTGATTTCATTTCTTTTTGGAAACACATGAGTTTAACAGGTGTTTTTATTCAGAAACAATGTAATGGAATGGCGTTGTCCATTTTTTGATACAAGCAAATACAATGCGCAACACGCTATATAAAAAGCTAATTTTCATGATATTTATGAAAATATTGTGAAAATTAGAGTTTTGAATCGAATTTTCGGAAGCGACAACATGCAAAAGGAGAAAAATCTGAAACCACGTGACAAGAATCTCTTATACCTTAACAAGTATATACAAAAATCTTATTTACCAAAAACGAAATATGCTGTTCGATTCCAAATCCCTTCAATAGTCAGGCTTGTCACTTTTGTACCTTTATAGTTAAAAATTAGTCAGAAAATGTGTCAAACTTTCGTGTTGTTCAGAAATGAATTTAAGAAACACCAAAGAGTATATTTCCAAAAAGTACGTTAACAGTACGTTAATAGTTTTTATCCCTGTTACAAATAATGTTGTCTGCCCTATACGTCTTACGAATAATTAAGTCTAGTTCTGACCCCGACTATATGTAGAAAAACAGTGCAAACCTGATCTTGGCCCGGCTCCAGTTTGCCAAAAAATTATTATACCCGTATAGACACAAAGCAACTGTCCGATGCTGATTTCTACGCTGTACACGTTACATTTATGTATTGATGTTGTTAAACTAGTATCTACTCGTGACGCACATTTATACTTATGGTCGTTAAATCCATATTCATTGAAAATAGACCTCATTTTAGCGTTTTTACCGAAATCTTTATAACACGCCGGCAGGCCAGTTAAACTTTTTTATCGGACTGGCCCATACGGCCTGTTTATTTTTTTGCCAGTCTGATACAGGCCGATGCAGATCTCTAGACCTAAGCAAGCCCTAGTCTCATGAGTTAAAACTGGCCGGCTCAACCCGGGCAGTGACAGCTTTGTCGAGTCCGATCAGGTCGCACCGTTCTCAATCTTAAACACGATTCATTTATCCTATGGACATCTAATATCATTTTCCAGACCCTTCATTGGGCTCAAAGGGGGAGGGAGCGATCGCCCCATCACTTCTGGTATTCATCATATTGAAATCTTGCTATTGAATCGCATCTTTTTATATGTCGACAGATGGTTCGTGGGAATTATTACATTGTTCTGCAATGAATAATAAATTTTGAAAGAAAACTTAATTGTAAAACACTGTAACATTAATAAAGCTAGACTGAGTGTGCGGTATCTTCCTTAAAAAAAGAAAAAAAAAAAAAAGGACGGCGGGAAACAGATGACTAATTTCAACAGGTTTAATTAGATTATATATATAAATGGAATGTTTTTATGGAAATTCTTTTTAACAGAGAGTATACGCGAAACAGCATTTCATTGCATTTCATGTTCAAAGTAGTGAACATAATTTAAATACGCTAGGAACAGTTTTTCTCCGAAGAGCTTTTTACAACCGAATTATTTTGTGTAACTCTGTAATTGAATGGCAAATGTTTTTCTCCAAATATTATACCGCAAGCATTCTTAAGTCCATTTTAGAAGTTCGTATAAATTTCATTGTTTGTAAAAGAGTAACATTATTACAACAATACATCGCGAAATTATTTTTAGACCAGAATATAATAGATTACTATGGAGATCCTCTGTGTGTATACTGTAAGTGCTATACATGACATATTTTTTTATAATTGTCTTCCAGAGTACCTCAGTAATGTATATGAATTCCATTACTTTTAGATTAGTATGGCGCTCCTTGAAACACCGCAAATGATTTATCTACATAGAGCATAATGTAGCGGAATAATTTTAAGTGATCCTACACATTTCTTATGTTTCTTCAATTTTTTTAAAAGTGTTTAATTTTTTAAAAGTAATTTTTGCTCCTTAAAAAACTTTGTTAGTGTTATGCAGAATTTGCAAAAAGTCCTTAAAAATATTTAAGTTTTTTGTTATTTATTAATTGGAGGTGAAAATCTGAGTTCTCTGAAATTCTGATTTAGAAATATCACCCTTGCCCCCCCCCCCCTCTTGTATCAAAATTTCGTTCCCGCCTTTTGCTTTCATCACAGCCATCAATATTATCCCTTCCAGAAGTATCACTTCGTTGTTTTGCTGTCTATCTCACTGTATCCATGTTTACACAATATAGCCACTTTGTTGTAACAATAAAAAATCTATCACAAAAACTCCTCCCCACTACTAAAAATGAGATTTTTCCCTCTCATCCTATTAGTAAATGCCTAGAATTTATTCATTGAAACTTTCCCACATTTTATTATTTTTTAAGCCCATTTGTTAATGTTTTAAAAGGCAAATAAAAGTAAGTCATTTAAAAAACTTCTCCATCCCACATACACACCAAAATAAATAATTAATAAATTGTTTCCCCCCCCCCTCAGCTCACAAATTTTAAACTTTTAAAGTCATCGATTTTTCGAAAACTTTTACTGTAGTAATAAATAATCAATCATAGTTTTACTCTTAACCCCACAAAAATTGATGTTTTCCCCCTATTTCTCCTTACCAAGTACATAAAATTTAGTCTTTAAATCTCTTTATTTTGTGTTTAGCCATATTTATTAATCTTTAGTCATATAGAGTAAGTCATCTAACAAATTCCCTTCATCCCCCTCCAAAATAAATAAATAAATACTTTTCATTTTTTCCTTCTCAGAAATCTCCAACAATTATATAAAGGAAATTTTAAACCAATTATTTATATGATTTATGATATTCGAACGAAATGTGGTAACTCAGCATAAAAACCTTTTTCTAAATTTAAAGGGGGGGGTAGCTACCCTTTCTCCCCCTATACTTATTCAATGAATTCTTAAAACTAATCGCCCCCAGGAGAATACCTTCTTTAAATATTCACGGGCTTCCTAACCCAAGCCACCTGAATGATCTTTCTCTTTTCTTTTTCCTCTGATTTCTATTGTCTTCCTTTTTTCTTTGTTTTACTCTCGTTGTTGTTTTTTTCCCGGAGGTGAGAGCAATTTGTATGAGCCGATATCACTCTGTATATCGATGGAGAATTGTAAACCACCCACGTGTTTGCTGTGTGTAACGTCACGTGTTTGTAGGAAAGAGTAGAAGTTAACCGGATTCAAACGCAACCCACAACAAAAAGTAAAAAAATAAACCCGACCAGCAGCAAAAAATAGAAGCGAACCGGACAACAAATTTTGTAAAATGATCACGGAGAAAACACGAATATCTTCAAAATATCGTGAAACAGACGCACATTTTGCACAAAAATTGCAAAAAAGAACGAACATTTTACCAAAGAATTCACTCCAATAAATTCGGGTCAACCCGAACCCTTCTTGATAAAGTAACAAGTAAGAAAAATCATGTGTTAAGCATTGATTATGAAGCACTTTCCAACACATAATGAAATCTTTAACAAAACTTTGTTATTTAGGGAAATAATAGTGTATAGCCAAATATACCCAAATATGTATTCCAGTACTTTTGAACAGCTCTGTATTTCATATGTCACTTGATATAATGGGAAAAATTAGTTTAGCAAGAAAATACCCAGTAGCTTGAAATTTATTTTTCAGCATTTCATACTATCACATGGAAACATACTTGAATACTTTTGTTCAGCCCTGTAGTTTACATTGCACCTTTATTACAAGTCAGCATTAGGCTAAAATTTATTGTAAACTAAAACACTTTTAAAACAACTGAAATCACATTCTCATAAATTATCATTCATAGGCGTCCATGTACCGAATTCTTTGCGTGGCCGTGGCCCTGTATATCCTTTTATCTATATTCTTCAAACATTTCTCAGTAAATTCAATGAAGCTCAAAATGCATAGCTTATTTAAGAACCACGTTTAAATAATTTATGCTCATATTCAGAAACGTTAATGAGCTCTTTTGGGTAGCCCGGTATATCAACTATAACATTTATACACACCATATAATGTGCATATTTTTAGCGAAATATAAACGCGCATATCATAATTAAAATGCATTTCATCCCTCCATCAGCCATCATTGGACACATATACGGTACTTCGGAAAGAATATGCTATTTGAAATCTTTTGTATGGCCCTGTAAATGCTACGTACTTCATATTGTGCAAGACAGGAGCGTATAATTTATATTAAGCTTCAGTGACATATATCAATTTTATTATACATGAAACAGCTTAATATATTTAAAATATGCCACACACAATTCCCCCTTTTACCATTATCTAATGGAATTCTTTTGTGTGGCCATGTAAATGAATAATAGCTAAA
The DNA here is from genome assembly GCA_964019185.1 of Maratus speculifer. NCBI lineage: Eukaryota > Metazoa > Arthropoda > Arachnida > Araneae > Salticidae > Maratus > Maratus speculifer. The sequence continues at coordinate 306,560,053 of OZ025291.1, read as the reverse complement.
TTTTCACCTTATATTTTATAGAATGCATATTTTAATATGTTTGACAGGGTATAATATCTTTAAAATTCCTTTGAAACGATTTTTCCATATGGGCCGTAATGTAATGGGAAACGTTTGATTCGTCCTGTAGATAAACTAATCATGGTAGAAATTTCATTTTCAATAGGGTTCGTGCTAGGGTAAACGTCAATAACGTCCTAAAATTTCATGGCAATTCGAGTATATAAACGATTTTTCCCCATGGGCCGTAATGTAAAGGAAAACTTTTGATTCTCCCTGTAGATAAACTAATCATGGTAGAAACTTAATTTTCAATAGCGTTCGTGCTAGGGTAAACGTCAATAACGTCCTAAAATTTCATGGCAATCCGAGTATATTAACGATTTTTCCCCATAGGCCGTAATGTAATGGAAAACTTTTGATTCGCCCTGTAGATAAACTAGTCATGGTAGAAACTTCATTTTCAATAGCATTCGTGCTAGGGTAAACGTCAATAACGTCCTAAAATTTCATGGCAATCCGAGTATATTAACGATTTTCCCCATACGCCGTAATGTAATGGGAAACTTTTGATTCTCTCTGTAGATAAACTAATTATGGTAGATACTTCATTTTTAATAGGTGTCGTGCTAGGGTAAACATCAATAACGTATAAAAATTTCATAGCAATCCGAGTATATTTACGGGAGTTAGAGCGCGGACAGACGGCCATCCGACCAGACGGACAGACAAACCGAATGCATAAGCACTTTCAACTTTGTTGGAAAGTGCTAAAAACCAAATCCTAAAGTGTCCCAAATGCGCTAAGCACTGCTAAAAAGTAAAAGTCAACCAGATTAAAAACAAAATGTAGTAGTCAACAAGACCCAAATCTGACAAAAAAAAAAAAAAAAAAAAAAATCAGAAATTAACTTGAACAGCAGCAAAGAGTCGAAGTCAACCCGACCCAATCTCGACCCAAGTAGGAATTAACCCAGACAGGAGCAAAAAATAGAAGCCAACCGGATCCAAACCCGACCCACAGCAAAAAAGTAAAAAAAAAAAAAAACACGACCCACATAAAAAAATGAGCTCCGACCCGTGCATTACACTGGAGTATCCAAATTTCTAAAATCCTCCCCCCCCCCCTTGAGGACTCTCAAGATCAGCCCTTGGTCTTCGCCTCCCTTTATATCAAAATTTCGCTTCGCCTTTTGAATCTGTCACAATCTTCTAAATTGCACCTTACAAAAATATCACTTCGTTTTGTAGTCTACTCCACAATATCCATATTTGTAGCATATAAGTCACTTTAGTATATCAATAAACAATCAATCACAAAATTTCCTCCCCCCCCCCTCCCACGACTGAAATTAGGATTTATCATTTTGTTCCTTTAAGTACAGAAAATTTAGTTCTTTAAACAATTCCCACTTTTATTATTTTTTTAAACCGATTTATAAATATTTTGAAAGGCAAATAAATAATAAGTCATCTAATAAACATCTCCCCCCTACACACACACACGAAAATAAATAAACAAGTTGGAAATTGCACGTGAAGCGTAGCAAATTAGATGCGTTCGTACGATAACGAAGTTTTAAAAATATTATTTTCATATATCAATCTCATAAAATTATAAATAGTGAATTACAATTAAAACGCTCATCAAACAATGTTCTCCCTATACCATTATGTCATGGAATACTTTTGTGTGGCCTTGTAAATCAATAACAAATGTTCTTTGCACCACAAATTATGTATGATGTATATTATAATATGTACTTTATAGTTGCATATAAATTTTATTAAGTTCGCATGAGTGTAACACGATTAAAATGCATCTGAAACATTTTTTCCCATTGACCGTAATGTAACGGAATACTTTTGATTGTCCCTGTAATTGATCTATGCATCCGATTTTCATAAAATTGGAAGTAACTCGACAAAATTATGTAATAATTATGTATTTTAAATTTCAAATGTATAGAATATATTTGAAACTTTTTCCCCATTGACCATAATGTAATTGAATACTTTTGATTGCTCCTGTAATTGATCTATGCACACGATTATCAAAATATTTGAAATAACTCGACAGAATTATGTAATAATTGCGTATTTTAAATTTCAAACGATTAAACTGCATTTGAAACTTTTTTCCCCATTAACCGTAATGTAATGGAATACTTTTGATTGCCCCTGTAATTGATCTATGCATCCGATTTTCATAAAATTTGAAATAACTCGACAAAATTATGTAATAATTATGTATTTTAAATTTCAAACGTATAGAATATATTCGAAACTTTTTCCTAATTGACCATAATGTAATTGAATACTTTTGATTGCCCCTGTAATTGATCTATGCACACGATTATCAAAATATTTGAAATAACTCGACAGAATTATGTAATAATTGTGTATTTTAAATTTCAAACGATTAAAATGCATTTGAAACTTTTTTCCCCATCCACCGTAATGTAATGGAATACTTTTGATTGCCCCTGTAATTGACCTATGCATCTGAGTTTCATAAAATTTGAAATGACTCGACAAAATTATGTAATAATTATGTATTTTAAATTTCAAACGATTCGGTTAGGTAGTTTTTGTGTTGTTATATGCGGACAGACAGACGGACGGACAGACGGACGGACTGAACGACCACTATAGGTGCTACGTATTATATAATTACGAACGCACCTAATAATGTGCTTATTTCTTTTTTTTTCCTCAGCTGACAAATTTGAAACAAACACAAATTCCACCATTTTTTGAGGGGGGGGGGATTGCACTATTTTCTCCCCTACCCACATGTCACTAAATTTAAAATCTTTGAAAGTTTTTTTTTTTTATTTTTTTTCATAGGTTTATACATATTTTATTCTAAAAATAAATAATTAATCGTAAACAACCCATAAATATCGTTGTATACCCCCTCGTTCTTTTCAAGTACACAAAATTAAAAATCTTTAAAACACTTTTAAGTTACATTTTTCGTCCTATTAATAAATATTCAAGAAGGTAAATAAGGTGTCATCTATAAAACTGTCCTACTATCTCTCCCCTCCCCCCCAAAAAAAATCCGTTTTTTCCCTCTACCTCCCCTCCCCCCTTCTCAACTTACAAAATTAAATTCTGTTTTCTCTCCGTATTTTAATAAAAATAAAGAATACTGCCCAGCTAAACTGATGGCATTGAGCTCACAGGCTACAAATACTAATTGTACATTAAAGCCTTATATTTTCAAGGGTTAATTCCGTTCGAAAAAAAAATTAAGAAGGGGAAACAGCTCTCCCCTTTCCTCTTTTTTTATACTTAATCATTGAACCTCCTATACTATCAAAGACATGCTTTATCATATAAAAAATCTATATCCAAAATTCAGAGCAAGTTAGATAATTCTTAATAAAAACCCATTTAGCATTTATATAATTTAAAAGGAGTTATCCCCCTCTTTTATACTTAACCATTAAACTTCCAAAACTATTCAGAGATTTGAACGAAATCTGAAAATTCTGCTTGAAAAACCCATTTATATAAATTAAGGGGGGGGGGCATTAGAACCCCTGTTCCCCCTATTTATACTTGTTCAATAAACACCTAATAACAGTCACGGAATCTTCTCATCAGAATGATCCTAATCTAAATTTTGAACGAAAACATAATTCTGCATGAAAATCCCATTTATATCAACTAACGGGGGAGGGGCATTAGAACCCCTGTTCCCCCTATTTATACTTATCCAATGAACACCTAATAACAGTCACGGAATCGCCTCATCAGAAAAATCCTAATCTAAATTTTGAACGAAAACTTAATTCTGCATGAAAATCCCATTTATATCAACTAACGGGGGGGGAGGCATTAGAACCTCTGTTCCCCCTATTTATACTTATTCAATGAACACCTAATAACAGTCACGGAATCGCCTCATCAGAATGATCCTAATCTAAATTTTGAACGAAAACTTAATTCTGCATGAAAATCCCATTTATATCAACTAACGGGGGGGGGGGGGGCATTAGAGCCCCTGTTCCCCCTATTTATACTTATTCAATGAACACCTAATAAGTTACGGAATTGCCTCATCAGAATGATCCTAATCTAAATTTTGAACAAAAACTTAATTCTGCATGAAAATCCCATTTATATCAACTAACGGGGGGCATGAGCCCCCCGTTCCCCCTCTTATACATATCGAATGAACTCCAAAAACTAATCAGGGAAGCGCCTTGTCAGGATATACCTATATACAAAATTTCAAGTGGATCGGATATTTTTATCATGAGTTATCGCGTTACGCACATACATACAGAACGGACGGGCACATAAGCTCTCAGGCTATGATAGCCTGTGAGCTAAAAATAATTAAAACCTGAAATCCTCCTTCTGCACAAATAATTAAGTCTTTAAATATGTTTAATTTTTTTTAAGTGCTAATTATAAATCTCTGCTAACTATAATATTAACAAAGTCTTTTTAACTATGTAGGAAAGTGTTAAAAATAAAGCGATAGATATGCATTAAATTCTACACAAAACACATTTTTACATTTTTTGCGTATTGTGTTTGTGCATTTCATACAGTAAAATATCTTTAGAGACATATTTAAATAAAATATTGTGATTTTCCATTAATGTGCAAGTAACTTTTCACAACTTTTCGCAGTTATTTCGTTTCTATTAGCTCAGAATTGAACCACTAAACATAAATACCAAAATGACCCGAATTTTCGGCTGAGTTGAGTAAATCCATAAAAAAATGAATCTGTACAATATATTGTATCAAAACAAAAACCATTCTTAACTGACTGTATCACTTAAAAAACAGTTTTCAGAACCCCCCCCCTCCCTCCTATAGACTTTACTGCTATGTCAGTGCTCAAAATTAAAAATTGTTAGAGCTCCTTGCGGTTTTTATATAATGCTTGTAAAAATAATCAAGAATCTAAATTTCCTTCCACCTGAAATATTGACAAAATATTTTGCTTTATTGACTTAACATCACACAAAGTTTTTAAAATTTGCTACACTTTTTCTGTCACATTTGTCACTACAAACAATAATAAATTATGTATTATGTCTATAAACGACTAGGCTGGGATTAACACCTATTTATCCTTTCTTCAAAATTTCTATTTCCTTTTCGCCCTTGCTTGCTTGCCTCTCCGCAAAAAATAAACAATGTTTAAATATTTAAATTTGTCTAAATATTTTTCTCATAATTTTATGAAGTATTTATGACTTTAACCTTCAGTGCTATTTATCTTGATAAGTTTCGTATTCTAAAAAGAATCCCTCCCCCTTACCCCCCCCCCCAAAAAAAAATAGTTATTTAAACTACTTGTACCTGATATCCCCCCCCCCCCCTCATTCAATATTAATTTTTTATTTATTTATTTATTTATTTTTTATTTTTTTGTGATTGCGTTAAGTAAATAAAATAGTTTTTATTTTATATCAATCTCTCTAAATTAATTATTCGTTTATTTTCTGAAAATCAAACCATTTTAATTTTGGAACGCTAATCGTAAAGAGATTGAAATTCTTTTGAAGCTCGACATCATTGCATTTACCCAAAGTAATGGGAAATCAGTTGAAAAAAATCCTTTAAACATGAAATCGGCTGGAATTGCACACCTTTGAAGAGAAAAATCGTCGCAGATAATTGGTTAAGAGCATTCTATTTCCTAATTGGATGATTGCATGTCAATCAAAGTAATTTTAGCCCATCCTTCGAATCCGCTGAAAAAGCGCGTCGCCATCTTGATTTGCCTTGGCGTGTGACTAGTGTGTGCTCTTAAGCAGGGATAGTAATTATTCGAATTACTTTCTTTTGAATATTCGCGTGAAAATTATCGCTTGAAAATCCCTTGAAATTTGGACTCATCCTTAAATTTTACACACTAGTGTATATTACATGTTTAAAATCTATATTTTATTTAAACTTTCTGTACTTTTGATCCACTAAAACCCGCAGTCATCGTCGGGGAACATTTGGATTGGGATATTGATTCTAATTGACTGGATATTGATTTTCCGTTAGAATGTTGATTAAAATATTCCATGGGGATGGCTATGTGTTTTTCGGGACAAAGTACTAGAAAATTTAGTTAAAATGTATATTTTAAGCTTGCAACATCTGCAGTATTATTATCTATTAACTTTTAAGTAAACAGTAAACGTTTAAAAAATTTTTATTTCTCTCTTGAATTTCTAAAGGGTGAATAAAATTCCTCTCATGGGCATGTGATATCATTATGCAATTTCTTTTATTCTGCTAAAAAAGGAGAACTACATTTGGCAGAAAAACAAAAACGAAAAACTAAGCAAAGTCCCTAGATTATGAAACATTTTCCAACACTTTTAGATACGTGTTAAAAAATGTTCTTATTACAAATAATGAAATTCCAGTAATTGCTGTTCACAGCCAATAATGAGCGCATATTTTTTGTGCAGCCCTTTATATGAGCCATAGAACTTATTCTCACCACCCAATATACTCAGAATAAATTACATTTAAAAATGCATATTACAGTTGTAACTGCACTTCCAGAGATTAGTTAGTCCTCTACAATAGGTTTTTTTAATTGTCTATGCAAACGAATGATACCTACTACGCACTCTGTAATTTTGAAAATATATCGCAGTATACCATAGTAATGCTTATTAATTCCATCATATGTGAAATAGTGTAACATCATTGAAATACTCTAAAATCAATTTTTCTCCCTACAAAATAATATAACGAAAATATTTTATGCATTATTTTTAACGGATTATAGGTGCTATTCATAATCTATGCTCCATAGAAAGCATGTTGTAGTCCACATTATTTAGGCATAAAAATTTCATTTTTTTTTTAATTATTGTAACACTAATAAAATCCATTACAAACATTACAAATGATTTATCCCTATAGACAATAGACCGTAATGCAATGTAATTCTTTAATTTTTTATTGTAAAATAGTTATAAATGTTACACACTCCATTTTTATAAAGGAATATCCCATACAACAATAACATTTACTAATAGGGTGAAAATCCAAGTACATTCAAACTCAGTTAATAGATGCAATAAGAGAATGCACATATATAATTAATTTAATAACTGTTTCTAATTGCTCTAATTATTTGAATGCTAAAATTAGTTTAACATCATAGAGCTCCGTGCTAACTGAAATATATTAAATAAACATTTTTTTTTAGTTTCTACCGCACACATCTCTGATTAGTTAATTGCAAGCTGAGTTTCCCAGCTACTGACATCTTGTAGGATAGAAATGAAAGACGCTCCTGCTATTATAAAACAGAAATCGTAAGTATTGAAAGCGAATTCCATTTTTCACAAGGAAATAAAATTATGTCAGCATAATTATATAATAGAGCGGTTTTTCAAACTGTGATTGTTTATTTGAGGGGAATTTTCTGTTTTCATTCTTGCGATAAAATGTAATAAAAATAAAATTGTGAAACGAAAATTTAATGAATAGTGTTATGTGCTATGGATTTTATAATCTCCTGATCGGGTTCTTTTATTCCTCTAAACAACTTCTCGTATATTATCCGTGATCCTATTTTTGCAGCTCGTAGCAAGTGGGAAAATCTTAATATAGTATAAATAACAAACCTTTCTTAATGTGCAAATTGCTCTTTTTAACCATATCCTGATATTAGCGGGGTTCGTATTAACCGAGTCCAACAACATAATTACGGGAGTTAAAGCTTACCCAGCCTGCCAGAAAATGCCAACTGAAGTCATAAATACTTTTCAATTGCGTTGGAAGTGTTTCTGTAATTGTCAGCAATAATATCTGTAAAACTACTTTTACCACAATAAGAGTGTATTTGTTGGGCAGCAACATTTAGTAGCAATATTTAGTTTTGTGTTGCTTGGTTAATGATTATTCTTATTTTTAATTTAGCCAGTCTATCCTTAGTGATATTTTTAATTTCAAAGTCTTCAGCTGTTTATGGCTAATACGAAGATGAAACTACACACTATATTTGTGGTAATTAGAGTAATTAAGACCTGATGAATTTGCCTTGGTTCTATAAAGTTCCATTTTACATATTTTTATTGTGTTTTAAAATTTCTGTTGCAGATGTTAAAGGGGTCAGTTATATAGGCTTATATGGTGATTTTTATATCATTTTCAATTTGAATAAATTCCTTTATTTTTTATATTCACACGTTTTGTAGGTAATTTGTAATGATTTATAAAGGTTTTATATATGCATATTATAAGTGTAAACTAAGTGACACAGTAAATATTTACTTAGACACAGTAAAGATTTACTAACTTGTTAATTTATCATTTCATTTTTAATTGCTTTTCGAACTTTTATTTACAAATGCTTTTTCACTTATTTCTTTTCAAATGTGAATTGTTCAAAAATATATTTAAATTTAATTTTTAAAAAGTTTAAATTTTTTTAAGTTTCAGCAAGGATTAAAACTTGTTATTATCTTTTAAAATAATAATACTTTGGTACATTTTTTTGAGTACAGAAAGAATTATTTGGCTTTTGGATATAGAAAAAAAAATAATAAAAAAAAATCCTCAATTTTAAATAAGTTATATTTTTTATTTATGCACATTTAATACTAGAGTAGTATTTTCAAAATATTGCCACAAAACAAAAAATTACGAAGACAATTTAAAAAATAACACTTGTTGAAAAAAAATTTTCTTTTTTCAGTACAAAAATAGTAACTTGGCTCCTGAATCTTTAAAAGTATTTATTTAAAAAAATCGTGAATTTTAAAAGAAGAAAAACTTTTATTCGCACTTTTTACAGCAATGTTAGTATTTTCTAAATATTTCCACAACACAAAATGTTACGAAGACAATTTAAAGAATAATACTTTTTTTTTTTTTAATATAGAAAAATTAATCTGGCTTCTGGATTTACAAAAGTATTTATTGAAAAAAAAAAAAAAAAAGCATGAATTTTAAAAGAATATTTTTTTTGTCTGCACTTTTCACTACGAGATTAGTATTTTCAAAACATTTATACAAAACAAAGAGTTACGTAGACAATTTAAAGAGTATATAATAGAAAAATTGTAAAAATGGCTTTAAAATATATCTTTCATTAAAATTAATTGAGATACGTATATCAACTTAAAAATGACAAAGCTTGAAATGAAAGAAGTATGAGATTATTGTATTTGAAACCTGGAAGAAGGGAAGGAAACTACACACATTATACTATGAACACCGTCATTATTGCTTGGGTCTAATTGTTACATTTACATAATAGACCGGTAGGCGGCATTACAGACAGTCACCTCGTCTATTTCACGGATGAAAGTCTAGGATTAGTTAGATCTTGATTCGCAAATTAAAATGTAATCTGTCTGCATGTCATACCTTGGTGGAAAACACCTAAAAACCCGATTTTAGCGAGTGGCTCGTAGGTTTATCATTGTGTTTTCCTGCACCCAAAAAGATGAAAATACGGAGGATCGGAAGCAGGAAAACACAATCGTAAACCAGTAAGAATCAATCTTTAAAATCGGGTTTTTAGCTTTTTTCCACCAAGGTATGACTTAGCAGGCCGATTGCGTTTTAATATGCGAATCGAGATTTAACTAATCCTAGATTTTCTTCCATGAACTTCATGAGATGATTTTCTCTGCTGTCATCTCCCGGTTTAATGCCAGTTTGCTTCATTTCATTCTTAAGGCTTCGATATATATCTCACTCTTCTGTATTACATGAATATAGCTGATAATGTGAGCATAAATTGAATTTATTTTTATAAAAACCATACAATTGTATTATTTTTTTATATTATTATGTACAATTAAATTATTTGTTTAGAATATTGAATATTTTAATTCATATGATATGTTTAAACTATATATACTGTATATATTATGTGCCGTATACAAAATCTATATATCGTCGACAGGACTTCACAGGACAATTACCGATCGAAAGTCGAATTTTGAAACAGTATTCTAAGAGAGGTGGAAAGTTTTTTAAAGTCTGTGCGTAACATATGATTTTTTGTTACTGTTTTTCATATAGACAGTGCCAGTTTTAGTGTCACAGTCTGATTTCATATATGTAAGTGACAATATTTATCGGAATTTTTTAAAATTATTTTTTGAGTAGTTTCAGTCAACGACTATGTAGATAACGGATGACTGGAAATGTTCATCAGTTTTAAAATGTTGAACTCTCTTAAAATCGCAGCCACAAAATAACTCAAGTTGAGCCGAAATTCACTCATCTCGCGATTTGAAAGGCAGATCCTCAAAAAGAGTTGGAACAACTCGAGTAGCTAGTTGTTTGTAAGCAATTTAAATCCAGATGTGTAGTTAAAAAAAAAAAAAAAGCAATTTAAATCAAGACGAGTAAAACGTTTAAAATACAGCTCTTTACGATCCAATAAATTATAGCTCTTTCCTGAGAAGCCAAATCCACTCTTTCGTTTGATAAGCATTTTTAGAGTGTTGTTCATCTGACAAAACCCTATTCGTCTCACTCTTCTGTCTGTCTGCTTATCCGTTAATTACAGAGCCCATTCTTAGAAGCTATATATGTTGGAGACTTGGAATTTTGCATTCATACAGCTGAACACATTACATCAAATGACGTATGATAAAAATTTGAAAAAGTCGTAATTAAAAGACGTTACTAATTAAAAATGCCCAATTAAAAGATCGAAAACGCATTTATAATTCAACAAAAGCATGGATTTTTTATCAAATTACAAAAAAGAGCTCTTCCTCACTCATTAAAAATAGGTGTCATTTTAACGGCAGATAAAGACTGGCAATTTCTTTAAGACATGATTACTTTTTTTACGCATCCTAGGAATTCGAAATTAGTACCACAAGACGAAAAAAAAAATCGGTTCTAGAAAATCTAAAACTATTTCATTTCTACCATAAAAACAGGAAAATTTTTTGAAAATCGAAATTTTTTTTAATTTTTCTTTATTTGTGAAGGTGACAGATGTCTGATAACATTGAATTTTCGGAGATAACGAGAGAATATAAAACAGATGCATCTTGTGGTAAACAGCACTCAAAATTTTTATACAAAATCAAATTTATTTAAATATCGAATTTTAAGCTAAGATCGCCATCCGAAGTTCATCCTCTTTCACAGTATTTCTTCATTTTTAATTTCGATAATCGGAAGCGAATATAGTAATTCTTTTAGTAATTAATTCTAGAATTGCATGTTTTCCACGGCAAGTGGAAGTTTTTTTTAATTTAACGCAATTTTTGGGCAACTATTATAATAAATACGAACATTATCTCACTATTCTAATCTTTTCTTTAAAGAGATTCGAATACCAAAATATTTTTATGGCTCCAAATTATTTTTTAAATTGAAAAAAAAAAAAATTATTGACTGCTGCATGTATAGAGATCAATATGCGGACTTTGATGAAAAATTTGAGTTTAAATTTTTATTTTAAAAAATCTGAAAGAAATTTTTTTCAGTTTCATTGGTTAACCCCATGCACGAGCATAAAAACCAGATGCTTTGCACTCGTTGTACACCCGATTTGTCTGGCATCACCCCCTCCCCCCAGGAAGATTTTTAATCAATTAGGGAAAATAATTCAAATACATTAAATAAAAGAATCTGGAAAAAAAAATTTGTCTGAAGTTTAAAAAGTAAAACTATAAAAGTAACAACTAAGCTTGCATAAAAAGCTAAAACAACTTAAATACCATAACGTGAGGAAATATATAGTAAACACTGAATTAGGTAACGTTAGTTAAATATTTTGCAAAAGCTTAAAAAATACAGTTAACAGCAATGCATAGTTATAAATAACACACATATACTATTTATTATTAAATGATCTTATTTTAACTTTAATCCTTGAAATAATAATACATCAAGAGAAGAGACAGAAAAAAAATCATTTCATGACATGATTTCAGCAGGATTACACTCATCAACTATGCCGTGATTGATTCTCACAAAAGCATCAACGCTTTCGTGGAATTTGTCATCTCATTTAAAAGTTCAAAGACATCTGACAATCACACACATTCCAGTAAAATTGCCATCCATATAAAAGCACTGGAATCTATATAACGCTCAATATTGAAAATGCTAACAGCGAATTGACAAATAAGCCTCTTTCGAATAAACAGTGCACCAAAAGCACATTAATGAAACATTGCGGTTAAATATTTCTTTTTGTGAAAACCGACACAATTTTTGGATATCTATTATAATAAATACGAACATTATCCCACTACTCCAATCTTCTCTTTAAAGAGACCCGAATACAAAATATTTCCAAGGCTCCGAACTACTTTTTAAAGTAAATCAAAAATATTATGCTCTGCTCTATGTATAAAAATCAATATGCGGGCCTTTGTGAAATATTTGAGTCTAAATTTTTATTTAAAAAGTTTAAAAGATTTTTTTTTTTCATATTTAATTGGTACCCTAATTTATGAGCTTTTTAAAAACCGGATGTTCGCCTTTCGCCCGATTTATTTGGCACTGTCCCCCCCCCCCCCCTCCTTCCTCTGAAAGACTTAATACTTTAGTGAAAATATTTCGAATATTTTAAATAAAATAATCTAAAAAAAGTTAGTCTGAAGTTAAAAAAGTAAAACTGTAACGTTAACAACTCCCCTTACATAAAAGACTAAAACAACTTAAATTCCATAACGTGTAAAAATATATATTAAACATTGAATTATGTAACGTTAGTTAAATATTTTTAAAAAGATAAATAATGAAGCTAACAGCAATGCATAGTTATTAGTAACTTACATATACTATTTACTATTAAACGATGTTATTTTAATGAAAGTTTTTCGAATAATAATACATCAAGAGAAGAGAGAAAGAAAAATTCCATTTCATGACATGATTTCAGCAGGATTGCATTCATCAACTATTCCGTAATTCATTCCTACAAAGCATCAACGCTTCCGCGGAATTTGTCATCTAGTTTAAAAGTTCAAGAGACATCTGACAATCACGCGCGTTCTAATAAAATTGCCATCTATATATAAAAGCACTGGAATCTAATAACGCTGAATATTGAAAATGCGAACAGCGTAATGATAAATAAGCCTTTATACGAATACGACAGTGCTCTAAAAGCATGTTAATGAAACATTATAGTTTCGACATGAAATATTGCGATTAAATATTCCATTTTGTGAAAGCCAAAGCAAATTTTTGGATATCTATAGTAATAAATACGAACATCATCCCAATACTCTAATCTTCTCTTTAAGGAGACCCGAATACAAAATATTTCCAAAGCTCCAAATTACTTTTTAAAATAGAATAAAAATCTTCGCTATGATCTGCTGCATGCATAGAGACCAATATGCGGGCCTTGACGAAAAGTTTGAGTCTAAATTGTAATTAAAATATCTAAAAGAAGATTTTTCATTTTCAATGTATGAGCATAAAATCCGGATTTTCGCCGTATTCCCGATTTGCTCGGCATTGTCAACCCCCCCTCCCCCTGAAAGACTATTAATCCACAAGTGAAAATAATCCGAATACTTTAAACAAATAATCTGAAAAAAAGTTAATCTGAAGCTAAAAAAGTAAAACTGTAACATTAATAACTACGCTTGCGTAAAAATCTAAAACAACTTAATTTTTATAAAATGGAAACATATACATTAAACACTAAATTATGTAACGTTACTTAAATATTTTTATAAAGATAAATACATGCAGCTATCAGTATTGCAAACAACTATAAGTAACATATATCGGGTGTCCCAAAAATGACTGATGGATTTTAAAATTCAATAACTTGTAAACGGTGACAGCTATTTAAAAAATTTTTGAAGGAGGGTTATGTATAATGTCAGGAGTTTTTTTTTACCGCAATTTTTTATTTTAGTTCGCATCTCAAACAATAGGTGGCGCTGACGGCGATTGAAGGACAGGTCGACGCTTCACTCAGCATTGATCATCTGGCCTTCAATCGCCGTCAGCGTCACCTATTGTTTGAGATGCGAACTAAAATAAAAAATTACGGTAAAAAAAACTCCTGACATTATACATCTGTCATGTATACATTATCTCCTGCAAAAGTTTTTCCAAATAGCTGTCACCACTTGCAAGTTATTGAATTTTAAAATCCATTAGTCATTTTTGGGACACCCGGTATATACACTATTTAATAATGAACGATGTTATTTTAATGAAAGTCTTTGGAATAATACTATACCAAAAGAAGAGAGTAGAAAATCCATTTCATGACATGATTTCAGCAGGATTGCATTCATCAACTATGCCGTAATTCATTCCTACAAACCATCGACGCTTCCGTGGAATTTGTCATCTCGTTTAAAAGTTCAAGTGACATCTGACAATCACACGCGTTCCAGTAAAATTGCCATCCATATATAAAAGCACGAGATTCTAATAACGCTGAATATTGAAAATGCTAACATCAAAATGACAAATAAGCCTTTACAAATACGACAGTGCTCTAAAAGCGTGTCAATGGAACATTACAGAATCGACAAGAACAATTAATTAATTTGTTAAGCAAGTTATAAATAATTAAGTAAAATAAAATAACATCTCATGAAAATATGTAAAGCATTTTTGATCGCATTTTTAAAAATCAAATTTTTTTAACATCTTAAAAATAAGTCACAAAATATTTGCGGCTTCGTTCGCATGTCTGTTTAACGTTCTGCACTCAAACTCACGTAAATATACTTTAATTGCGACAAATTCGATATATGATATTGATATTTTATATAACATGTTCGATATTGTACATTAAGTGTGCAGCTTTTAAAGTAAGATGGATATTCAAAAGAAATTGAATATATTTTGATATATAGACGAAAGATGGTTGAAATTAAGTTTCATTATGTAATTCTACTTCTAAATTACAAAATTGATATAAATAAATCATTGATGTACTCAACATTGGGTTTCCTATAGAAAATAGTGTGCATAGCATTAATAGTTAGTTTCCAAAAGCACACAAAAGATGGTATAACTCTCAGTAGTTAGTATTTGTTTGAAATCCGCTTTGTGAAATATATATAGGGTGCAGAGATACGAGATAACATCTCCCTCCACACAATACACGTGCAAAAAAAAATAAAAGAGGTTCTTAATCTGTTAGTAGAAATAATCCAAATATTTTTTTTAAAAAGTAATAATGAAAAAAATGAGTCTGAAATTAAAAAAATAAAATATAAAATTAACAACTAAGCTTTTGCAAAAAGCTGAAACAGCTGAAATTCTATAACGTTGAAATATATATATTTAATATTGACTTACATAACATTAGTTAAATATTTCTAAAAAAAAAAAAAATGTAGCTAACAGTATTGCAACTAGCTATAAGTAACATATATATACTACTTTATAGTAAACTGAGTTATTTTAATGAAAGCCCTTGAAATAATAATATATCAAGAGAAGAGAGAGAGAGAGAAAAAAAATCCATTTCATGACATGATTTCAGCATTCATCAACTATGCCGTAATTCATTCTTACAAAAGCATCGACGCTTCCGTGGAATTTGTCATCTCGTTTAAAAGTTCAAGTAACATCTGACAATCACACGCGCTCGAGTAAAATTGCCATCCATACATAAAAGCACGGGATTCTAATAATGCTGAATATTGAAAATGCTAACATCGTAATGACAAATAAGCCTTTACGAATACGACAGTGCTCTAAAAGCGTGTCAATGAAACATTGCAGAATCGACATGAAACATTGTGATTAAATATTTCTGTTTGTGAAACCCAAAACAAATTTTTGGATAGCTTTAAATACGAACATCATCCCACTACTCTAATCTTCTGTTTAAAGAGACCCGAATACAAAATATTTTCAGGGCTCCAAGTTACTTTTTAATATAGAATAAAAATTTTCGTTAAGATCGGCTGCATGTATAGAGATCAATACGCGGGCCTTGGTGAAAAATTTGAGTCTAAATTATTATTTTAAAAAATCTAAAAGGTTTCTCGGATTCATTGGGTACCCCCATGTATGAGCACAAAAACCGGATGTACGCCGTAGGCCCGATTTGTCCGGCATAGCCTCCCCCCACCCCCACCCCCTTCTGATATATTAATAATCCATCAGTGAAAATAATTCAAATACTTTTTTAAAAAGTTAGTCTACAGTTAAAAATGTAAAACTGTAAAAATAACAACTAAGCTTATGGAAAAAGTTGAAATAACTGAAAATCCATTACGTGGAAAAATGTATATTAAATATTGAATTATATAACATTAGTTAACTATTTTTAAATAGATAAATTGAGTTAACAGTATTGCAAAAAACTATAAGTAACATATATATACTATTTAATATTAAATTACGTTTTTTTTTTTTTTTTTTTTTTTTTTTTTTTTTTTTTTTTTTTTTTTTAAATGACAGTCTTTTTAATAATAATTTATCAAAAGAAGAGAGTAAAGAAAAAAATCCATTTCATGACACGATTTCAGCAGGAATACATTCATCAACTATGCCATAATTCATTCTTACAAAGCATCAACGCTTCCGTGGAATTTGTCATCTCGTTTAAAAGTTCAAGAGACATCTGACAATCACACTCGTTCCAGTAAAATTGCCATCCATATATAAAAGCACTGGAATCTAATAACGCTGAATATTGAAAATGCTAACAGCGTAATGATAAATTACACATTTCGAATACGACAGTGTACTAAAAGCATGTTAATGAAACATTACAGATTTGACAAGAATAATTAAATTGTTTAAACAAGTAATAAATAATTAAGTAAAATAAACTGACAGCTCATGAAAATATTTAATACATTTTTAATCGAATTTTTGGAAAATGAAAAAAAAGTTAAATAAAATTTTTTTAATAACTTAAAAAAAGCCTAAAATATTTGCGACTTCGTTTCGCATGTCTGTTTGACTTTCCATGTTCTAACTCCCGTAAGTATACTTTGATTGCCAAAAATTCCATATATCATATTGACATTTTTTATAACAAATTCGATATTTATTATTAAATGTTCAGAGTTTAAAGTATATTTGCAGAGATATTCAAAAGAAATCAAATACATTATGATATACAGATGAAAGATGGTTGAAATAAATTTTCATGTTATTCTACTTCTAATTTACAAAATTGATATAAACCATTGATGTACACAACATTGGGTTGCCTATAGAAAAAAGTGTGCATAGCATTAATAGTTTGTTTTCAAAGGCACACAAAATATGGTATAAGTCTTAGTAGATAATATTTGTTTGAAATACACTTTGTGAAATAGACTTGAGGTACAGAGGTGCGAAATGACATATCTCCCAACACAGACACACACACAATACACGCGCAAAAAAGATCTTTAATCTATTAGTAAAAATAATTCAAATATTTAAAAAAAAGATAGTATGAAAAAATATTTAGTCTAAATTAAAAAAAAAATAAAACTGTAAAATTAACAATGACACATTAAAATCGTAAAATTAACAACTAACATTACGCAAAAAGCTGAAACAACTGAAATTCCATATTAAACATTGAATTATGTAATAATAGCTAAATACGTTTAAAAAGATAAATGAATGCAGCTAGCAGCATTGCAAATAACTAGAGGTAACATAAATATACTATTTAATATTAAACGATGTTAGTTTAATGAAAGCTTTCAGAATAATAATGTCTCAAGGAAAAGAGAAAGAAAAAAATTCATTTCATGACACGATTTCAGCATTCATCAACTATGTCGTAATTCATTCCTACAAAACATCAACGCTTCCGCGGAATTTGTCATCTCGTTTAAAATTTCAAGAGACATCCGACAATCATACGCGTTCCAATAAAATTGCCATCCATTATAAAAGCACTAGAATCTAATAACGCTGAATATTGAAAATGCTAACAGAGTAATGACAAATAACACATTTCGAATATAACAGTGCTCTAAAAGCATGTTAATGAAATATTACAGATTCGAAAAGAACATTTAATTAAATTGTTTCAACAAGTAATAAATAATTAAACGCTGGATTTTGAAAATGATCACAGCATAATGACAAATAAATCCCTTTTGAATACGACAGTGCTCTAAAAGCGGGTTAATGAAATATTACAGATTCGACAAGAACAATTAATTAAATTGTTTCAACCAAGTAATAAATAATTAAGTAAAATAAACTGATAATTCATGAAAATATATAATGCATTTTAATCGCATTTTTAGAAAATCGATTTTTTTAACAACTTAAAAATAAATCATAGAAAATATCGGGGACTTCGCTTCGTATGTCTGTTAGACGTTCCCCATAAGTATAGTTTGATTACGACAAATTCGATGTATCATATTGACATTTTTTATAACATGTTCTCTATTGAATATTAAGTGTGCAGCGTTTAAAGTATATTTACAGGGATATTCAAAAGAAATCGAACATATTATTATGATATATAGACGAAAAATGGTTGAAACAAAATTTCATAGTGTTATTCTACTTCTAAATTACAAAATTGATATAAATCATTAATGTACACAACATTGGCTTTCCTATAGAAAATAGTGTGCATAGAATTAATAGTTTATTTACAAAGGCACACAAAAGATGGTATAACATCTCAGTAGATAATATTTGTTTGAAATCCGTTTTGTGAAATAGATATGCAGTACAGAAGTGCGAGATAACATCTCCCCCCCCCACCCCCCCACTCAGACTCATACAATACACGCGCAATAAAAAAAAAGTTTCTTAATCTATTAGTGAAAATAATAAAAATATTTTTTTTAATAATCTGAAATTAAAAAAATAAAACTAAAACTGTAAAATTAACAACTAAGCTTACGTAAAAAGCTGAAACAATTTAATTCTATAACATGGAAAAAGTACATATTAAACATTGAACTACATAAAGGTATTTAAATGAATGCAGCTAACAGCATTGCAAATAAATATAAGTAACATATATAGACTATTTAATATTAAATTATGTTATTTTTTAAAAGTCCTTGGAATAATAACATACCAAGAGAAGAGAATAAAAAATCCATTTTATGACATGATTTCAGCAGGATTGCATTCATCAAATTCATTCTTACAATGCATCAAAGCTTCCGCGGAATTTGTCATCTCATTAAAAACACAAGAGACATCTGACAATCACACGCGTTCGAGTAAAATTGCCATCCATATATAAAAGCACTGGAATCTATATAACGCTGAATATTGAAAATGCTAACAGCGTAATGACAAATAAGCCTTTGCGAATACGACAGTGCTCTAAAAGCGTGTTAATGAAATATTACAGATTCGAAAAGAACATTTAATTAAATTGTTTAAAAATGTTAAAAATAATTAAGTAAAATAAACTGAGAACTCATGAAAATATGTAATGCTTTTTTAATTGCATTTTTGGAAAAGGAAAAAGAAATTAAATAATTTTTTCTAACTTAAATTTGAAAAAGGCCTAAAATATTTACCATTTCGTTTCGCATGTCTGTTTGACGTTTCGCGTTCTAAATCCCGTAAGTATACTTTGATTGCCACATATTCGATATATGATATTGACATTTTTTATAGCATGTTCGATATTGAATATTCAGTGTGCATCGTTGAAAGTATATTAGCAGGAATATTCAAAAGAAATCGAATACATTATGATATACAGACGAAAAATGGTTGAAATAAATTTTCACAACGTTATTCTACTTCTAAATTACAAAATTGATATAAAACATTGATGTACATAACATTGGGTTTCTTATAGAAAATAGTGTGTATAACATTAATAGTTTATTTACAAAGGCACACAAAAGATGGTATAAATTTCAATAGATAATATTTGCTTGAAATGCACTTTGTGAAATAGATATGAGTTGCAGAGGTGCAAAATAACTTTTCTAAAAAAAAAAAAAAAAAAAAAAAAAAAAAAAAAAAAAAAAAAGGCACGTAATGTTTAAGGTATGTTTTATCACCACTCCTTTTCACCCAGACTCACACAATACACACGCGCAAAAATGAAAGAAAAAAAAGGTATTTTGTATCAGTAGTATTGTAATATGTATGTTTTTGGTTCGGCTATGTGTTTAATAAATTTCAGTATGTTATGCAACGCATATAAATTCTTTAGATCATAAACAAGGTAATTCAAAGAATGTGAATTAATTAACTTATGCGCGGGATTTTCTTAAAATACATTTTAAAAAATTATTATCATTTTCAATAAAAAAAATTTTTTCGAGAATATCTTATGTCAGCGTAATATTAAAAAATATATTAGATAAGCTTAGCTTGTCTATGCGGTTGTTTCGGAGGCCGATTACTCCATATTTATTTTAGAAGATAGCTCATCTCCCAAAACGTTCATTTTTAACTTTTACGTTTCTAAAAATTTTAACTTATATGCTGTTTTATTTGAAAAAATGTTATTGAGAAAACACGCTGGATTGCATATAAAGAGCAAAGTGGCCACACCCCTTATATTCCCCATATATGTTTCGGATGGTCACGGGATTTGCGCTTTTATCCTTCTAAAGTAAAAAAAAAAACTAGCCTTAAACAAATCTCCAGGAATGACTCCTGGAATTATGCTGATGTGTAAGGTTTCCGGAAATAACACGTCCGGGTGGACCATACCTTCCATGAGTCAAATAGACCAATCAGGAAAGGGCTCCGTCTATCCTTCGACCAATGAGGAGAGGGATGAATTCCAAAATTGAGTGTACACTGTAAAAATCTGCTGCATTTTGTTGCAACGCACTCCACCGCTTGTATATAATATCTCTATTCCAATCAATGAGAAAGCTCCATTTCGCGGCCAAGTAACCGTTTTCTATACAAGCAGGGGAGTGCGTTGCAACAAAATACAGCAGATTTTTAACAGTGTATGGAAAATAAGGTATCGCGAAGCGATTCCAACCGGGATTGCAAAACAATACCGAACGGAATCGCGAAGCGATTACGCGGGGGGTTGGCGAGCGTAGCGATTAGGAGGACAGAGCCCCCCTAGTAATATAAATTTATACTCAAGATTAGAAGAAAGAGTGTGTCAGTATATACATTATCGTTTACGAATGGTAATTGACAGAAACAAACATTAGTTGTTTTATGTGTTCCGCATATAATTAAATCTTATTTTCCCTATGCTGCCCATATAAAAATCTATAGATCACATATACATGCCACATTTTACGTTAAGTAAAAAGGTTTTCGCCAACAGGAGATAACTTCATGCAAACAGCTGCCATTTGTACGGTTGTTAGCTTTTCAACTAAACAATTTTTGCATTTGGAAGCAGAGAACAGGAACTAAGGTGTTCTGGTGTAATAACGCCAGGCGGGGTAATAACTTCAAGTGCTAATATTATGCATAATTATGAAATAATCCGGTAAATGACACCCATGTGCTTTGAGCAGGAGGATTTTGAGTCATATAAATTGCAAAAAAAACAGCTTCAAGTTAAGTTGTTCCATTTTTAGGTCTTATTTCTTTTACAAGCAACTAAAATTATAGCTTGATCTAAAATTTGCGATACAAGATTTGTGATGCAAAGACTATATTTTTTACCGGAAATACTTTGTTTATTATATAAAATTGTAATGCATTTCAAGTATTTTCAAAATATTGTAGAAGATTTTTGGATACCTTCTCCAGATAATTTGTAGTTTAAAATGTACTGCGCAATCAGTGTACTGGGGTAATAACGCCAATCCTTGGCGTTATTACCCTAGTGGATTCCCAACAGTGGCCGAACTACATCCGGAGGGGGTATTTTTATTAATATGTGACAGCATTATTATCATTGTTGAAATGGTAAGATTAAGGGGGGGGGGCGATAGCCAAAACTAATGTAAAAAAGAATTTTAAACTCTTAAATAAAACTATATCAAAATGTTTTCGATATTATAAATTTGAACATCTTCAAAATCAGGTTTCTATTAAATTTCTCCTGGATTGTTAAATTGAGTTCTAAATTTTAACTGTCCGCTTTCTTAGCGTTCGGTTAATTAAAATTTTACAAATTTAACCTTTTACCGATGTGACAGAAATTGTAACGTAACTAGTGTGAAGCAGTTTGTGAGACCGCAAGATTGAAAGATGAATAAAAGGCGGGAATAGCTCATAGGATTGTGTTTTTGCACTAAACTTTTTATACAAGACTGTTATACTTAATATTCGCCTATTTAAAAGTCTCAGGTGATAGTACTAAAGTTCCAAATGAAACAAAATTTCGGTATTGTTTGTAGTTAAACTGAAAATTACAAGTTAAACTATAAAAATCAAAAGAAAACAGTGATATGTGAGACCGGTAACATTAGTTAAAGGTTAAAAGGCGATCAATGATTAAAAATCATAAAACACTATTCCTGCACTAAACTTTTTGTACAGAAAATTCTAATGGAATTTAATCTATTCAAATAGTTCTAACAATAATACGAGGACTCCAAACCAAAGAGAATTTCAGTTGTAGATATAATTCACTTGGAAAATACAAATTAAACTCTAAAATTTGGATTGGGGGGGGGGGGGGGAGGAGGGATGTTCAATGAGATTGCTGACAGCAGTTAAAGGTTAATTTTGTTGCTAATATAGAGATAATGATGTATAACTACATGAATCATGTATAAAATTTAATAAGAAATCTCATTGGGATAATATTTTTTATCAAAAATCTTATTTAATTAATAAAAATCAGCATTCTTTATATAACGCCGACAATTTAACTTTAGGTTTGGAGATTCCACATTAGTGTGAAGATATGCGTTAAAAATTATTTACAAGAACTACTATAATAGTATTAACAAAAATATTTATTACATATAACTCTAGATATTATAAAATTTCACTTGATTAAAATATTAGATTATAAATGGTTAAAACCATGCAGTGTCTCTTATAATGATATTTAAGCGTGACTTTTTAAGCAAAGAGAAGCACAGGGTGTTATATTCTGTTGAACCTCCCCTTTCTTTCTCCCCTCCTTTTTCTTTCATTTTCACAAAAAAATGAATATTTTCTATCGCATAGAATGCATACATGGGAATATAAATACTGATTCAAATAAACACAGCTAAAACCGTGCAATGTTTCTATAATAATTATATTTAAACGATCCTTTTTAAGCAAAAAGTAGCTTAGAATCTAATATTCTCCCCCCCCCCCCAACCCCGCTACCGTCACACCATTTTATTTTTCTTACACTTTCACAAAAAAATGAACATTTTCAATCGCTTAGAATGCAATTTGTCAATTTCTAGAGCTTTAGAGTTCGTATTTTTAGAATTGGACAGTCTACATGCCATTATTCCATCTTATTTTATAGTTTTGTTTGCATGGCGTTATTACCCATACAGGTGGGTAATAACGCCAAATAACATTGGTCGATAAATCACACCATAACATTTTATGAATGCATATCTGTTAAATTATTTTTTTACGTAGATAGTCAATAAGTTGCTGTATCAAATCCTATATTTGTTTGAAAATATATAATATAAAACTAAGCCGTGAAAATTGGTAGAACTTTAACGTGGCGTTATTACCCCAGGATACCTTACATAACTGAGTAATTTATTTTTTTTTTTAAAATTTATTATCTGGTGGTTCAAAAAGTGTTTAAAATGGAAAATGGAACTATCATATCAGTGGATCAGAAAGATTATTTACTAAGAGTTCCATAACAAATTCAGCGTGACTGAATGCCACAGAAAATGTATGAATATTTGGGCATCAATGCTGTTTTTTGTGATATTAGTCAAAGTTTGGTTTCGAAAGTTTAACGCCGTAAATTTCAACATTGAAGATAAAATACATTCTGGCCGCCCTATTGAAGTTGATTGTGAGCAGATAAAGCAAATCATCAATCAAGAGAAAAATGTTCCATCACGAACTATTGCGTTAGAACTTAACGTTTTTCAAATAATAATAATAATAATAATAATAATAATAATAATAATAATAATAATTAACGCTCTGAAACGTATAAATCGAACTTTTAAGTTTAACCGTTGGTTACTTCACGAATTGACTGTTGATAGAGATAGCTACCAGATAGAAAAATACAAAGATAGCGACAGTGCGTCGCGTCCCAAAATACGACGCATATATAGACAACGAGATTTTTTTTCTTTTAATTTTTCAATTCCAAAAGAAGAGCAACGATTTGTAAATAATGTATATTTATAAATAATTTCAAGCCAATAATAATACTATACACAGATAATATTATGCAATCATAAACTTTGGGAGAAAAATTTAAATTTAAATTTCACTGTCCCAAAAGTTTTTGGAGAACTAATTTTTTTTCCCTTTGACATTCCCTTTGACATAAATTTTTTGAGCCGTTTGGTTTAATCATTTTAAAAACTCGATCAGACATACGCAAACCAAGAATCTGAAGGAGTTCTGATTTTAAAGAAAATCAACTTCGCTCAAATTACTTTATTACGATATTGTACCGTTGCAAACTGACACCTTTTAGCATATTCATCTCTATTTAACCTTCCCCAGAGGTTTTCTATTGGGTTCATGTCAAGACAAAGGGATGGCCAGTTCATAATAATTACTTGATTTTGTCTAAACAACTGCATTGTAGTGTTAGATACGAGAATGGAGAAATAGCCTTTGCTGTTACATCCAAGTGTAACAACAATTCAAGTAACTTCCCAAATAGCAGTAACTGTATTTTAATTTTTTTTATTCAATCTTCGGAACATTGACGACCTTTCAAAAAAGTAATGGACTTTACCCACATGATGTCAAAATAGGTAAATAAAAGATAAACACATAAAAGCGTGCAAAATATTTCTACGCTGCTTTCCTTCGTCCAATAAACAGTAGTTTTGGGGGGATACATACCTATGGAAGCGTGGCTATTGTCATTTGTGGATAAATTCCATTTGGCTGGTCCCATTATAAGAAAATGCTGCCCACATCATAAGTAAACAACCTCCTTGTTGTCTACTTAAAAAAGAGAGAACAAAATCCTAATTCCTTGCAAATATCGTGTCAATAACAAGCCCAACCATCAGAGCCATCTAAATTGAATTTCTTTTCAACATTCTTCTGAGCAGTTCCTCTGATTTTGGGTTCACTGAATACGTGTGTCTTTAGCCTGCCTTGTAAACTTTGTCGGATGATGAATTTTGCAAAAATCAAAAAATGTATTTGCCAGCAGCCATCGATTGACTGTGCATATTGGTGCTAGAACGTTTACTTTTATGGAAAATGATTGTACACACAGATTCTTGGTTAAAATTAATGTTAAAATTTCTCTATCTTATCATTTAGTTCTTTTCTTTGCTCGTCTAGAACGGGATTTTGTTTCAGATTGTCATCTTTTGACAGAATTCAGTAAATACCAATCCTGCTGCGTCAAGTTTTATTGAAGTGTCCTCAACATTGCATTCACGAGACTTTAAACGATAGATTTCCAAAATTGGTTTTTGAAAAACAGCACACTGTGAGGCATCTTTGCAATCAATCGGAAACGGAAAGACAAATTCGATTTTACCTCAGAATACTATTGCATCACAAGTACATGATCTTTAAATATGCAAATTTTGGATATCAGTATTTAAATCAGCTTTTAACAACTTTGAGACAGCATTTTTTTTTATTATATTAAATCCATGATTGATAAAAGTTGTTTGAATATTTTATTACTTTTTATTTCATAGTTATATATTTTCATAATTTATTTCATCTTTTTTACTCGTTTAGTTAGCTCTTAAATCCAGAAAAATATGGTTGTTTATAAATTTTTGAGACTCACTGTAGATTTCATAGCATCTAAAAAGCGTGTTTTGTGGGTAGAGAAAACTGGTTATTGCATTGTAAAGTCTACTGGAAAATGTTTTCAAAAACTACAGGCAGAAATAAAAATATTTTTTAAATTTTTTATTAAAATTTCAAATATGAATTCTTTATCGAGATTTCTAAAGTTAAAGAAACACTTTTCGGAATCTTGGATGACTCGGAAGAGGTTATTCTATGTTTTTATTCGTGAATATAGTACTTTTTCGTAAATTAAAAATATCTGCCTTTTTTACAGTGTATAGATGAATGTTTTCAAATTGAACACTCATTTCTCTAAAGTGTATCTACGAAGAATGAAACGAAATGTCCCTAACCTCATAATCGTACCTATACAAGCAGGTAAGGGTATTTTGCACTAAAAACGAAACCCGATTTGTGCAGAATTCTCAACAAATGTTTTTTTTTTTATATTTTAATAATTCCATTTATATATAATTTAATTAACTGTATTTCGATCGATGCGATACAACGAGGGGCCGATTAGCTATTTAATCCATATTTTTAATTTCGAAT
This sequence comes from Maratus speculifer, assembly GCA_964019185.1. Lineage (NCBI taxonomy): Eukaryota > Metazoa > Arthropoda > Arachnida > Araneae > Salticidae > Maratus > Maratus speculifer. The sequence goes on along the minus strand of OZ025291.1, from coordinate 306,533,779 downwards.
ATAGATTGAATTATCTGCCAAAATCTAAAAATAGCGAAGTAATGACTGCTTTTCTTTGGTATTTCGTTATTTCTACTTATTAAAACTAGTATTTGTAGTAATAGAAGTTAACTACACTGGTGTCCAAAAGTTAAACATAATTGGTAATTAAGTAACTATTTTTAAGTAATGAAAGAAATATGAATCGGAATGTGCTGAAACTCCAGGTGTGTAAACAAAATAGTACGCGTCACATATTTTCGCGAAGAGTTTTCCCCGACATCGAACAGCGGACCGTCAACAAATTGAAAAAGAACGAAGATCTTTTGGATAACCTTGTCAAAACTATTGCAGCAAACGCGTTCAAACTGCACATTATGATTAATTGGCTTATTGTAATGTACTGTGTTAATTTTTACAAGGATAGCATGTATACTCGTAGAGAAATTAAGGTTTTTATAAAAACAGTCCTAAGTTTTTTCCTTATAATTTGCAGAGTTCTTAATATAAAATAATGTTCTTTTTTGAAAAAATGACAAACATCATTGTTCACAATACCCTGTCATCAGAATTAAAAAATAATAAAAATTGTATGACAAATGAGCAGGTTTACTAAATAATTTTTTACTGCGCATGTGTGAACGCTATTAAAATTTCATTTGCATATTATGTTAGTTAAATGTATAGAGCAACTTTTGTGAAAGTCTCAAAAACATAGCTTAAAAATTCTGAAAATTATCGTTGATAGAATGAGATCAAAATCCTTTATTCCCTAAATGAAGCAAAAAGATGAGGGGCTGTATCCATATTCCATTGTTTAGTGCCTACACAATATTGCACGTACAACTATATTTAGGTAAAACCCCTGATTTTTTTGCTTCCTTTAGGAATAACGGATTTTGAGTTGATTCTATAGGCGACCATTTTCAGAATTTTCAAGCTATGTTTTTGAAACTTTTACAGAAGTTGCTCTGTACCTTTAGCTAACACAATATGCAAATGACATTTTGATATCGTTGACGCATGCGCAATGAAAAATTATTTACTAAACGTACTCATTTTTCATACAATTTTTATTATTTTTAAATTCTGATGACAGGGTATTATGTACAATGATGTTTGTCATATTTTCAGAAAAGAACATTATTTTATAATAAGAACTCTGCAAATTATAAGCAAAAAACTTGGAAAAATTTAGGACTGTTTTTATAAAAACCTTAATTTCTCTACGAGTGTACATGCTATCCTTATAAAAATAAACACAGTACATTACAATAAGCCAATTAATCATAATGTGCAGTTTGAACACTTTTGCTATATTAGTTTTGACAGGGTTATCCAAACGATCTTCGTTCTTTTTCAATTTGTTGACGGTCCCCTGTTTGATTTCGGGGAAAACTCTTCGTGAAAATATATGACGCGTACTATTTTGTTTACACACCTGGAGTTTCACCACATTTCGATTTATATTTCTTTCATTACTTAAAAATAATTACTTAATTACCAATTATGCTTAACTTTTGGACACCAGTGTATATTTTAAATAAAGTAGTTGTAGTTATAGAAGGTTAAAAAATCGTTTCTCCGACCTCTGACCAGGCATACGTTTTTTTATGTGTCTATTTGGCCAAATATTTCCAAATGAGACTATATATTATTTTCATAATTTCGAAATGATTTTATGTAACTGTTGTATTTAATACTTTTACTTTTCAGGTAAAACTGTAGATGGCGCCCCTGGTCTGATTCCATGGAATTGTGTAAGAAACAGAAATGTACCTGAGTTCGAGATTAGATGTTCTATGTTCTATGTTATTGTTTTGTATGTCGTATGTAGTGAAAGTCCGTATTATTAAATATGTTTTGTGTTTGAAATCGTCCACCTCAAGTTAATTTAGTAATGTGTTATTCTTTACTCTAATATATCTAAATACAGCATAGTAACTGAATAAAAATGAGAATGAAAGAGAGAGAGCCCTACTTACCGAATGACGCGTAATCCATTCCCGACGTCGCGAGCATCGAGACGTGGTCACGGTCCTGAAATGTGAATACAGCCATTAATAGAAAATTTCGAAACGTTATATAACAATTATAGAGATCTTTGAGTATTGAGTCGTACAGGATTACACTTATAATTCTTGAAATTTTTGTAAATTATCCTTACAATAAAACAAAAATAGGTTCGTAAGTAACGATGTTAATGTCAATTGAGTTAGATTTTTATAACAGTTATGCTCATATTTTTAAAATCTTTAAAGAAATTCACTTTCATACACAGTAATACTCACGTATTAGTTTACTTAATCCGAGTTACTGTCGATAGAAATTACATACACTGCATAGTACACAAAGATTTAGTTTAACCTAAAAACGCACACCATGACTGAAAATGCACTTGCAGCATTTATCCTCATAAACTGTAATGTAAACGAAATTTTCTGTAAATGATCAAAACACGTCGCATTCTGCGGTTAGTAACTTCTAGTGCATCTCAATAATGTATATCAGTTTCATTATATTCGCAATTGTGTTCATCAGTAAAATACACAACAAATGATTTTTCCACTTACTGCTTAATATAACGGGATTCATTTGAGTGCCCTTGTAAATGAAGTCTAAATGTTACACACTCCCTTTTCAGTAGCAAGCATGCAATAGGTGAGCTTCAATAACTTATATAAATTACGGGTCAATTCGAGTAAATTTACGAGAATTAACATCTTTATTACATTGCGAGGCAGAACGAGTTTTTAACACTTTTCAACTATGTTAAAAAGTGTTAAAAAAAAAAAAAAAAAAAGTTTTTCAAATGATTTGAAAATTTTCAGGATTACCACATACAAAAACCATGAAAAAATATAGGTAGAGCTCATCACAACAAAAGCACAAATTTGTATTACTTGTATTCGTTTTTTTTTTTTTTTTTTTTTTTTTTTTTTTTTTTTTACTTAGGAAATTTCACTGCTAGGCGTATTCTCCGGATTTCAATTCAAAACATGAAAATACTTCAGCAAAATATGGAGTAGCAGATTTATTTTCTTTGTGTAAAAAGAAATAATGTTATGTGAACAAGTAGAGTTGACTAGTAACTGCAACCAAACAACGCTGAAGTAAATAACCAATGTACACTATATGGCCAAGGATGACCGGCCACTTTCGATTTTATACATTTTTGTTAAATATCTAAAAAAAAAAAACCACGAGGAATTATCCTAAAACTCTAAGTGCGTAAACATAATAGTACAGGTCATACATTTCCGAGAAGAATTTTTCCCGCAAATCCCATAGAGACCGTCAACAAATTAAAAAGAAAAAAAAACGAATACTTTTTGGGTAATTCTGTCAAAACTAATGTAGCAAAAAAGGTTCAAACTGTAGATTATGATTATGTGGCTTATTGTAATTAAACTGTGTTAATTTTTGTGTGGATAGCATATATACTCGTAGAGGAATTAATGTTTTTATAAAAACTGTCCCAAAATTTTCCAAGTTTTTTATTATAATTTGCAGAATTCTTAATATAAAACAATGTTCTTTGTGAAAATATGACAAACAACATTGTACATAATATCCTGTAACAGAGTTAATAATAATAATAATTGTATTAAAAATGAGCAGGTTTACTAAATAATTTTTCATTGTCCATGCGTGAAGCCTATCAAACTTTCATTTGAATATTGTGTTAGCTAAATGTATAGAGCAACTTTTGTGAAGGTTTCAAAAACAGAGCTTGAAAATTCTAAAAGTGTTCGACGATAGAATAAGTTTAAAATCCGTTATTCCCAAAATGAAGCAAAAAAATAGGGGGTTGTAGCCAAATACAGTAGTATGTGCCATATTGTGTATTCTATATTGACACTAATCAATGGAAAAATGGATACAGCGCCTCATCTTTTTGCTTCATTTTGGGAATGAAAAATTTTGAGTTCATTTTATCAGCAATCTCTTTCAGAATTTTCAAACTATGTTTTTGAGATTTTCACAAAAGTTGTTATATGTATTAAACTAACACAAATACAAATGAAAGTTTGATAGCTTATACGCATGCGTAATGAAAAACTATTTAGTAAACCTACTCATTTTTCAGATAATTTTTATTATTTTTTAATTTTTATTACAGGGTATTATGTACAATGTTGTTTTTCATATTTTTAGAAAAGAACATTATTTTATATTAAGAACTTTGCAAATTATAAACAAAAAACTTGGAAAATTTGGAACTGTTTTTATAAAAACCTGAATTTCTCTACGAGTATGAATGCTATCTGCATAAAAATGAACACAGTTCATTACAATAAGCCACTTAATCATAATCTACTGTTTGCACGCTTTAGCTACAATAGTTTTGACAGGATTATCCAAAAGATTTTCGTTATTTTTCGATTTGTTGACGGTCTTCTATGGAGTTTCGGTTAAAGATATTCATGGAAATGTATGACCTCTACTATTATGTTTACACATGTAGAGTTTCAGGATAACAACAAAAATGTGAATTAATTCCTCATGTATTTTTCTAGATATTTAACAAAATGTCTAAAATCACAAGTGGTCGGTCACCTTTGACCATATAGTGTATAAGAGTGTAGTTCTTATCAAATAGGATGTCAATGGCCAAATTATTGTATTTTCCCACCCCTTTCAAAGTGCAATCGCATTCCCCATAGAGCAAGCTAATTCTTTTGAAAGTTTTGTTAAAATTATTGTTGAACAAAAGTTCAGGTTCAGAGTGGAGTGAGATATCATGTATTTTTGACTGAGTAAATAAGGTTTCTTATACAACAATCGTTTCTTATAATGTGCTCTTCCTACCATCATACTTCGTATGATGTACAACAAATCCAGAACAGCCTGTATACAAATAATGAATCCTTCAGAATCTTTTGACAAAATGGGCGATTTGATTATAATATCGGGAATTGTATTGTATATGGTAGCAACTGATGGCAGCAAAGCCGACTCTCTTTTCATCACTGTACCCAACCCCCTATATCGTGGTAAATTTCCACTAGAAATATATTCTGGAAATGAATAGAAATAGTGGTATACAGAATTAGATAAAATAAATAAATAATAGTCGCCCGGTGTTGTGCCACCGAAACGCTACAACTTTTATTTAACTGAAGTAAAATGAAATGAGTTTAGACAACTCGGAAATTGTACGTCGAAAACGTGAAAAATGAGATACTTTCGTGTTATAACTTGCTTTGTAAATAATCAGATCTTTATGCAACAGCTGTTGCGCGCTTACGTAAAAATGCATGAATACAAATTTTATTACGATTAAATTCATACGGAATATTAAATTCAATCACATGGAAATAATAGAACACCATCTTAAAATAGAAAGTAATCACCGTGGCAGCCTAGAATCACGACTTATCATGAAATATCAGTGAATTATTAAGATGATTGAAAGAATGACAGGATCGAAAAAAAATTATAATTGAATATTCTGAATTAAGTTAATTTTACACAAAGTCCGATGAATAAAGTTGTTAATATTTATCTTTTATTATTTGAAGAATTATCCAAATTGAAAAAATTGTCTATTTGAATATTTATAGTTAAATTATTTTTGCAGATAGTCCTATGCACATAATTCAAAATCTAATAGTGTTTCCGTTTTTCATATAAATTGGAAGACCCAAATGATAAAGAGAATAAAGATGTCAATAATTATCTTTTACTATTTGGAGAATTATCTAAAAGGAAAAAAAATCTATTTCAACATTCCTAATTTAGTTAATTTTGAACATACAGATACATAGAAATCTAATAGCCTTTTTGTTCTTCATATTAATTGGAAAGCTCAAATGATAAAGAGAATAAAGTTGTTATTATTTATCTTTTATTATTTACATAATTATCCAAATAGAAAAAATTGTCTTTTTGAATATTTTTAATTAAATTATTTTTGCAGATAATCCTATACATATACTTAAAAATTTAATAGCATTTTTCTTTTCATGTTAATTGGAAGGCTAAATGATAAAGAAAATAAAGATGCCAATATTTATCTTTTATTATTTTCAGAATTATCCAAAATAGAATTCTTGATCGAATTAATTTTGCACATAGTCCAATACAGATACTTAGATATTTAATAGCGTTTCCGTTGTTCATATTAACTGAAAAGCTCTAATGATAAAGAGAAAAAAGTAGTCAATATTTATGTTTTATTATTTGCAGAATTATCCAAAATAGAATTCTTAATTAAATAAATTTTGCTGATAGTCCTGTATAGATACTTAGAAATCTAAAAGATTTCCGTTCTTCATATTAATTGAAAAGCTCAAATGATAAAGATAATAAAGTTGTTATTATTTATCTTTTATTATTTTCGGAACTACCCAAAATTGTAAAAAATGTATATTTGAAAATTATTAATTAAATTAAATTTGCACAAAATCCTACACAGATACTTAGAAATCTGATAGCATTTCCGTTCTTCATATTAATTGCAAGTCTCAAATGATAAAGAGAGTAAAGTTGTTGTTACTTATCTTTATTATTTGAAAAATTATCCAAAAAAAAAAAAAAAAAAAGTCTATTTGAAATTTTAAAAACTTTCTGTGATAGGTATCTTTATTTTCGAAGAGAATTCAATATGCAGAATTCATTACAGCATTGTCCTTTGTATGTAAGCTTAAAGAAAAAAAATTATATCACAGAAATAGTGAACAAAATGATTTATAATTAAAAATTTACATAAAAAGCACAATTTAATGTACAAAAATTAATTTCAAATGCATACATATAATATAAAATTATTTAAAATGCATTAAAAATATCTTAGAATACATTAAAATCCATTAAAAACTAAAATCGTTTTCAATTATTACAAGGCTGTCAACAGTGAGAATATAAAGATTATTATTCAACAATAATAATATTTAATGACTGAAAAAGTTTTGTGTTTTTAATGCATTTTAAAATATTTTTATTTTAAATATTTTCAAATATTGCTATGGCATGAAATATAATTTCATATATTTCATGTATTGCAATGACTGAAAACATTTTGGCTTTTTAGTAGTTTTTAATGTATTTTAAATAATTTTATATTATATATATTCACCTAAAAGTAATTGAGTATATTTTTTGTGCTTTTTAATATGAATTGAATTTTTAATTATTTAACTCAAGATGAATTTAGCACTAAAATTTTATATTTTCATTTATTAAAATGATTTATGACTGGAATGAAGCACAAAATCGTTAAACATTATAAATTAAGAAATTAAGCCTCAAGTTTCATAATTTTTCATAGAAGCACGTTTTTTTCCCAACGTCTGCTGTTTCCCATTTCATTTAATTAGTTATGATCGGTAAAACATACAGGATTTCAAATGCCAAACGGTATACGGCCTCCCCCCCCCTCCCCCCATGTCACCTTCTGAATTCATGACCACACCCTGAGACATTCCTAAATCCTACTGCAAAATTCCGCTGGGAACTCTCTTTGGAAATGTAGTGGGTCAAGTAGATATAGGTATCAAGGAAAAATATTTTATACAACACTGCGGAAAATGGGCGCGAAATATTACAGAAACTTATCAATTTGATTTCTCTATTTCTTTTCCAGTTTTACCGGGTTCCTATGATATGTAACTATGGATTAATTGTTTTTGAAAATATCATCGTTAAGAGTTCTGAACATTATACAATGCATATACACACAGAGATATTTTTCATTAATATTTAAAATAATTTCATTTATAAATTCAATTAATTAAATAACTTAATATTTATTTAATATTACAATATTTTAATATTTAAAATGTTTTATTCAGTTTTCGAGTTTAATCCAACATGTTTTAGCTTCTATTTTCTGCGTTCAGTCTCAAAATATGCATAATTATGAATAAATTGACTGTTTTGAAGATATATAATACAAATTAAAATGTCGGATGTTTTTGAAAATATCATGATATTTACCAACCCTTAAAATTACATACAAAAATTCTTTTGTTGGGTATATACGTATAACCCATATATCACACATATCATCATATACATATCCAATATTTATTTTTAAATATTATGATTTTTGATATTTTCATATATTTTATAATTATTTTCAAAATATCCTTGCGTATGATATTTGTTTATATACATACATACATACATATACATATATATACATATACATATATATACATATATATATATATATATATATATATATATATATATATATATATATATATATATATATTCCAAAACAAATGTAAATGATTTTGTCAATTCTTAGCAACCAAATTATTCTGTGGAAAAAAAAAAAAAAAAAAAAAACTTTTAAAATTGATTTTTTTTTTTTTAAATAAAAGAAAGAAAACAAACTTGTCTAAAATTTATATTTGAAGGTGAAATTTTAAAATGTAGAATCGATAATTATGTATGATGATATTAACTTAGAGAAGCAATTTTAAGATAAACTGTCTAATTGAGACAGTAAGTTATTTAGAGCTTCGTTGGAATAAAAAAAAATCTCTTATGGTTTTGGTTTAATTCAGCATGCATAACAGGTTAAGGAATGGAGAAAAAAGAAGCCAACATTTATTTTGAAAATTTTTACTAATTAAAAATATATACTATATATATTGCTTTTAAAATTTTGATGCATAAAACATAAGATTTTCTTGATTGATATTGAATCTTATAGTTTGTTTTTTGATGAGTGTAAAAAGTAAATTGTGACTGTTTTCAATTGGTTGATCTTCAGTTTTGGTACATAAGTGTAAAAGACATTTGGAACATCTTTTATTATCATACAAAAGAACTGGTGGAACTAGAGAGAAAAGCAAAGCTCGATCTAAAAAATGTTACAGTAAAAATTGGGAAATATTTTCAATCTAAAAATATGCGTATAAAAGAAAGGGAATCAGATGATCTGTAAAGCTCATGAAATAAACCCAAATTTTTGTTAGCTGAAAATGAAGACTGAGCTTTACTGGTGCCTTAAAATCAATCAGGAAAAACGAGGCATTTTTAACTCACTCCGTATTTCAATCATCCATAACCAGTTTAAAAATTTGGGTTCATAAGTATATGTTACAGGCTGATGTAATGAAGTATGAGAATGGTTCGTTCAATACTAAGTGTGAACACAATTCCATTCCAGCGGTTTTGATAACTGGAAGATCAAAGCTCCAAGTAAACTCAAAACCTTGAATAGACACGATTCAATCATATAATAAATATTTGTGTTCAGACATATTTATCTACATCAATTCCTCAACAACTTGATTATATTAACGTTACCTTAATTATCACATCATGGTTTATGTTTGTTTAGCGTTGTAGAGCTTAACCGATTTGAGACAATATAACAATATATTCTATTGACTACTTTCCTCAGTAATCATTTTCAGTGAATAATAATATAATTCTGAATATAAGGAACATCGATTCCTCAACAACTTGATTATATTAACGTTACCTGAATTATCACATCATGGTTTATATTTGTTTAGCGTTGTGGAGCTTAACCGATTTTAGACAATATAACAATATATTCTATTGACTACTTTCCTCAGTAATCATTTTCAGTGAATAATAATATAATTCTGAATATAAGGAACATCGATTCCTCAACAACTTGATTATATTAACGTTACCTGAATTATCACATCATGGTTTATATTTGTTTAGCGTTGTGGAGCTTAACCGATTTTAGACAATATAACAATATATTCTATTGACTACTTTCCTCAGTAATCATTTTCAGTGAATAATAGTATAATTCTGAATATAAGGCACCAGAACAGTTCAGTCCACATTTTCAGCTAACAAAAAATTGGGTTTATTTCATGAGCTTTACAGATCATCTGATTCCCTTTCTTTTATACGCACATTTTTAGATTGAAAATATTTCCCAATTTTTACTGTAACATTTTTTAGATCGAGCTCTACTTTTCTCTCTGGTTCTACCAGTTCTTTTGTATGATTTCATAGTTTTTTCAGATCCTTTCAGGAACTTTATCAATCACCTTCAACTAACAAATCTAAACTATTATTAGAAATAGTTTAAAGTTATTAGTAGATATATTAGTTTGGCGAAATACCGGAAATGACGCCAAGTTGGCTACAATTTTGGCGAGTAATTTTGGACGCCAGATTTGGTGATATATCGCCAAGTTGACGAAAAACTTGGCGACAATTGGCGACAGAACCGCCCCCTCTCAGATGGTACTCCCACTGCAGTTTCTCGGTATCTACGCAGATTTTCTTATGACGATAGGTATCTACACAGATTTTCGAAGTTTCATTTTCAAATAGTTATTTTTATAAATATAGAATTTTTTTTTCTAAATTATCCCTTTTTTATTGAAATATCTGTATTGTAGTAACTGTTTTACGTGGACAACACTCAAATAAATGTGCGATGTTGTTTTAACACATATTTAATTACAGTTTATATATATGTTTATGAAAACTATGCATTTTCTGTTTCGAATGACGTCAATTTCAAAGGTTCAAAACTACCAGGAGAGTCAGAATTTTTATTGATCTATATATAAAAAAAAGAACACGTGTTATCATTTGTTTTTTAAATTATTGAGTTGTTTTTTAGTTGCTGACAACTCGAAAGAAACAATTGAATTAGCAATTAAAAAGGAGAGGTTTCTATAATGTTAAATTATGAAAGGTATAGCGTTATATAAATTTTAAATGGGTGCCATTTCTTTAATTTTTGATATTTTTTTTTACCGGACCTCCGAAAGGCACATCCCTAAATTAAAAGCTTTCAAACAAGCTATTTCACTTCGCTGAATGTTTCCTGGTTCGGGTTATAATTGAGTTGTTTGTCTTTTTTTCTTGTTTCACGAGCAAAAAGTGACAAAACAAGGATTCTGGATCTCCGAAACTAATCGGTGGATCTAGATGATTTTTTGTAAACTTTGAGATCTATGGTAGGACACTTCCCCTTTTCAATTTCGTCGCGATCTGATGATTAGTTCCAAAGTTATTAAGAGACAAACTTTAGACTTTAACATTAGAGATGCATCTGAGCTCTACTATACAGCACTATCGTGCTGTAAGATCTTTCATGTTAATAGTCTAAGATCCGGCTGCAGAATCAGTGTACCCATCGAGTGTTTGCTGAAAACCAAATTTTTACACATATTTATGATTAGGAGAATTTATATCTACCAGGTTGCCTATCAAAATGTGGCCGCTAGTATTTTTAATTAAATTATTAATAATTCATAATCCGTAAGAAATTTCACTGACTTGTTTTTTCAATAAAATGTCGTCTACTTTACGGCAACATCTATAAAGACTCTGAAAAATCATGGTTGCCGTTGCGCACCTGGCCGCACCTCTTCGCTGCCAGGTATACACAGGTATGATTTTGTTACATTTATACACCCACAACGTACATTCATAATTTATATATCAAATTAAAGCTAATTTTTTTTCTGTTTATTATTATATACGGTTGCCTAATTAAATCTGGCCGCAAATAAGGGTTGCTGGCTGTTAAATATAGTAAATATGAAAAGTAGAGTGAAAGAGAGCTAGCGCGTAACACCAGGGCTACACTAGATGCCGGGCTTACTCATTCCTTATCACGACGTCACAAAAGATGGCTGGCCGCTATCTGTGATTGGTAAAAACAGGGCTCAAAGTGACGCACCCATCATTTTGTACCAGTCACTGAACGTCTTTCAGCCACCTTTTGTGATGTCATGAAAGGAATGAGCAAGCCCGGTATCTAGTGTTGCCTTGGTAACACCACTAGTCAGACGAGGATAGCAATTGCCAGCTGTCGGACGGTTTAAAGCCATTGCGCATGCGTCAGATGCTACTGTTCTCAACGGATCAGTTGCGACTTTTATTCTAACAAGGAAGGTCTCCATACGGGCATACTCAGAAAAATCTGAAAAAAAATAGAGAATGTTCTTCTCATATAGTTATATACGTTTATAAAAAAATTTCGGCGGAACCTCCTTATAACGTCCGTAAAAAAAATAATAAAATTTTCGTTTATTTGGCGATTTATTTTCGGTTGGCGAAAAAACGAAATTTTGAAAATATGCTTTTACGCTTCGAATTAGTGTTGCAAAGGTTAGAAAAAAGCCGGTTTAAACCCGGGAATAAACCGCGATTTTAGGAATAAACCTGGAAAAAACCCCGTATTTTTAGGAATAATTCGGTTTTTTGGGAATAAACCGGGGAATAAACCGACTTTTTGCAACTCTACTTCGAATACTTTTAAAAGAAAAAACTTTCTATGTTCAATTTATTTAAATAAATTTAGTTTAAGTAATTTTAGTTTTGCATTTTTACTTTACTTTAAGTGTAATTTTGTCATATACGTTTATATGTACTTATAACAAAATGAAACTAATATATTTTATCATTTAAAACACAATTAAATGCAGCAGATTTTTAACAGTGTATGAAACAAACGATTCTGCAGCGTCACTCTACCGCTTTTATAGAAAACGGTCAATTCACCATGCTATGGAGCATTCTCATTGGTCAGAAGAGAGATAATCTATAAAAGTAGTGGAGTGACGTTGCAGTAAATGCTGCAGCTCTCCTTCACTCTACTTTTAATATTTACTATATTTAACAGCCAGCAACCCTTATTTGCGGCCAGATTTAATTAGGCAACCGTATATAATAATAAACAGAAAAAAATTAGCTTTAATTTGATATATAAATTATGAATGTACGTTGTGGGTGTATAAATGTAACAAAATCATACCTGTGTATACCTGGCTGCGAAGAGGTGCGGCCAGGTGCGCAACGGCAACCATGATTTTTCAGAGTCTTTATAGATGTTGCCGCAAAGTAGACGACATTTTATTGAAAAAACAAGTCAGTGAAATTTCTTACGGATTTTGAATTATTAATAATTTAATTAAAAATACTAGCGGCCACATTTTGATAGGCAACCTGGTAGATATAAATTCTCCTAATCATAAATATGTGTAAAAATTTGGTTTTCAGCAAACACTCGATGGGTACACTGATTCTGCAGCCGGATCTCGTACTATAAGGGGCTACTTCAGTCAAATGAAAAGACCCGTTCGCTAATGCTAATCCTATGGAAGAAATTTATAAAGATATCTCTGTTGCATTTTAATATTTTTAAATGATTCTTTTTGCATTGGGTAGTTGAGATTGATCTGAATGCAGGCCGTGTTTTACTTTTTTGATTTCGTTTACAGATATTTTATACGAGAATGTTTTCATTTTCAGAACCTATTTGGAAAGCGAAATCACCCTCATAAAAAATATATCTAAACAAAATCAAAAAAATAAAAAACGGCTTGCATTCAGATCAATCTGAGCTATCCATTGTAAAAAGAATCATTTAAAAATATTAAAATGCAACCGAGATATCTTTATAAATTTCTTACATAGGATTAGCATTAGCGAATGGGTCTTTTCACTTGAGTGAAGCAGCCCCTTAACCCTTCACTGCATGATTTTTTTCTTTCTGCATGAAAAAATTATTTTGATTACTTTAGGTAGTCACAAATACAGGAAAAATAATTTTAAAAAAATCTGACTTCATATATGTTTTTTTAATATGGATTTTTGTGGTATGTGCCATATGTCTAGGTCTCTTTTCTGAAATAAGATTTAAAAGTTTTGGGTTTGAAAAAAGGGCAAAAACTGACAGGGAGTCTCCAGAGCCGTAATTTTAAAACTTAAGGAATTGCTTCCTCTATATTTTATTTGCGCTTCAGATATTTGTCTTTCCTTTCTTACTTTTTTCTATCAACACTGGTCCAGCATTGATATTTGCAGAATCTGAAAGAATAACCAATCTTTCTCTAAAAAGATGCTTCTCATTATATACATTCAGTGTTGAATTCAGAGTATCAGGGAGTGGGGAGCATGGAACATTTACATGTAAGTACACTGATAACTTGAAAAATTGTTTAGTTTAGAAATTCAATCCCCCTTCCCCCCATATACACTCCCGGCACATAACAATGTCCAGCCAGCGGAAAAACGTCTGACTTCAATATTGTTGAATTTCACTTGTTGATTTTAACTTTTTTATAGTACTTTTAATGAAATTTTAAATTACTTTAATATTAATTACGAAAATTTATTTTCTGTGGCAGTTGAATCAATTTTTTGGATCACATTTGTTGCAGTCAACATCTGATTTATATGAAGAAATAGCATTTTCAGTTATTTTTAACTGGAATGTATGTTGAATCATCCTAACTATCATCGGAAACTCAAAAAGACTGATCATCATTATCAGATGCAAATAATATTGCATTGATTTAACCTTGCATTAGCCCTTTGCGCTCCATTTTTTATTAGAATGTTTTTTGATCGTTATGCTCTATGTTCCATATCTGGCACAAACACAAAAACAAGATTTCAAGCTGATGTACTGAAATATTTTAGTTTTAAGCAACCTTAATTACAAATATATGATATACTCGAATGTCTAAAATTTTATCTTGAGGTACATTCAATATTTTCGGGTGAAAATATTGAAGCAAATCCAACTGTTATGTACGATGCAGACTGGAAATTTTTTTTTGAAAATAAAAGCCTAATAACTAGTGAGGTACTGCCCTCAAGTGAAAAAAAAACTGGTGCAAAACTCTTTGTTTGAATGTTTTACATAAGCCACAAAGCTCAGATAACCTAAATTTAAGATTCTTAGAAAAATAGAAGGGTTGTATCGGTATGTTCCATATATTGCACACCATGCAGTGAAGGGTTAAGTTCAACCTGTTTCAGTTTCTAATTTATACTCAATCTCAAAATATTTATAATATACTGTAAAAAATAAACCTGTAAAGTTACTAAACTTTTTCTAGGAAACTGGGATTCCTAGATTTTTTTATGTTACGGTAACAGCAAAAATTTTAGTAAATGAATTGATTACATGAATTTACGGAAATTTTTTCTTTAAAACACAACAAATTGTACAAAACGGAGAGTTTTTTGGAATTTACGGTTATTTTTTCGTTAAAAAATAGTGAATTGTACTGGCATCTCAGTTGCCAGTACAATCTCCGTAAAATTGTCCGTTTTTTATAGTGTAGGAATTTTATTATCTTCTTCCGATAAAATTGCACTTCTTCATTTCTGTGAGATTTTTAGCGAAATCCGGATAATCCGATTCCGGTTAATCGAGAGTATATTGTACATTTAAACAAACATTCATGATAAGCAACATCATCTATTGGGCGATGCAGATCCAAATCTAATCAGCAACAATTTTGATCAAGATTAAATATTGAACAAGTGAAGTTTAACCCACATAAACATAAGCCCATAATCTTGAAATTACTTTGAGACAAAAATAATATCAATTATTTGTTGAAACTTAAAAAAAAAATAAAAAATAAAAATAAAATAAAATAAAAAATACAGAAGTTTGATTAAGCATAAAAATGTCTGCTATTTTTCAATTTTAACCTGTAAAACTTGTTTTTCCTTTACTATTCCTACATCTCAGTGTAGCAATAACTTATATTTAAGAGGAGTTCATGAACATTTTATTTGAATGTATATTTGAACGTTTTTTGAAAAATCATTTGATAATTTTATATTTTTTTGACATATCATTAAAGTATCCAGTTTCCCTTCACAAACGTATTTTTGAATTTTTATAAATTTAAAATTGCTAATTATTATAAAAAATGTAAATATATCTATCTATCTATCTATCTATCTATCTATCTATATATATATATATATAATATTTAAACTACTATATCTAATTTAGAACGCATAGAAAAACAACCAAAGCTAAATATTTTATAAAAGTAGTAATTTTTTTTTATCATTTACATAAGCATAACTTTTCTTTTTCTAAAAAAGTTGCATAAAAATTTTTCGACTGCAAAATCCTTTTCATTTCTAGAGAGAATAGATTACATTAGAGAATATATTACATTTCTAGAGAGAATAGAATACATTAAAATACATCGTTTTTACATGAACTACAAATTTCCATAAACGTTATATTCGGTTAATTAACCTGATTATTCTTGTAAATGTATTACAAAAATGAGTTATAATTGTCAATTTATTTAAGTTAGCTTAATAAAATAAAGTATCTAAATTTCACATTTTTATTATTTAAAAATTCCAGTACATCTTCATATATTGAAGAAGATAATGATTGAGGTGAAGGTGTTTCTTGATAATAATTCCGTTGATAAAGGGGTAAAAAAAAAAAAAAAAACAAGAAAGAAAAAATCATGCCTCAAGTATAATCTATGTGACACTTTCCAACAGGTTATGAATAATGTAATAAAACTGCACCGTTTAATATGTTAAAATATTATGTCGAATTCAACTACAGTCCGAATTATCCGAAGTTCGAATTATGGAAATTATGAAATGAGAACATGCTTAATATGGTACTATTACAAAGGAATTAATGTTACAGTGTTTTTTAAATTTATTATGTGTGTTATCATCAGAATATGATTTAATATTAAATTAGAATGTATAAATACATAAACTAATAAAAATATTAGAAACAAGCACGATGGAAGAAAAATTTTAAGCGTCACTGACGGACAGACAGGGCACTTAGAAAGTGGATATCAAATGCATGGGATTAAACGTACACTTGTTCGGGACAGTTATCATAAAAATCAAAGAAAGAAAGTTATTCAAATGTTCTGAAATCCGTGAGAAAGAAAGGAAGAATGAAAAATCGGAATTCTCGTTAGTTCGAATTAAACGATGTCAAGAGAAAATGAGTTCGAATTAATGAAAAAGTTTAACGTTATTCTGCCGCTGAAATTTTTGGGACTTTCTGTTTAGTTCGAATTAATCGAAGATTCAAATTATCCAATTTTGAATTAACGAGAGTCTACTGTATATGGAAACATATAACACATTTGAAAACGCAATTTCAGCTTTCCACCCGAATTCTTTGAGCAGCGCTGTATACTATAAATAAATCTGTATCTATAAATACAAGAACGCAAAAAAATTGTTCAGTTAGGAAATAACAACCTCAGTTGAAAATTCCCCTTCGGGAAATTCCACTAACAAGGAGAATGGTACCATCTTTTGTGTAGCCTTGTATAGGAGTCTAAAGTTTATATCAGGGCTGCGCAGTCGGAATGGGGCCCATTTTTAAGCAAAAGAGTCTTAGTCGGAGTCGCTAAAAAACAAGCTGTTTCCGACTCCGGCTTATTTTGTTAGACAGTTTGAAGTGAAATTAAACCTAGTTAAGTGTAATTTTAAATCCATAAAATGAATTATTATTGTTATTTTTGGATTATATCTGCTACCCAAGTTAAAGATTCCTAACATATTGCCTGGCATATACACAGCAAATTTTCATCTAGTCAAATTTTCATCTTTCCATCGAAATTTTTCTGCTCTGGAGGACACGAATTAACATCAAAATTACAAATATTTCTCCTTTTCAAGTCCACGGATCCGATGTAGTAAAAATTCCATTTTGTTTTGTTCTTTAAATTTCGATAGTTAGTTTTTTCGGGTTTGTTAGAGTGAAATTGAAAAGTAGTAAAACGGATTTTTTTCCTTTAATTTTTTTCTTTCAAAGCTCTTAGAATTGAATTAATACCGAAATAATGAAATTTCACTTTATTTTTCTCGCATTCTCTCATAATTTTAACCAACAGCAACAATGCTAATATATATTTAGTTAGTATATTAGCAAGTCGGGAGTCGGAATCTGAGTCTTAGTCGAAGTCGCCAAAATTTCACCAGTCAGAGTCGGAGTCGGCTATTTTTTCCACTGACTCCACAGACCTGGTGTATATACAACGCGTAATATGCAAAAAATAAGTTATATTTTAAAGCGCATTACTAGTAATTATTCTCAAAGCCAGTACTGTAACCGATTTCTTTTGTGTTTTCATGTAAATCAACGACAAATGCTGTAAATGCACTAATCTATCGTAATCTTTTTGTAGTAAAAGTCAATGATTTATATTAGTTTCAATCATTTGAAATAGCGTAATGTGATTAAAATACTTAGCAAACATTTTTTCCCATATACCATAATATATTGGAATTCTTTTGAATGCACCTGTAAATGAATTATTAACACTACATATTTCATATACAATACTGAAAAATCCATGTTAAGCATCATTATCATATTTCCATTGCATGAAAATATTTACGTCAACAGACGGTCAGACGTATAAACCGAACTCATATGTACTTTTCAACTTTTTTTTTGAAAGTTTAAAAAGAATCTTATGGCATGGTAAAAATTTTTAAAAATCATTTAATAAGAATTAATCGAATTTTCAAACCTTACTCCAGCAATTTTAAGCATTTTGTTGGGCTTTTTTTATGCATCTGAAAGTAATTAATTATTAAAGTGATAAATTTTTGTCTCTCAAGAAAAAATGAAAAAAAAATCGATTTTATTGCATTAAAATGAAAAATTCGTGAAATGTAAATATAACTTTATTTATATCAAGTATAACTTACGTTTAAAAAATTGCTAATTACGTTTTTAGTTATTAATGCACATCATTTATTCAAATAGCTTAAGTTAGGCATTTTTTAAAATAAACTAGTTGGGTATGCCAATCCAAAATTTTCTTTTATTTCAAACGTGCATTATTATACTTCAAACATTAGTTACACATGTTAATACTTCAATAATATTAATTCAATGCTATATCAACTTTGATTTTCATCTTAAATTTCTGCTTCAGTCAATTAATCAAGGTAAAAACGAGTTAATTTGGATCATGATATTCATTAAAATCAATAGTTTTCCCTTATTCTGTTATCATCATCTGTATACAAATACCCGGCTTGGCAGGACACGAAATCCAGTCTTTGCACGAGCCAATAGACAATAGAACGATAGACAGAGTTTTTCAAATTCATGGAGGACCTGCTTGCCATAACTAAAAATAATCATATGCAAAAAAATTAGTTCAGTTCGATGCATAACTTCATACACTTTTTGATGGCACAGTAATGAAAATGACACAGACATCGCGATTATAGCACAAAGAGAAAGGAATTGATTAAAACAACAAAACATGTTTTGTTGAGTACATCTTGGTTGCTTTAAGTGAATTTTTTTGTTAAAGAAAAAAGTCGGTTTTGTTGCTCAGACAAAAAAATATTGTTAACACTTTTACAAAATTTTAACAAAATTTCATCAATTTTATTTGAGTCTTGTATTTTCAATTTGTAATTCCAACAAAATTTCGTTGTTTTTGCAAAATTTAAATTAGTATTTAAAAATTTAAATTGCAGTAGCCGTAACTCTCTCGTGTAATTTTTTTTAATTGACTTATATAGCTATAAAGGATTAACATAATTTTTGGATAATAAAAACGTTTAAAATTGAGACGGATTAACGACGTTATTGTTATGTTATTATGCATTTCAGATGAAAATTGTGGACAGAAAATTAAAAAAAAATCAACATTTTTTTTTTTTTTTAATTCAAACAAAATTTCTATTGACCCATATTTAAACAGAAAGATTTTTTGGACCAAACAAATTTTTGTTGATTCAACAAAATTTTTCTCTGGGTGAGCATTTCCTTCGGGTGGATTTTTCTCAAATTCAGGAAGGATCAACTAGCCATAGCCAAACACTTACACAGAAAATTGGTTCAATTCTATACATAACTTCACATACTTTTTGGTGGTACAATATTGAAAAGGACACAAAAATTCCATGACAGCGCCCCCTTTCGGCGGAATATTTCAAAATTGAGGACCTGCTTGCCACTGCCAAAAACATACACTAAAAATTTGGTTCAATTCGATGCATATCTTCATACGCTTTTCGATAGTATAATGGCGACTTACGGACACACAGACATGCACACAGACACACACACGGACAGACAGACATTTTGTAAAAAATGTGTGTTTTCGAATCCTTGACCCCTAAAACGTGTAAATCTGTCGAAAACCGGAAGTCAAAAAAATTTACAGTGCTTTCTTCTTTTGAAGATAGAAGAAAGTAAAAATTAAATTAAAAAAAAATCATGAAAAAAGTAGACTGAGCTATATTGCAAGGCGAAAATTTTTCTAATAATCTGTAATTTCTTGGAAATATTTCTCTATTTCTGTCAAGTATAATTCTTTTATAAAAAATTGCTTATTGTGTGTAGTTAGTAATTCACGTTATTCATTAAGATATCTTCAATTAGGTATTTTTTAATGAAAAAAAAAAGGATTGAAAAAATGGATTTAATTAAATTCTATTCCTACTCAAAAAAGGATAAAAATCAATTTAATTAAATTATATTCCTACTAGAAAAACGCAAAAAGTAAATGTTTTTTAATTTCAGTAAAGCATAATTTCTATAAAAAATATTCTTTTTTTTTTTTTTTTTTTTTTTTTTTTTAATATACATAATTTACTCAGATAGCGTCAGTTATGTAATTTTTTTTACAATCTTTATTAGCAATATTCAATATCATTTAAAATGTTTTAACTTCTTTTGCCTTGAGGAGATTCCATATCATAAAAAAATATTTTGTAACTGTATCATACGTTATAATACTTTATAAAAAAAATATAAATTTTCAATATAGCAAAAAATTTTATGTACAATTACAAACATTTCAAAAATCCGATGCTTAGTTGTAACACGCAGGGCCTGAAGAATATATTTTTTTTTTAAATGTCAGGCTCTTTTTAAAATAATAATTTAAAATTCGACATGTTTGCCATTTTTTATCAAAATGACAGCTGCTAAATTTTTAAAAGAAAAAAAAAAGAATGAAGAAAGAAAGAAAGAATAAATGAAAGAAAAAAAAAACACGAAATATTTTATGTTTCGAAAAATTAGCAGATGACAAAATAAACATACTTTATGTTTAGAAATGTAAAATAATGCTAATGGTACGTGGTATTGTATAAAAATGCATATTCCTACAATGAAGATTTAGAGAAATTTTAATAAAATTTTAGTTTTATACAAATTTAACAAGCATTATGAGTTTATAATAATATTTTAAATTGCTTTTCTCCCGGCAGTGGAGTGATAAATTGCTGGCTTCAACATTTACAAATTACCTCAATAAAGTAAACTTTAGCATTTCGACATACACAAGTGGCATATGAAAAAAGGCATTGTTTACTTCAGTAACACAATCTAAAGAACTTTTCTGAACACATTTTATTGTATCTTTCCACTAACAATAAAAGTTATTTACAAACATATTTAAAACAAACATTACATTGAAAATCAGACATTCAATAAATTCAAATATATGTATATATATATATATAATAATAATATTGAAATAGAAAAATACATTTAATAACACTTAATCAATATATATATTTTTAGTTTTATTAAATGTCTAATTTTTAATGTTTTTTTGTGATACAGATTTAATACGTTTAATTCTTCGCAATATTTTAAGTTATTCGCTACGTATCAACAAATAAAAATATTTTGCATATTTTTTTAAATAAACTTATCCCCCCCCCCAAAAAAAAAAAAATAAATAAATAAATAAATAAATAAATAAAAACCTTGAGTGCTAATGTTGAAAAGAAATATTATTATTATGTAGATGCAAAATAAGAAATTTTATTTGCCTAATTAGCAAAACAAAAATTCCATAAAAATATTTAAAAAAAAAATAAATAGCTATAAAAGACCATTACCCTTCTTTTTTTTAAATATCAAAGAAAACATCAATATAAATATTTAATACAATCGGAAAAATGTTGCTTTAAAATAAAAATTGACGTTTTTTTTCAGACACGACATATGTCATCAATGTTTTATGGTTAAATAACTTAAGTAAAAACTACATTAATAAACTAATAAAGTAATCGACACTGATTGATGATAATGTAGATAAATATTCCATATTTCAAAAATATTAAATTAAAATTATAAATATTATATCATAAAAACAAGACAATAAATGTAACATAAAATCATCACATTCTTAAAATTTCATAACAGAATATCAATGCAATATGCAATACACAAATTTCGAATTTAGTAATCATATTTTGTCACATTTACCGCCAACAGAGTATTTACTTACATCTTGCACAAATTCGTAAAGCATCGAAGCTTGTTTGCATTAAATGCAAATAAAAATAACAGTGATAATTTAAAATTTCTCCAACATGCATGTTTTTAAAAACAGTCTGAATTTTAAATGAGAGAACTGATGTATTTTTTTTCTCGATTATTGCCGATTTCGGATCATGCATGGGCTATTGCACTATCATTTCAGCTGCCAGAATGATATTTGCATTGAACATAAGTGTTAAATGCAGTAGTAGACTGAAATACATCATATAAAAAAAAACATCAAATTTCTTACCGCAGACGTAAATTCCTGCATCTGAATCGACATACTTCTACAGGCAGTTCAATAGTTGCATATGACTCTAAACTTTTCAGAATTAATGTCGCATTGACACGGCAGATGGCACCACAGCACTGAATTTCAGTTCTGCCCAGGGTCAGCCTAATAAGCTCGGGTTTTCTGCCCGGGCTGCTACAGACAGCTTCGGCAATTTTGCCCGGGTAGGGAAGCCCGGGCTTGATGCAATGATGTAATGTTAGCGTAAACAATATTCAAAATAACCTTGTGAAGTTTGTGAAAACTTGATTATTATTATTTTTTTAAAGGTGACTTTTCTTATACGTTTTCATTTAAGCATTTTACTTTTATAAAATAGTAAAATTTTTCGCACAGCCTTCCCAAAAAATAGTGAGCATCTCCAGCTGAATATAAATACTTTAAATATAACTAGAAATTTGAATTTCTTTTATAATTTATTATAGTTTGTAAGAAATGACAGCTAATGAACAGTTTAACTTTTAAGTATAATCCTTATGTTTGTTTAAAAAAGTTTTTTTTTTCTTTTTTAAAGTTATTAAACTAAATTATTTCTTTTCCGCGAAGTTCTGTTATTCTATTAAGTAAATTAATAGAAAATCATGCAAATTGCAATCATTATTGCAGAAAATTAAAATTCAAAAACATAAAGAACTTAGTCTTTGAAAAATTTAATAAATAAATATTCAAAAAAACTTACTTTTTCTTTTTCGATCTTTAAATATATATATATACAATATATATATATAATAAATAATTATAAAAATATACTTAATTAAACATTTTTCTAACCTATTAAAATTTTCTTTTTTATTTTCGTTGCTGAAGATGTTATGTTTTATGTTTTTTGCTAGAATTATTTTAATTTACATAATTATCTATTTACTTATACAGCATAATAACTTAACTTCCAGAAAGAACAAACTAGTTTATACATATATATTTATTTAAACCAATGTTTAACTAAACAGGTTAGTTAACAGTTGAGTTTTCATATGCTTTCGTTTTCTACCAATTATTACAGAAAAAAAAAAAATCTTATCTGCTTACAGCTAAACATTTAAATCTGACTATTAATTTTAAAAATATACTTAAAATATCAACGTGTTCACTACTTTTCGCAGACTTTAAAGTTTAAAAATCAGATGTTTCAGTTTCCATTTTAATATGAAATATAAAAGTAGGGGGACTCTTATGAACATTTCTATGTACTTTTACTAGAAATTACCATTCTGTATAATAGAAAGCAAATATTATTTACAGACACACAAAAGATTTCGGTTACTATATTGTAATCCCGAAGTATTGTATACTATAACACCAAGATCTGAACATTTTTAAAACTTCGTTATTATAGTAGGAACGCACCTTATTTGCTACGCTTGATGTGCACTTTCCAACTTGTTCCTTTTACGCACCACTTTCTTACGCTTTTCATTTTAGAGTGCCACCATTGTACATAAATACGCCCCTCTTTTCCCTGCACTTACCGGGTGTTTCAAAAATGACTGATAGATTTTAAAATTCAATAACTTGCAAACGGTGACAGCTATTTAAAAAAGTTTTGTAGGAGGGTTGTGTATAATGTCAGGAGTTTTTTTACCGTAATTTTGCATATTAGTTCGAATTTCAAACAATAGATGGCGCTGATGGCAATTGAAGCCCAAGTTCAGGCCTTAACTGACCTCACTCAGCACTGATCACCTGGCCTTGAATCGCCGTCAGCGCCATCTGTTGTTTGAAATTCGAACTAAAATAAAAAATTACGGTAAAAAAAAACTCCTGACATTATACATAACCCTCCTGCAAAAAAATTTTAAATTGCTGTCACCGTTTGCCGTCCCCCCACACCGTTTTTTTTTTGGCGTTTCTCATTTTTTGATGTAATATGTCTATCGAAAGCTTATGCTTCATACATTATAAATCTAGCATAAAAAATTTCTCCCGTTATTCTGGGTCACGTTACGGACCCATCAGTGGCGTAGCTAGCGGGGGGCGGAGGGGGCGGTCCGCCCCGGGTGTCACCCCTTAAAGGGTGACACCCAATCTTTATTTGCAAGTACATATATATATCATCTTATAAAATTTTGGGAAAGTATTCTGGAAAAAAAATGAAATTTACAGCTTATCACACAAAAAAAGATTTTTTTTTTTTTTTTACATATAGGCACCACATTGATTTATGAGAAGTATGGGATGAATTATGAATTGCCCCTGTAATCTCTTATATGGGAGGTCTGCAGATAAACTAAATAAAAAGAATATTGCCCGTTAAACTGATGGCATTGAGCTCACAGGCTACGCATACTAATTGTACATTACAGCCTTGTATTTTCGTTAATTCCGTTCGAAAAAAAAAATTAAGAAGGGGAAACAGCTCTCCCCTTTCTCTCTTTTTATACTTAATCATTGAACCTCCTAAACTATCAAGTACATGCTTTATCATATTAAAAAATCTATATCCAAAATTCAGAGCAAATCGGATAATTCTTAATAAAAACCCATTTAGCATTTATATAATTTAAGAGGAGTTATTCCCCTCTTTTATACTTAACCATTAAACTTCCAAAACTATTCAGATATTTGAACGAAATCTGACAATTCTGATTGAAAAATCCATTTATACAAGTTAAGGGGAGGGACATTAGAACCCCCGTTCCCCCTGTTTATACTTATTCAATGAACACCTAATAACAGCCACGGACTCGCCTCATCAGAATGATCCTATATCTAAATTTTGAACGAAAACTGTTAATTCTGCATGAAAATCCCGTTTCTATCAATTAAGGGGAGGGGCATGAGCCCCTCGTTCCCCCTGTTTATACTTATTCAATGAACACCTAATAACAGTCACGGAATCGCCTCATCAGAATAATCCTATATCTAAATTTTGAACGAAAGCTGTTAATTCTGCATGAAAATCTCGTTTATATCAATTAAGGGGAGGGGCGTAAGCCCCCCGTTCCCCCTCTTATACATATCGAATGAACTCCAAAAACTAACCAGGGAAGCGCCTTATCAGGATATACCTATATACAAAATTTCAAGTGGATCGGATATTTTTATCATGAGTTATCGCGTTACGCACGAACGCACGTACGAACGTACATACAGAACGGACGGGCACATAAGCTCTCAGGCTATGATAGCCTGTGAGCTAAAAAGTTTTCGTCATTTCCCATGTTATAGGTGCCATGCATTCATTCCTCCCCCCCTTTTTTTTTCTTAGAGATGAAACTCGCATACAATATAATCCATATTAAAAGATAATAATCTATACTTTAGTCTGTGTCAGCACCCCTGACTTCCAAAAACGCATAAATTTTAGGTTGTAATCTAAGTCTCAAAAGTATATTGACGGGTAACTTTTTGAAATAATTGTTCAAAAATGAACCAATAATCACGAAAAAAAAAAAAAAAAAAAAAAAAAAAACGCAATGATAAGAATCGTAGCATAAGTTTATTTCGATAAAGAATACAGTAGAGAAATTTTGTTAAAAAATCAAAATAGGCTTTCCTATAAATGTACGGGCTTTTTTAGTTTTTACTTTCTCCTATCTTCAACAGAAGAAAGTATTGTAATCGAAATTTTTTTCGACTTCCGGTTTTCGACGGATTTACACGTTTTAGGGGTCAGAGATTCCAAAAAACATGTTTTTACAAAATGTCTGTCTGTGTGTGTGTGTCTGTAGCTATTCTACCATCAAAAAGTGTATGAAGTTATGCATATAATTGAACCAAATTTTTTGTGAATGTTTTTGGCTGTGGCAAGCAAGTCCTCCTTCAGTTTTGAAATATTCCGCCGGAAGAGGGCGCTGCAATCGCGATTTTTGTGCCATTTTCAATATTGTACCGACCAAAAGTATATGAAGTTATGCATCGAATATAACCAAACTTTTTGTGTAAGTTTATGACTATGGCTAGTTGGTCCTCCCTGAATTTGAAAATAATCCGCCGGAAGGGAGCGCTGCAATCGCGATTTTTGTGCCATTTTCAATATTGTACCGACCAAAAGTATATGAAGTTATGCATCGAATTAAACCAAGTTTTTTGTATATGTGTATGACTATGGCTAGTTGGTCCTCCCTGAATTAAAAAAAAATCCGTTGGAAGGGGGCGCTGCAATCGTGATTTTTGTGCCATTTTCAATATTGTACTGACCAAAAGTACATGAAGTTATGCATCGAATTGAACGAAATTTTTTGTGTAAGTGTATCACTATGGCTAGTTGCATCGCCATGAATCTGAAAAAAAAAATCCGCCAGAAGGGGGCGCTGTAATAGCGAATTTTATGCCACTTTCAATATTGCACAACATAAAAGTGTATGAAGTTAGTTCTAGAACTGAACTAAGTTTTTTGTGTATGATTATTTTTTGGTATGGCAAGTAGGTCCTCCCTGAATTTGAAAAAAAAATCTGCCTATCATTCTATTGCCCATCGGCTCGTCCAGAGACGGAAATTCGTTTTTACTCCGATTAATTGACTGAAGCAGAAATTTAAGATGAAAATCAAAGTTGGTATGGTATTGAATTAAAATCATTAAAGCATTAAAATGAGAAACTATTTTTTTTAAAATATTAAAATGTACGTATGAGATAGAAGAAAGTTTTGGGATTGGCACATCCAACTAGTTTATTTTTAAATTATAATTTTGTATCCATTTCTTTGAATTATCTATAAAATCGCATCAGGCATACAAAAAATGTTGAAATTTTATTTGTAATAACGTAGAATTGTGATTGAAAAATATGGCGGATTTGAGGGGGGGGGGGACACCCTTTTACATCCGCCCCGGGTATCACCCATCCTAGCTACGCCACTGGGACCCATAATGGGTTGAAATTTAAATTTCTCAAACTTCTTCGAGGTTTTTTGCCAAATCGGTATCTGAAAAAAATTGTGCCAATGTGATATGTGTATGACATCTGTGCCATATAAATATTATTCATCTTTTTTTCTTGCAATTTTTTTATGTAAAACAATATGCATTATTTTTATGCACAGTTGCGCATTAAATGAAAATTGTAATGTAATTTTTGTAGTAGTACTTTTTAATAATTAATAAAAAATTAACATATTATTTAAAAGTATTTCCTGCACAATAAAATGTTTCCTGACGATTAAAAAAAAATATGTCTTGACAATTCAAAAAATAAAAACGTAATTGTCCAAGTTTTCACTTCTGTCGGCACTCCCAAAATGTTTTTTTTTTTTTTTTTTTTTTGGGGGGGGGGGGGGGTTAAAATTTTGTGGAAATAAGTCTTATTTTTAATTTATGTATGGGTCCATATAAAAAAGCATGAGCTAGTGAACTTTGGAACCATTTTAATAGAACTCATATTCAAAAATATTAAAATAATTGAGAAAAAATTATTAAAAAATTATTTTTAATTTAATCATTTTTTGATACTATGTAAATGCAATTAAATTTCTTATAAATTGAATCTGGAATGTTTAGATAAGATTTTAATATTTACAAAATATGAAATACAGTACAATATATTAGGTTTACAGCTTTCTGAAAAACATAAAAATAGTAGGATAAAATTTAAATGAGTTCAAAGTATTAAAATATTTTATTTTACGCAACAATATTATTTTATTAATATGAAGTAAATGATAGTTAATATTTTGTAGCACCCTCTTTTGCTTTCATAACAGCGTACAATCGATCTTGCATGCTATAGATATTTGCCATTAAGAAACTAGACGAAAAAACTGAGTCTGGAAAAAATTTCTTTCTTTACCATCTGTCTTATCTCATAAGTCTCTCTGTCCTATCATTTAATACTTGTTTTATGTTTTGCAGCTGCTCTGGTAGTGGCAGCACGCGTTGACTTGCTCTAAAAAAATTCAGTATGCATTTCATCTCAGATTTTAAAACATCAACGGCGCTGATTGAGAAAACGCGGTATATGGAGGATAGATTTTTGAAAAATTCGTTTTCCTCTGTTTGTTAAAGAAAGTTTTCATAACATGTTTTCTTGTTCTTTGTATTTTTCCTTTTTTTGTATTTTCTATAGGATACATTATTTTATGTTAAAAAATATATGTGCCAATAGATTTTTTCTTAAATGAAGTTGTTGCCCCACCAGTCGCCGAGAGATTCTGCCCTCAAAACTGGTAGACGGTAGGTACTAGATTAGAACAGAACCCAATCGCGGCCGTCAGCCTAATGATTCGGAGTTTTCCATGGTTTTCTCCGAACTTTGGATTTCCTTGCGTAAATACGAGTTGGGTTCTCTTAAAAAGACCCCCCCCCCCCACGGAAGGCACCCCCTTATTGCCCATATCCCATGTGTTGTCCGTTTGGGAGCATATTTAGCAATTGTTTATAAATTGTTTATTGTACCTGATACAAAAATAACAGGATGTTGGAACCTGTTACCAGCTCTACTGTAGAATGATGTAACCTGTTAACCAAAAATAATCACATTTCCCACCTCTAATGTATATAGATATAAAAAAAAACGTACCTTTTGGGCACTTTTTTTAAATATGAAATTTTTATTAAACCCCTATGTTTTTAGTTAAAAGAAGGATTAAAACTATGAATTCAAAATTTTTTATTGGAATTTTAATTAACGTTTCGAATTTAAGCAGTATTAACCCAAATTGTAGAAAACAGTTGTGTTTATGCGAAATCTTCTATAACGAAATCTTTTCAACATATTTCACTTTTTTTTTCAACGATATATTAGCAAACAATTTACCTGTGTTTTCAAGCAAGAAAATTGCAATATCTCTTAAATTTACTAACGTTAGCCAAATTTTGCATATAATACATATTTTTTTAAGTGTCTTTTTCAATAAAAAACAGCTGTTAAATTTATATATATATAATTTAAAAACTGCATTTTGCTTCATAACATATCAATAGAAATTCCAGAAAGTAATTCTACTAAAAAAGTAATTAAACGCTTATTTCAGCAATTGTCCCCCTGAGGAAATTAAAAGAGAAGTCGAACAATTTAGAACATTTGCCACATCCCAGCAGTAGTTTTAAGTAGAAACGTGAAAAGGCAGAAAATAAATCTATTAAAAAATAATTAAAGACATGTTTCAGCGATTTCAAAATTTTCATCTGCAAGGGAGGACCCGTCATGTGACATATCATCGAAACACCCACGGACCGCTCTTCCATATTAAGAACCTTTGTCCGCGCACACCCCAATTTGCCCTATCCCCCGGGTGGGCAGTTTTCGAATTTTTTTTTTAAATTGTTGCGCTTTATCATTACTTATCGGATTTTTTTTTTTTTACGGGGTTGTTAGATAAATATTATTTATAATGTATGAAGATTTCAAATAAAATGGAAGATTTTACACCAAGGAGGCGAGATAGTTGGAACTCTGGCGGGGGGGAGAGGGCAATTTTCTAAATTTAGCCTACAGCCTACATGTAATATATCATTGGAAAGATCTCTCACTATTATTTCAAACTATACACTCCAACGCCTCTCTCCCCAATATGCCCCCGCGGAACCTTTCTGAATTTAGCCAACACCCCTCATGTGACATGTTGCTAGAAAACCCTGTGTCCATTTATTCATATTATGCACTTCCGGCGCCCTTCCTAATTTGCCCCTCTCGGAGGTGTAGTTACCGTATTTCATTAGGAGTTTTTCCAATAATGAGAAAATTATCGAACTGATCTCAACGGTGTAGAAAAATCAATGGAAAATGTTAACCAAATTTACCAGGTTCCTGTTTTTGTCACCAGTTGTGCCTAACTGTTTTCTTGGTCATTTTGCTGCTAATTGTGGATAATTTCGAAATTTTTATACTTACAATTCATTATTTTTTTAATACTTACTCACGCCTTTTCAACGTTTTGCAACCAGAGGATACTGTTACATGACTTTTCGATTATTGTGACTCCCTTTTAGCTTTTCTTCGGTGTGTTAGTTTTTGATTCTATACATTTTTAGCGTATATCATAGCATGTAAAACAATCATTTTAATGATCAATTGTAAGTACATCTTGATCGTAGATTCTCGGAAGTAATCGATGACTGTAACGATTGTGTTTTTTAATGATGACGATTTTTTTCGCCTGATAAATTTTCGCTAATCGTCTATCAGTAGCTATGTACTTGCAGCAGTTTTAGGTAGAAATGGGGGC
This sequence comes from Maratus speculifer, assembly GCA_964019185.1. NCBI lineage: Eukaryota > Metazoa > Arthropoda > Arachnida > Araneae > Salticidae > Maratus > Maratus speculifer. Next base: position 306,503,371 of record OZ025291.1, on the reverse strand, counting down.
CCTCTGAGGGGGGGGGGTCTATTACGGCGACCTCTGGTAAATTTTAGTTAGAATATTTGAAAATTTCAAAGCGACGAGAAGGTTTTATACCGAGGAGACGTGATAGTTGGAACTCAGAGGGGGGAGGGGGGAGGGGGGGAGGTCAACGATCACAAGGGTGATCGTTGAGGTTAATTAGGTGAAATAGTCCTCCAGTGTTTGTATACGGGATGGCTCAGTTGGTATAGCATTGCCCGTAAGACATGGTAACGTCACAGTGACGTCGTTGTAAAGTCACATTGTGACTTTGTGACCGTCGATGTGACGTCACGTGACGTCGATGTGAAGTCACAGTGACTAAAATGTGAGGTCGTTATAGCTGTTTTAGAGCTCGTTTGTGACGTCACATTGTGACCACTCTGTGAAGTCACGGCGTGACCAAAATGTGAAAAATGTGTCATTTGTGACAAAATTGTTATTAAAACTGTGACTATTTTGTGACGATGGTGACAAGGTTGTGAAGACAGTTTGCGATTTTTTTTTTTGATTTGTGACAAATTTGTCACTAACTTTATAACGGTGGAAGCATTGTCAATGTTGTGAAGTCACACTGGGACACAATTATACAGTTATGAACATTGTTATGTAGTGTAAAATCACTTACATGTATAATGTTATTATACTTTGACGAAACATCTCAATTAAAACTTGGGAGCTGCGATAAAAAGAATGCACCAAAAGAATGTTGCTGAATCAAAATGTAATGCCATGCAGACTTTAATCTTTGATACATTTTTTTTTTCTGTTGCAATAAATGTGAATATTTAAGACAATTTAATATTCGATCTATCACAATTATTTCAAATTTAACAATTTGTTTTTCTAATAAGCATTAAAATTATCAAATAAACACTTCCTTTAAGGTGCAACACTAATCACAGAAAAAGATGATAATACAAAGTCTATGGGAGCGTTCTTTTCAAATTTTAAAATTTTTGCATGTTTTTTTGTATAGGATAGCTGAGGACGATCTACAACCGGCCTCGTTTTTACCTTTTCAATTTTGCTCATATATTTTTTATATTTTGATAGTTTCAATATCAGAACCGGTATAAACCGGTTTTGAAATTTAATGTATATATATATATATATATATATATATATATATATATATAATCTGAAATCAAAATTGAAAAAGTAAAAACTAGGCCGGTTGTGGATCGTTCTCAGCTATCCTATATAAAAAAAATCATGTAAAAATATTAAAATTTGAGCGAGATATTTGGAAAGAACGCTCCTACAGACTTTACATAAACATCCGGGACTTTTTCTGTGACTAGGGCTGCACCTTAAAGGAAATGTTTCTTTGATAATTTTAATGCTTATTAGAAAAACAAATTGCTAAATTTGAAATAATTGTTATAGATCGAATATTCAATTGTCTTAAATATTCTCATTTATTGCTATATATGTATATATATATATGTAACAAAGATTAAAGTCTGCATGGTATTAAATTTTGATTCAATAACTTTCTTTTGGTACATTCTTTTTATAGCTGCTCCCAAGTTTTAATTGAGATGTATCGCCAAAGCATAATAAAATTATAGATGTAAGTGATTTTACACTACATAACAATGTTAATAACTGTATAATTGTGTCCCAGTGTGACTTCACAACATTGACGATGCTGCCACCGTCACAAAGTTAGTGACAAATTTGTCACAAATAAAAAAAATAATCACAAACTTTCTTCAAATACTATCTTCTATAAATATTAAAATATTATTAAAACATGCAAAGAGGAATTATAAAAAAAAAAAATTAAAGCTAAATATTTATTAGTATATTAATGAACAAAAAACATTAAGGGGCTATCCATTACTGGAAGGCTGTCCATCACAAACACATCTACCTAATAAAAATTCCAATGATAAAATAGAACAACAAATACGTTAATTGTAATTATTAATATTTTATTTATAATATTAGAGAGTAATTATAAATAAGAGACCCACTTTAACACTAGAACGCCCGGAAGGAGTCGATTCGACTCTGACCATGCGAGTAAATTTCAATTCGAGCCAGAAATTTTTTCCAGAAATAAGTTAAATTCAAACCACGAGGATTTACTTTAAATAAATCAATTAAATAATGTTGAATAAAAATTCTGGTGAGAAATATTATTATCAAACTTGAGTAAAAATTCCGGGCGTTCTAGTGTTAATCACGATGTACACTAATACTACATATAATGGATATTGTGAAATTTACCTCTGTAAAATCATTCAGGAAAGGAAATAATAAAAGTGTCTAGAATGAAAAATAAATAATAAAATACAGTTATTAATTTCTAGCTTCATACCATTTAAGTATTTGCGTTATTTGTTTTAAATACAATCATGTTTAAATTCTTATTGATTGCGTAACTTCCAAATTTTCATTCAGACTTCTAGTTCTTTCTGAAAACATTCCAATAAGAATATTTACAACTGAAACGTTTTCACCCACTATCCATTTTGAAATTTTATAACATTTCACAGTTTGAAAAATACACTAAACAATCATTATTTTTTTAATATGAAACATCTACGATTTCTTTTAATTGTTCTTCTCGTTCTCTTATAAATTACTCTTCTGAACATATGTAATTTTTTAAATAAATTTATGTAATGTTTCAGAAGATTACTTAATACAAAAATTAAAAAAAGATGTTTGCAAATAATTTTATTCTATTTAAAGCTTCTTTATTAAAAAATATAAGGTTTTATGTTTATGGAAACATATTATTTTAACGAAATATTTTAAATAAGAAAACAACGCAGATTAAAGTGCAATTAAAATCTCTACCTTTAACAACCTAATCAAAATTATTAATAATCAAGTGTTCTATGTCAACAAAATAAATAATGAATGTATTAAACTTTATAAAGTTAATGGAGAATTAATGTTTTATAGCATGTTTTTGAGTAGCTAAGTAAAATCGTTCTAAGAACAATAATAATTAAAAAGCAACCATGAAAACATTGTTCCATACCTTTTTTTCCATCGAAGTCATTCCTTCTAATTATTCTTTTGTAGCACAAACTAAATCCGATAATAATTAAAGTGGCAAAGACCAAATCATTTTCACAGTCAAAGCCCCATTAATTTTCTCGGACTTATATTTTGCCACTTGAAAGAGCTGTAGTAGACTTTTTTTTTTAAATTGTTAAATCCGTATCAATACGAAACTATCCACAACTGCCATAAATTCCAGCCAACTAACTTCTTGCGTGGCGTCTATCATCCATTTAAAATATTTCTGTTTACGTTTTTTTATTCTTTCCACGGAGTAAGAAACCACGGAGTATATTTCATACTCCGTGATCCTTTCGTTTGCAGACGATTTTAAACTTCCACGCGCATGGTCGTTTTGTTTTTTCGTTATCTATACAGTATTTTAGGAACTTAAATATGCAATAATTTTATGAGTGTGTCTTAGATTAATTTTTTTTTTATTTAAAGAATTTTTTAATGTATTTTTATCTTTTATTTTTATTAGTTTCAAAATAATTCAAGTTAAAATAAATTGTAAAACCGTTTTTTGTAAATAACACATTTCATAGGTAATTAGAATTCATTAGGGACTAGAATTCATTATAATTCATGCTATTAGGGACGTTATTTGCAGTAACATTACAGTGACGTCACAAAAACTTTTTCAATTGACAGAAAAGAACTTTTTCCATTAAATAACATCTTTTGAAGAATTTTTGTATTTTTTAAAAATTTTCTAAGGTCACAAATTAATCACAATGTGACTTCACTGAGTGGTGGCCATTTGGTCACAGATGTGACGTGACATACGTTATTTGCAGTGGCATTTCAGTGACGTCACAAAAACTTTTTCAATTGACAGAAAAATATTTTTTCCATTAAATAACATCTTTTGAAGAATTTTTGTATATTTTTTTAAATTATCTAAGAAGGTCACATTTCAGTCACAATGTGACTTCACTGAGTGGAGGCCTTTTGGTACAGTGACGTCACAAAAACTTTTTCAATTGACAGAAAAATATTTTTTTTTATTAAATAACATCTTTTGAAGAATTTTTGTATATATTTTTTAATTTTCTAAGAAGGTCACATTTCAGTCACAATGTGACGTCACTGAGGGGTGGCATTTCGGTCACAGATGTGACGTCACATTTCAGTCACAATGTGACGTCACTGAGGGGTGGCATTTTGATCACAGATGTGACGTGACCTCAGTGACGTCACTGTGACCATGCATGCTATGTGGGTGGTGTCTTCAGCCAATACTTCCCTGGTTCGAATCCTGGCCCGGACTTTTTTCACCCAAAAATGAAAAATGGGAAAATTACATCTGTTATAATTAATTTACCGATTGAATAATCGTGTTTCAAAATTAATCTAATAGAAAAAAAAATTCAAAGATTTTGTGTCTTCTTAACCAACATTGTTACTATCATTTTAAAATTTTAAATCTTTATCCATTTTAAGGATTAAAAATCATTCCATTTTCACAGCAAACCTTCATTCGTTTGCTATCAAATATGAAACTTTACAAGTTTTTTTTTTTTTTTTTTTTTTTTTTTTTTTTTTTTTTTTTTGAGGAATGAAACTACTTTACGAGTTCCAGTTTAGTGCCCCATCATAGTTTTCTGAAAACAAAAAAAATCTGAAAAATGATCTTTAAACTGAAAAAAGAATTCTTGGAACCTGCAATTCCAGGAATCGTTTAAAGATGGATAATTACCGAAAGCTATCACCATTCCACGAATTAGGAGAATCTAAAATTTAAAAGAGTTGTCCTTTCTTAGAACGATCGATATTCACGATATTTAATTAACTGTATAGGAAGGGAGGAATTATGACTGCACATACATAATGTTATCATATTTACTCCAAAATTATTTTCTTATCTAAATATTATTTAATTTGTACCAGATGTCATTGTAACTGTTTTAGTTTTAATATATATCAAGTATTATATATATATATATATGCTTCAAAAATTTAACTATCAACTAAAATATAATTAAATTTTGGCGCACCTGATTGAAGAAGCGAGGCCTACTCAAGAGGATAATAGATTTTGTTAGATAATTGAGCGTCTTATTCTCCAGTGAAGTAAATAGCTAAATAACCTATACAATAAACTTAGTAAAACTTTGCTTGTCTTTAAAGGGGGAGATGTCGAATGTTCGTCGCTTGTTGGGGCTAGTAGAGCTTTAGCTCTTGGGCAGGCATCCTCACTAGTTGAATTTTGTTCATTTAAACGTCACTTTTCATCTTAGTAAACTATGAAATTTAGTTATACTATTCTGAATGTGTTGGGAAGTATTTCCTAATCTATGCTGTACGCATGATTTTTCGATCTTGTTTTTATCATTTGGTTATTTTTTTTCTTCCGATTTCTAATAAAAAATAGTCTTTGTTCTGTTTTAACCACCATTTTTATTATTATTTCTGAAATTAAAATCTTATTTATTTTAAAAATAAAACATCATTCCATTTTCATGCTAAACTTTCATTCGTTGACTATCAGGCGTGAAACTCTATAAGTTGTTTTCCTGAGAAATGATGCTATATTTTACAAGTTCCAGTTCAGTGTCCCATCATAGTTTTCCGAAAACAAAAAATCTCAAAAAGGAATTCCTAGAATCGGAGGTTCCAGGAATCGTTTAAAGATAGAGAAGAACCGAAAGGTATCATCATTCTGCGAATTAGGAGTATCTAAAATTTAAAAGTTACCTTTTCTTAGAACGATCGATATTGACGATAATTTATCAACTGTATATAAGAAGGGTGGCATTATGACTGTACATACATATATAATGTTATCAACTTTATGGTAAAAGATCCTCTTACGATATCATATGTTATCATTCCTCGAACATCTCCCTTCCCCTTTTCCAAATGATAACTTTATCAAAGAATAAAATATATATTAAATCTAAAATCCCATACATCTAGAAATCCATGCACTGTTTTATGTAGTATATTTCATTGGATGAGGAAAAAAATCGAAGCAAAAATATTTATATTTTTAAAAGTAATAAGGATTTAAAATAATAATAATAATAATTTTAGAAAAAAAGGCTGTTTTACAAGATTTGTTGTATTTTTTTCTTTTGTATCAAGTATTGTGCCACTACATATATTACAGTATTATTCAAAATAGAAAAAAAATAGTCTCAAAAGTTTTGTATTCCCTTAACCCCATTGTTACGATTCTTTTTAAAATTGAAATCTTATCTATTTCAAAAATAAAAAATCGTTTAGTTTTACGGTAAACTTTCATTCGTTGACTATCAGGCGCGAAACTTTATAAACAGTTTTTTGAGAAGTGAAGCTATTTTACATGTTCCAGTTCAGTACCCCATCATAGTTTTCTGAAAACAAAAAATATCAAAAATAAATTCTTAGAAGCGTAGGTTCCAGGAATCGTTTAAAGATAGAGAATTACCGAAAGCTATCATCGTTCTACGAATTAGGAGAATCTAAAATTTAAAAGAGTTGTCCTTTCTTAGAACTATCGATGTTCATGATACTTAATCAACTGTATAAGAAGGGTGGAATTATGATTGTACATATATAAAGTTATCAATTTACTCGAAAAAATTATTTTTCTATCTAAATGTTATTTAACTTGTACCAGATGTCATTGTAACTGTTTTAGTTTTAATATAAATTAAGCATTCTATATATTTGTTTTAAAAATTTAACTATCAACTAAAATATAATTAAATTTTGACGCACCTGATTGAAGAAGCCAGGCCTACTCCAGGGGATTATAGACTGTGTTAGATAATAGAGCATAATCAATACATATTTCAAAATGTCTTGCTGCCAATTGATAAAATGTTCCGATGATTTTATTGTGCAAATTTTTAATTATAATTTCCACAAACTGTGAACTTATTCTCGTATGAAGTAAATAACTAAATAATCTGTACATAAACTTTGTAAAATTTTGCTTACATGTAAGGGGAGAGATGTCGAATGTCCGTCGCTGGTTGGGGGTGTAGTAGAGCTTTAACTCTTGGGCAGATCTTCTCATTCTCATTAGTTGAATCTTGTCATTTAAATGTCATCTTTTATCTTAGTAAACTGTGAAATTTAGTTATAGTATTCTGGATATTTTGGAAAGTATTTCATAATCTATGCTGTACGCATGATTTTTCGATCTTGTTTTTATCATTTTTTTTCCCGATTTCTAATAAAAAATATTCTTTGTTCTGTTTTAACCACCCTTTTTATTATTATTTTTAAAATTAAAATCTTATTTATTTTAAAAATAAAACATCATTCCATTTTCATGCTAAACTTTCATTTATTGACTATCAGGCGTGAAACTATATAAGTTGTTTTCCTGAGAAATGATGCTATACTTTACAAGTTGCAGTTCAGGGTCCCATTATAGTTTTCCGAAAACAAAAAATCTCAAAAAGGAATTCCTGGAATCGGAGGTTCCAGGAATCGTTTAAAGATAGAGAAGAACCGAAAGGTATCATCATTCTGCGAATTAGGAATATCTAAAATTTAAAAGAGTTACCTTTTCTTAGAACGATTGATATTGACGATAATTAATCAACTGTATATAAGAAGGGTGGCATTATGACTGTACATACATATATAATGTTATCAACTTTAATATAAATTCGGATCCCCTTATGATATCATCTGTCATCTTTACTCGACATCTCCCTCCCCCTCCCCAAATGAAATTGCTATCAAAGAACAAAAATCATATTAAAATCTAAAATCCCATACATCTAGAAATCCATGAACAGTTTTATGTAGTATATTCCATTGAATGTGGAAAAAATCGAAGCAAAAATAATTATATTTATAAAAGTAGTAAGTATTGAAAAAAAAAAAAATTAAATTTTAGAAAAATAGGCTCTTTTAGAAGATTTTACTTTATTTTATTTTATTTTTAGTATTGGCCACCACACATGTTACACTATTATTCAAAATAGAAAAAAAATGTTTCAAAGATTTTGTGTCCCCTTAACCACCATTGTTACTATTATTTTTAAAATTTAAATCTTTCCCCATTTTAAGGTTAAAAAGATCATTCAATTTTCACGGCAAACTTTCATTCTTTGGCTATCAGGATGAAACTTTATAAACAGTTTTTTGAGAAATGAAGCTATTTTACAAGCTCCAGTTCAGAAGCTCCAGTTTTTTTCTGAAAACAAAAAAATCTCAAAAAGGAATTCTTGGAATCTGCGATTCCAGGAATCGTTTAAACATAGAAAATTATCGAAAGATATCATCATTCTACGAATTAGGATAATCTAGAGTTGCCCTTTCTTAGAACGATCGATATTCATTATATTTAATCATATGCATATAGGAAAGGTGGAATTATGACTGCACATATATAATGTTATCAACTTAATGGTAAATTTGGATCCCCTCCCCTTTTCGATATCATGTGCTATCATTCATGGAACATTTTCCTTCTCCTTTCCCAAATGAAATTGTCATCTATGTTTAAATGTTCTTTTTCTTTTTACAGTTTTTTACTTTCTTTTTCATTTAAACGTTTGCAGTTATACAAAGATATAATTATACATTCCTTTACTGATTCAAAATTGAAGATGCAAATAAAATATCACTATTATGTGGGAAAAAAAACTTTATATCAATTATAATTTAAAATAATTAATTTTTTAAAGTATTTCTCCATGGTGTATTTAATATTTTTGTGCATCGATTTAACATTCAAGTTTACAGTCATTAAAAAAAAATATTTAAGTTAGAAGTTCGTGAAATTTATGTAATTTTTCAATATATACGAGAGGAAAAAAAGTCATATTTCTAAAATCCCATACATTTAAAAATCCATGCACAGTTTTATGTACTATATTCCAATGAATGTGGGTAAAAAAATTCGAATCCAAAATATTTATATTTTAAAAAGTAGTAAGATTTTTTAAAAAGTTAATTAAAAGAAAACAACTTTAGTAAAATAGGCTGGTTTACAAGGTCTTTTTTTATTTTATTTCATTTAATTTTTTGTATTAGTTATTGTGACGCCACATATATTACAGTATTATTCAAAACTGAAAAAAAGAATGTTTCAAAAATTTTGTATTCTCCTTACCACCAATGTTAGTATTATTTTTAAAATTCAAATCTTTATCTACTTTAAAAATAAAAAATTATCCCATTTTCAATGTAAACTTTCATTCGTTGGCTATCAGGCTTGAAACTTTATAAGCTGTTTTTCTGAGAAATGAATCTGTTTTACAACTTCCAGTTCAGTGCCCCATCATAGTTTTCTGAAAACAAAAAATATCAAAAAGGAAGTCTTGGAATCGCAGGTTCCAGGAATCGTTTAAATTGGAGAATTTCCGAAAGGTATCATCATTCTACGAATTAGGAGAATCTAAAATTTAAAAGAGTTACCTTAGAATGATCGATATTGACAGTATTAAATCAACTGTATAGGAAGGATGGAATTATGACGGTACATATATAATGTTATCAACTTTATGGTAAATTTGGATCTCCTTCCTCTTTCGATATCATGTGCTAGCATTCCTGGAACATATGCCTTTTCCTCTCCCAAATCATATGGTCATCTGTGTTTAAAAGTTCTTTTTACAATTTTTTACTTTCTTTTTCATTTACACGCTTGCAATTATGCAAAGCTATAATTATACATCCCTTTACTGATTCAAAATTGAAGATGCAAATAAAATATCACTATTATGTAAGAAAAAAACTTTATATCAATTATGATTTAAAAAAGATAATTAATTTTGAAAAGTATTTCTCCATGGTGTATTTAATATTTTTGTGCATGGATTTAACATTCAAGTTTACAGTCATTTAAAAAAAAATTATTTATATTGGAAGTTCGTTAAATTTATTTCATTTCTCAATATATACGAGAGGAAAAAAAATCATATTTCTAAAATTCCATACATCTAAAAATCCATGCACAGATTTATGTAGTATATTCCAATGAATAAGGGAAAAAAATTCGAACCTTAAATATTTATATTTAAAAAACTAGTAAGAATTTTTAAAAAGTTAATTAAAAGACGAAAACTTTAGTAAAATGAACTGGTTTACAAGTTCTTTTTTTATTTAATTTCATTTAATTTTTTGTAGTAGGTATTGTGCCGCCACATGTATTACAGTATTATTCAAAACTGAAAAAAAAAATGTTTCAAAAATTTTGTATCTTCTTTAACACCAAAGTTACTATTATTTTTAAATTCAAATCTTTATCTACTTTAAAAATAAAAAAATTATCCCATTTTCAATGTAAACTTTCATTCGTTGCCTATCAGGCTTGAAACTTTATAAGCTGTTTTTCTAAGAAATGAATCCATTTTACAACTTCCAGTTCAGTGCCCCCTCATAGTTTTCTGAAAATAAAAAATATCAAAAAGGAATTCTTAAAATCGCAGGTTCCAGGAATCGTTTAAACTGGAAAATTTCCGAAAGGTATCATCATTCTACGAATTAGGAGAATCTAAAATTTAAAAGATTTAGAGGGAACTGGGGCACATTGATGCACCTTTTTTCTAAGAATTTTTTTTTTATGTCCAGGAAGCAAAAATTTCAAGTTATTCTTCCATGTGGTGTCAGCAAAACTTGTGTAGTGTGTTATAAAAATGTACAATCGTTGTTTCATATATTATTTTTGCATGTAATTTTAAAAAAATCAAAAAAAGTCATTTGTATCAATGTGCCCCATCCCCGGGGTAGATTGATACACTTTGATACGTCTGGGAAAAATGGAGACAAAATAACAGCAATGCATATTTTTCATAGAAAACTAGTTAGCAAACTATTTTATATCATTTATAAAAATTGAAATCACCCACATTTTATTTGTAAGCAATATTAAAGCAATCAAAATGGAAATGTATAATGACCTGACGTTCTGGCTGTTCCTTGTCTGATTGTTGGCTGTGGTGACTTTGTCATATCTGGCACTTCAACCCCAGCATTATCTTTTATCTTAGGAAAGGTGAAAAAATTACCAGGTTTTCTGTTTATAAATCGGTTTACAAACAGAAAAAAGGATAATTATATTAAAAATTCTGTTTATAATATAATAGAGAAAGGGACGGCAGCCTTTCTTTATTATAGGAGGGTCCCTTTCTTTTGTTAATTCTACTAGCACTAGATGTTGGGTAAGTTCGTTAGTTCTTCTGCTTGCAAAAATACCATAAGATGTTCTAATATAAAGAAATTAGAGCTATTTCACTTCAATAAAAACTAATATTAGAAATTTTTGGCGAAAAATGGGTTGGATTAAGGAGTGTATGGTAAAAAAAAAATAATAAAAGGTAATGAAAAAAGAATTAGAAAAGGATTTAGGTTGTATCAATGTGACCCGACATAGACTGTATCAATGTGTCCCATACAGCCATTTTGAATAAAATGAGTCTCAAATCCAACACTTCATAACTTGTCTAACAATAAAGAATGAGGAACTGATAAAGAGTAGCTTTACTTCCCAGGGAGAGTATTGCTTTCAGTTGAAAATACTGGAACAGTTGTATAATACCATTTCAATTGTACAACTCAAATTTACTTTTGACCTACAAAAACAATTAATCATCCATGCCATTTCATTAAATTACTAAATCATTCCAAGACTTTCTGTTTGTAGTTGAGTGTACTAGTATCACCTTTTGGAGCTGTTGTGAAACTTCCTGTAATGACCCTGTGTGCAGTACAGGGGGTGTGTCAATGTGCCCCAGTTCCCCCTACCTTTTCTTAGAACGATCGATATTCACGATATTTAATCAACTGTATATAGGAAGGGTGGAATTATGACTGCACATATATAATATAATTAGCTTTATGGTAAATTTAGTTCCTCTTATGATATCATGTGCTATCATTCCTGGAACATCTTACTTCTCCTCCTCCAAATGATATCGTTATTAGAGTCTAGCAGTTCTTTTCATTTTTACAACTTTTTACTTTCTTTTTCATTTACAGCTTGCAGTTATACAGATATATACATTATTTTACTGATTCAAAAAGGAAGAAGTCAATAAAATATCATTATTATGTATGAAAAAAACAACTTTATATCAATTATAATTTGAAAGAGATAATTATTTTTTTTAAATATTTAATAATAGATTTTTGTTACATATTTTAGTTAACAGTTATATTGTTTTCTTGCATCTGCCTTCCTGCAGGGGGCATATATAATCACAACTTTTTATCAACAAATAATCTTTATTTTACTAATAAATACAACATGTGTTATTTCAAATATACTTCGTACCATATGGCATAAGAATCGGAATGCCAAACATTGGAATATTCCATATTTTGGAATAAAATAATTGTATAATTATTTAATGACTTTAATAGTTTTGTATTTTCCTAAAAATAGATAACAAATTAGAAAAAAAATAAGAGGTTATTTTATTTAATATATATATATATTTATATATATAGATATATATAAAGAATAAGTTAGTTGGATGAAAAATGATAATGGTGTCAAGAGTCAAGCTCCACTTTCCCCTAGAGATATCTTCGGATATGAAGTGCTACATCCTCTCAACCCTAAAGCGATAACATTATACCGTGTTACGTCGAAAATCCGGCATTCGTAAATCCAGCATTTTCAAAAATCCGGCATCGAAGTCACATCTACACATTTTTTTTTCAAACTTTTAACTGGTATGAGAAAAGAACAAAGTAATTATTCCGAAATTAAAAACTTTCATATAAAAAACAATTGATTACCATACATCGAAATAGCTGAGGCTGTGATAAATAGAACTGCTGATAATGTCGGTAGCAGCTGAAAGGAACGAGGGCAAGGAACCGGCAGAGTGAAAGGTGTAACAGGAAACAAAAAGCATATTCAATTGAAAATTTAATACCTGCTTTAGAGAAACAAGACGGTATTTCCGAAATCGATGTTCTTCACTTTTATAAAATCCAAGAAGAACTTGTTAAAAAAGCACTCAAAGAATTCAAACAGATGAAATTGACATCTATGCTTCTGAAATAAGACGAAAAGAAATAATTTCACTGTTTATTATATTTCTTTTTCCTTTGTAGCTTGGAAATACCAATTAAATTAGGCTTGTTTTTCATTTATATATTTATATTTATTTTATTTCTTTTTTTTACATAAATATGCCTTGGCTATGAATTAAATTATGAATAAAGACACCATTAAAAAGCCGAAAATGAAAACGAAACCGATTTTTCAGTCGATCTTTAAAAATAATTATGTTTCGGCGTCGTTGAAGATTGAAAATCAAAATAAATTTCCTTGCGATTTTAATGTACGACCCGTGCGAGGAATTTGCAGTTTCTAGCAACAATTTACGCATTTGAACGATGTAAATGAAATTAAAAAGAAAATTGAAAATTATGATATAAAGAAGTAGTTACTTATGTATTGATATAATCAAAATAAAAATATATGTTTGGTCATTCATGAGAAACAGACAAAATTTCCTGTACGTCTTGGTTACATAAATACATGTAATATATATCAATTTATAAATTGTTTAAATATAAATTAGCCATTAAAATTAACCAGAACCTATATTTTTATATTACAGTCGTCCCCGCTTAAACGAATATTGATGGTTCCAGAAATAATATTCGATTAAGCGGGGTATTTGATTAAACGGGGAACATAGAAATCTAATATTTAATGCGTCATAAAAACGTAAAACAATCATCTACAGCACAATTAATTAACAGTATAATAAAATCGTTAATATAATAACGTAAATTAGTAAAATAAATACAAATACTAATATAAAGTAAGTACGTAATAATGAAATTTTAGTACATACAACTATATGATTATACTTTATGTAGTTCATTGGAATTTGTTTAAAACTTTGCTACTTGTAATTTACGTTATTTACGCTGGCTTAAAAACGTTGTTTAAAGGGATTTGTTTACGTGAAATTTACGCGTTAACTGGAATTACGCTCAAAAAACATGGAAATGTTTTTTGCACATGGAAATGTTTTTTGCAACCCTTTTTCCTAACAAAAACGCGACTAATCTTACAAAATGCAAAAATAATCCACATCGTCCAACTTATTTCACCCATTGGCAGAAAAAGGAGGGGACATCATTTGTCCTGTCCATTACATACCTACCGGTCGAAATCATTACAGAAAGAACTGAAAATTTGTATTCATTGTAAACGAGTCGAAAATGACAAAATGTGAGAAAAAATTTAAGCTAAAACATGTTTTTCGCGCATGTTTTCAAACACTGATCACCCAGATGTTATTCGAATAAGCGGGGAGGTTTGCGAAAAGTATTCGGTTTAAGCGGGGAAAAATAACATAGAACCAATGGCGATAAATTCGGTTCCGGAGAGTTCTATTCGAATAAGCGGGGTATTCGATTATCCGTTACCCGATTAAGTGGGGAGGACTGTAATATGATTGTTTTAATTTGGGGATATAACAGCATTGTTAAATCAGCAATAACATGCAGAAAAGCTGTTCCACCCGTGATATGGAATGATCCCTGAATAGGGTTAAAAATCTTTACATTTTAAATCCTGATCTTAGAAAGCTGTCCGTTTTTAATAATAAATAAATAATAAAAATAATAGATAATAAATAACTCCTCACTTTAACTCCAAGACGTTAGTAAGCTGACCGTTTTTAACGAGTAAGTAATAAAAATAATAGATAATAGATCTCCCTACATTTTAAATTCTAGGCATTAGTAAACTGTCCGATTTTAGTAATAAATAGATAAAAAAATAGATAACAAATGTCTCCGTATTTTAAATTCTAGATGTTAGTAAGTTGCCCGTTTTTAAAAACGAATAAATAATAAAAATAGTAGATAATAGATCTCTCCACATTTTAAATTCTAGACGTTAGTAAGCTGTCCGTTTTTAATAATAAATAGATTATAAAAATAATAAATAATATATATCTCCACCTAATAAATCCTAGACGTTAGTAAATTGCCCGTTTTTAATAATGAAAAAATAATAAAAATAATAGATAATAAATCTCTCCACATTTTAAATTTTAGATATAATTTTAGATATTAAATCCTAGATATTAGTAAACTGTCCGTTTTTAATAATATATAGATAATAAATATCTCCACATTTTAAATCCTAGACGTTAGTAAATTGCCCGTTTTTAATGATTAAATACTAAATATCTCCACATTTTAATTCCTAGACGTTAGTAAGTTGCCCGTTTTTAATAAAGTGTAAATAATAAAAATAATAAATAATAAATCTCTCCACATTTTAAATCCTAGATATGAGTAAACTATTCATTTTTAATAATAAATATATAATAAAAACAATAGATATTAAATATCTCCACATTTTAAATCCTAGACGTTAGTAAGAAGGCCGTTTTTAATTAGTAAATAATAAAAATTATAAATAATAGATCTCTCCCCATTTTAAATCCTAGATATTAGTAAACTGTTCGTTTTTAATAATAAATAGATAATAAATATCTCCACATTTTAAATCCTAGACGTTAATAAGTTGCCCGTTTTTAAAAATGAGTAAATAATAAAAATAATAGATAATAGATCTCTCCACAATTTAAATTCCAGACGTTAGTAAACTGTCCGTTTTTAATAATAAATAGATAATAAAAACAATAGATAATAAATATATCCATCTTTTAAATCCTAGACGTTAGTAAGCTGACTGTTTTTAATGATTAACTAATAAATATCTCCACATTTTAAATCCTAGACATTAGTAAGTTGCCTGTTTTTAATAATGAGTAAATAATAAAAATAATAGATAATAGATCTCTCCACATTTTAAATTTTAGATATTAGTAAACTATTCGCTTTTAATAATAAATAGATAATAAAAATAATAGATATTAAATATCTCCGCATTTTAAATCCTAGACGTTAGTAAGCTGACCGTTTTTTTATGATTAAATAATAAAAATAATACATAATATATCTCTTCGCATTTTAAATCCTAGATATTAGTAAACTGTTCGTTTTTAATTATAAATAAATAATAAAAGTGATAGACAATAAATATCCCCTCATTTAAAATCCTAGACGTTAGTAAGCTGACCGTTTTTAATAGTAAATAAGTAATAAAAATAATAGATAATAAATGTATCCATATTTAGTAATCCGAGACGTTAGTAAGCTGACCGTTTCAGGGCTGTTTCATGAAAAAGTGACAAAATGCCCTGGGCGCAATACTTACCTAAATATCTTTTATAAATGACTTAAAAGACGTTGAAAATAAACTGTACATTAAATCTAACCAAACTCCCTAGATTTTCTTATTAGCATGGTTATTTTTTAATTTGAGGATATAATAAATTGATGAAATAACAGAAATACGTAGAAACACTGTCACACCCGTGACATGGAATGACCCATTTACCACAAATCTATGTGGGCTAATAACGATGTCGCAAAACTTGATTTGTTTTCGAAAAATTCACTCAGCAATAATGGACAAAGCACGACTAAGATAATAATTACAATTCCAGATTTGTTTGATAAATTCACTCTTGATACGTTTAACAAATGTTAAATTAGTATTCCTTAAGTTATTCCAAGATAATTGCCGAAATTCGTGTTTGAGGCCAATAAAATTTTATTGATAGCAATCACAAATCCATAACACTTAATTCTATGTATAAATTACATTTTGAACCATAAAATCTACAGGACTTATAGGAAATTTTCAATGTTGAATAATAATTCTCTATTTCTATTCTAATTTTTATTTTGTGTTGAAAACGAAATTTTTCATGCATAAATTCTCCCGCAAATGGTAGACATTGAGGTATAAAGTGTTGAGATTACCTTTGATTATCTGAATGCATAAAGCACCGTTATACAGTGTTAAATTTATGACACTGATGTTGAAATACTGAGAGGAGAAAAAAAAATAATCGTTTACTATTATCGCAAAAAAACATAAATGTTGTCACATTTTCGGTCCTCGAAACATTATTTAGAGGCTAGTGGGCCATCATTCATGCTTTCCCAACAGCTAAGTTGCAATAATATGCTAATTGCAACTCGGGAAGATGATTTATGCTAAGCGCATTCTGCGTCATCTTTTGTCGTTTATTATGTATCTTTCGCGCAATAACTCTTTAATAATATTCTAAACTTAAAGTACGAGATATTGAAAATACAAGGCAGTTAAATGCGTTTTTTTTTAATATGATTTGATTTAAGACTGTTTTGAAATACAGAGGGTCTACTTTTTTTAGAGATTATTTTTATTCATTTTCGTTCGGAACCGCAAGAAATTGGCTGGTGTTCTTATTTAGAAACGTATGTAATCAAAATATTTCTCCTTTTTTTTTTTTTTTTTTTTTTTTTTTTTATAGATTCAAAAAAAAAAAAAAATCTTTCAGAAAGTACTGCTATAGTAGAAATTTACAACCAAATTTCTAGTAGTGATAACACGAGAAAGGAGAAAAACCTGCCATCACGTAACAAAAATCGCTTATAACACTTATCAAGAAATGGAAAACGCAATTTGTTGCCAAATCGCTTCAATAGTCAATCCTACCCATTTTAAGCTTTTATGTGTAAAAATGAGTAAGAAAATTTATCAAAAAATTTCTCATTTGTTGAGCAGGGAGCTTAAAAACTTATAAAAGGGGCATTAAACCTTAAAGGAAAAACACAAATTATAGCTAGAGCGAGTATGCCGTGGTCACCAGGAAACTTGTTTCTTCACAAATCTAAATCGATTTACAGAGTATTCCAAACGTGCATAATATATATATTTTTTTAATTTAAAGTAAAATCTCAACAATTACGAGTCCGAATAATTAAGTACAATTCCAGACTTGCTTGATAAATTCACGTTTAATACGTTTAACAAATGCTAAATTAGTAGTCATTAAATTATCCTATGATAATTGTTGAAATTCGTGCTTGAGGCCAATAAAATTTAATTGATAGCAATCACAAATCCATATTACTTAATTCTATGTACAAATGACAGTTTGAGCCATTAAATCTACATTACTTATAGGAAATTTTCAATGCTTAATAATAATCCTGTATTTCTCTTCTAATTTTTATTTTGTGTTTAAAACGAAATTTTTCATACATAAAATCTTTTATAAATTGGAGATAATGAAATATAAAGTGTTGAGATTACCCTTGATTATCTGCATGCATAAAGGAGCGCTACACAGTGTTAAATTCATGACCCTGATATTGAAGTACTGGAAGGAGAAAAAGTACATGTTCACTATTATCACAAAAAGAAAAAAAAACATAAATGATGTCACATTTTCGATCCGCGACACAATATTTAGAGGCTAGTGGGCTATCATTCATGCTTTCCCAACAGATAAGTGGCAATAATATGCGATTTACAACTCGGGAGGATGATTTATGCTGAGCGCATTCTGTGTCATCTTTTGTCGTTTATTATGTATCTTTTCTTTAATAATATTCTGAACTTAAAGTACGAGATATTGAAAAAAAAAGGCAGTTAAATGCGTTTATTTTAATATGATTTAAGCCTTTTCTGAAATACAGAGGGGCTACTTTTTGAGAGATAATTTTTATTCATTTTCGGTCAGAAACGCGTTTTGGTAAATGCAAAAGTTTTTTTTAGAAAATATTGTCATACTAAACGTTTACAACCAAATTTCCGGTCGTGACAACACGAAAAAGGAGAGAAACCTGTCCTTACGAGCAAAAATCGCTTGTAATACTTATCAAGAAATGGAAAACGCAGTACGTTGCCAAATCGCTTCAATAGACAGTCCTACTCATTCTATTTTTTATGTTTAAAAATGAATCAGAAAATATATCAACAAATTTTCACTTGTTGAGCAGGAAGATTAAATTCTTGCAAAAGGCGTATTAAGCCTTAAAGGAAAAGCAAAAATTACAGCTAGAACAGGTATGCCGTGGTCACCAGGAAGCTTATTTCTTCACAAATCTAAGTCAATTTACAGGATATTCCAAAAGTGCATAACACTTTTTTTAAATTCAGCATAAAATCCCGATGATTACGAATCCAAATAACTAAATACAATTCCAGATTTGTTTGACAAATTAATGCTTAATACGTTTAAGAAATGTAAAATTAGTAGTCATTGAGTTATCCTATGATAATTGCCGATATTAGTGCTTGAGGCCAATAAAATTTACTTGATAGTCACAAATCCATATCGCATAATTCTATGCATAAATGACATTTTCAGCCATTAAATCTACATTACTTCTAAGAAATTTTCAATGCTTAATAATAATCCTTTATTTCTCTTCTAATTTTTATTTTGTGCTTAAAACGAAATTTTCCATACATAAATTCTTTCACAAATTGGAGATATTGAAATATAAAGTGTTGAGATTATCCTTGATTATGTGCATGCATAAAGGAGCGCTACACAGTGTTAAATTTCTGACTGCAATGTTGAAGTATACTGGAAGGAGAAAAAAATTACTCGTTTTCTATTATGGCAAAAGTACATAAATGATGTCACATTTTCGGTCTTCGACACAATATTTAGAGGCTAGTGGGCCATCATTCATGCTTTCCTAACAGCTAAGTGACAATAATGGGCGATTTACAACTCGAGAGGATGATTTATTCTAAACGCATTCTGGCATCTTTGTCGTTTATTATGTATCTTTCGCGCAATAACTCTTTAATAATATTCTGGACTTAAAGTACGAGATACTGAAAATAAAAGGCAGTTAAACGCGTTTCTTTTAGTATGATTTAAGGCTGTTCTCAAATGCAGATGGGCCACTTTTCGAGAGATTTTTTATTATTTATTTTCATTCGGGAAAGCGAGAAATTAGCAGGCGTATTATTTTGAAACACATGTAATTAAAAACCACTATTTATTTTTTGGAAAACGCTAAAGATCTTTTAGAAATACTGTTTTTATGCGGTAGTGACAGCACAAGAAAGGTGAGAAACCTGCCCTCACGAGGTAAATCGTTCTTATAATGCACTGTAAAAAAATTTCAGAAACGTTTCGGAAAGTAAAGGAGACTTGTGCTGCACGATACAAACAGAAAGGTTTCTGATTCGAGTTCGGCTAAAACACCAAAAACCTTTCCGATTCGTAATGAAAAGTTTCTGAAACCATTCGTTACGGATCTGAAAGGTTTCTGGATACATAAGAAATCTTTCTGTACACGAGGAAATGTTTCTGAAAACGTAGGAAACCTTTTATTACGAATGGAAAAGGTTTCTGAAAGTATATGGAACCTTTCTGAAGACGAGGATTATTTTTTTAAAAAAAGCACAAATAACTGTACTAAAATTACTTATACGTGTGTACATGTAACATAAAAATGTTTAGAATACATTAGAAATGCCTTAAAAATACATTAAAAATTTTTAAAAAAATTTTAAGATATTTCTAATATATTTTAAATAATTTTATATTGCATGTAATGCACCTGCAAGTAGTTTTAGTACTTTTATTTGTGTTTTTTAATATGAATTTTTATTATTTACCTAAGATGAATTTAGTATTAGCATTGTAACTTTTATTTATTTAAGATTATTTTGTGGAAGGAGCTTAGTTTAGTCAAATGGATTTTGTAAAGAAACCAGTTTTATTAAATGAAATTTCATAAAGAAGTTTGTTTAAAATGAAAATTGGTTTATGGATAAGGTTTTTTTTAAATATCTACTTCATTTTATTTTGATTTTATTCCTGTACTGTATTTATGATGAAAATAAATCGATAAATTCTTTTTATAAGTGCTTTTTTTTCTTTAAATCATAAATAGCACAAATTTTACTTATTATTTTAGTTCTTTACTAGCTGTTACCCGTGCCTTCGTTCACATAACATTTAAAGAAGAAATAATTGATCAATCAAGCAAAAAATTTCGATGATGAAAAGCATGTGTAATTAACTTTTTATCGCGAATTTATGGTAAAAAACTTCTGATAATCCCTATTTGCTAATTTGTTTGCTGGTTAAAATTTTCCTTTCAGCGATTAATACTAATAGGTAGAAACATTCTTGAATTCTTTTGTTCAGCCCTGTAGTTTTCCAAGGGCTTTTAATACACGAAAGTATCTTTCTAAAATTTAGTTCAAACAAAAATATTTCTTATTAATATCCTAAATTACATTTTCAGAAATTATCATCCGAGGACAACCTTGTATCCAGTTCTTTGCGGGACCCTGTATATCATTTTATATATATACTACAAACATTTCTTAGTTTGGTAAGAACTAAATGCAGTTCAAAATAAAAATGTATATCTTATTTTAAAACCACCTTTAAGTAAATTACGCTCATATTCAGTAACCTTTCCGAGATCTTTTGTGTAACCCTGTATATCTAAATTTAACTATTTATACTATTTCCATTTATACTCTCCATTTAATATGCATACATTTAGGGAATCTTAAAAGCACATATCATAATTCAAAATGCATTTCATCCATGCAACAGTCATCATCCATCATATACAGTACTTCGAATAGAATATACAAAATTTGAAATCTTTTGTGTGTCCCTGTAAATGCTATGCACTTCGTATTATGCATGAAATAACTCACATTAAGCCTCAGCAACGTATATCAATTTGATTATACATGAAATCCTTTATCATAACTAAAATATGTCGGAAACTGTTCCTCCCTTTATTCTTATGCAATGGAATTCTTCTGTGTAACCCTGTAAATGAATAATAAGTGTCCTTTTCACTACATACTTTACAAAATGCATATTTTAGTGCATTTTGTAAATGCATATAAATTTGAATATGTTTCACAGGGTGTAACATCGTTAAATTTAATTAAAACAATTTTTCCCCTTAATGCCGTAATGTAAGGAAATTTTTTGACTATCCCTGTAAATAAACTAATCATGGTAGAAATTTTATTTTCAATAGGTATTCGTGCTAGGTAAATGTTAAGAACGTCCAAAAATTTCATGGAAATCGGAGTATATTTACGAAAGTTAGAAAGCGACCAGACAGACAGACAAACCGAAAGCATAATAACTTTTCAACTTTGTTCAAAAGTGTTAAAAAATCGAGCCAAAAATATATTAATCAGTAGTTTTATTTTCCGCCTTTTCCCCACAAAAAATTTCTTCCATTGATAATTATGAGTTTTGAATAAAAATATTCATTTGTATGTAACTTATAACTTATTAATTAATATAAGTAAAAAATATTTCTGATTCATTTTAAATATGACGTCATTATTTATCTCGCTCCATTAGCTACTGATATTCATATCCCTTGTATTTTTAACGACTGCGATAAAGTACCTGTTTTATTTCAACTATGACGTCACATTTTCATAAGTGAACCATTTTATTAAAAATATAATTCTTTTTCATTCTTTTTACTTTTAATTTATGTCGCCATATTTTACACAAAAATTCCCATTAACTAAACAAATATCCATGTTAAATATATTATAAAAAATACACTTTTTATTTTTATTTCAAACATGACGTCATATTTATTTTCTTTTAAAATATTTTATTATAGTTTTTCGCGTGGAAGTTTTCTATTAAAAATTCATTGCCGCTGAAAAATTATTATTCCAATTTTTTATTTTATTGGCAACAGGATAGGAAAATGGTTAAATTTTATCTGAAAAATGCCGATTGATTTTGTATGAAAAATAATTAAATTTTGAATTATTAAGGAAAATATTTGAATAAAATAAATCAAGATTAGCCTATATTCATTCCACTCCTATAACTTATCCATATGCAAAGATTCAAAGACATTAATCCATCCGTTTTGAAGCCAAGTTCATCCCAAATTTTCGGACACACTTTCACATTTATAATATACTAGCTGACCCGCCCGGCGTTGCCCGGGTCCGTTATAATAATGTTAAACGAACTTGAAATTTTTATGATTTTATCAACTCGAAATATGTGTAAATACACTGTTAAAAATTTTACCCTTTTGCTGCATCGTCACTCCACCGCTTTTATAGAAAATGATTACTTCAGCCTACTTTGGAGCATTCTCATAGGTCAAAAGAGATATATTCTATAAAAGCGGGGGAGTGATGATACAGCAAAACGGTCAAATTTTTTACAGTGTACATTATTTTAATACATGCCCCCTGACTGTGTCAAAAATTGGTTTTAAAAGAAACTAATATTTAGCTGCAAAAATACCCAAAATGACTGGAATGGGAAACGCAGGAGGGAATATGTGTCCAACGATTTCGTGTTGATATTTATCCTTAAAATTACTGCTAAGTGACTTAACTAAATACTTTTTTCACATAGATATCCCAAGTGAAATATTTTGAATTTCAAACTAATTATATATCACTCTTAAATCCGACTATACCGTGAATGAAATCGATTCTCGATGATTAGCTAAAAGACTAGTATATAATATTATAATTTCAGAGCCATTTTACAAAAATAGGTGTATATTTTTTATCAAACATGCATAATGTTCATTCTATGAATAAAATCCTAACCGTAACCTAATTCTATTGGAATCATAACTTGTCTGTAACCTAGCTGTATCTTAACAGTAACCTAACTGTAACTTAAATATACCATAAATGTAACTTGGCCGTCACCTAATCATAACCTACCCATAATCTAACCACAACCTAACCGCAAATTAACCTTAACATAACTGTAACTTAACCATGACCTAACTGTAACCTAACCGGAAAATAAATATAACAAAAGGGTCACCGGAACGTAATTGCAACCTAACTGTTACCTAACCGTAACCAAGTTCTAATTTAACACTAACTATAAACGAAATATTTTAACCATCTCGCTCTAAGTACTTAGTTTCACTTTCCACCGCTAGCGCATTATGTTTTGTAGAACAACCGAATTTTAGGTTCGGATTGGATTCATGTTCATGGAAATTATTTTGTGTTCATCGGATACGGTTATGGTTGTTTGGAATATTTTTGTTCAGTTTAGATTCGGTTCAATTCAGATTTCGTGGTTTTTTTTTTTTTTGTTTTTTTTTTTTTTTTTTTTTTTCCTTCAAATGGGATTTTTAAGTTCGGGTCGGGTTGTACTTATATGGAAATTATTTTACCTAGTTCCAATGAGGTTATACTTCACTGAAATATTTTTGTTAGGTTCAGATTAAGTTTGGTTCAAATTTCGGGATTTTTTTTTTTTTTTTTTTTTAAATTTTTTGGTTTGGAGTGGTTTATGTCCATGGAAATTATATAGTCTTGTTCGTATCTGGTTATAGATATTTGGACTATTTTCGTCGGATTAAGATTTGGTTCGATTCAGATTTCAGGTATTTTTTTAAATTGATTTTTAAGGTTCTGGTTGGATTCATGTCCAGGGAAATTATTTTGTCTTGCTCGGATCCGGTTTTGGGTCTTTGGAATATTTTTTTCGGGTTCAGATGTCGTTCAATTCAGATTTCGGCTTTTTTAATGGAATATTTAGGTTCAGGTTGGGTTGCGCATCAACGGAAATTATTCTGCTGTTGTTTGAATTGTTGCTGTTGTTTGAATTGAAATTATTTGAATAAGGATATGCTTCTCTGGAATATTTTTGTCATATTCAGATTTAGTTCATTTTTTTAGGTTCGGGTTGGGTTCATGTTCATGGAAATTTTTTTGTCTTGTTCAGATCCGGGTATGGTTCTGTGGAATATTTTTGTCAGGTTCATATTTAGTTCGATTCAAATTTCAGGTATTTTTTTCAAATGGAATTTTAGGTTCGGATCGGTTTCATGTCCACGGAAATTATTTTCTCTTATTCGAATCCGGTTATGGTTCTTTGGAATATTTTGATCGGATTCAGATGTAGTTTGCATAAAACTTCAGGCTTTTTTTCAAATGGAATTTTTTAGGTCCTAGTCAGGTTTATGTTCACGGAAGTTTTTTTGTCTTGCTCTTATCGGGTTATAGTTCTTTGGGATATTTTTATCGATTTCAGGTTTCGTTCTGGTCATTTTTGGGGTTTTTTCAAAGAAAAATTTTAGGTTCGGGTCGGGTTGCATATACACGAACATTATTTTTCCTTGATCGGATTGGGGTATGCTTCATTTGAATATTTTTGTGGGATTCGGATTTGATTCGGGTCAAATATCAAATCCATAGTTTTTTCGGGTCGGGTTTATGCTCATGAAATTTTTGTCTTGCTTGGATCGGAGTATGGTCTGTTTTTTTCTGGTTGGAATCGGGTTATGTGTTAATATGCCTAAACATTATGTTTTGCTACTATTCTTTTAGTGGCTATTTTTTATATATAATTTATTTTGCTATTTGATAATTTATTACTGTATATGAATCGTCTGCCTATTCGAACAATTGTACGTCAAAGAGCCATTTCATTTTTGTTTTAAAAACAAATTAAAGTCTTAATAAAATTTTAGCTTAAATAAATGCATTCAAATTTAATCAATGATTTTAAAAAACTGCTAAAAAAGCCTCATATATACATATACATATATTAACTGCAACATAGCCAACCACAAATACATTCTAATGTACGAAGTACCAACGATCTGACGTAACAGCTGTGTTCAAAAATCCTAAGTTAAACTGACATTTTGCCAGTCTATGAATTTTAAAGGTCTTTGGGGAAAAAAAACAGTCACTTTTGAAATGTCAAAATCTCAAATTGGTTTCTTTTATAGAGTAAAAAGAAATTAATAGAGTGGAGGTATTATCTCTGGAGATGATGCTTAAGATATAACCCTACATTAAGTCCAATTAAGTACTAACAAAAGCACGTGCTTTGATACGCCTATCAATTGAAACAGGTTTAAACCCGTATTTTTTTTTCTCTCGTTTTTTAAAAAAGAACTAATTTATCTCTTCACCGGTAAAAATTTATTAATTATTTTATCATATGTGTTTTAAATATCAATATAGAAAATTATTTTAACGTTTTGCTTGAAAATATAACATTATTTTGTTAGTACATTAAAATCGTCTGCAGTCAGAAATTTATATTTTAGATTAATATTTATTACTTAAGTTTTATACATGATTTTAAAAGAATGTTTTCATCATTATATTTTAAATATTTATTTACATGCAATTATTAAGTCATAAACATTTTTCATCTACGTTATAAAGTATTTAAAATTACATTAATGAAGGAAACTTTTAGTTATACAATTTTTAGTTCGTATCAAATGTTTTCAATATCTTATTTAATTTTAATTTGATATTTAATTATTGCAAATTTTCCAATTTCCTTCATTTTAAAAGTGAATATTTATTCTAATAAATAATAATAGAACAAAGACCATTTTAAAAATTTGCTATTTCTTCTTGAAATATGCTTCAACTCTAATTCATTTCTTTCAATTCGTCTTATAATACAAAATCCCTTCCACGCCCTTTTGTTTGCCACATTAAATTTGAGCGACAAATGGTTTCATATCGCAAACCTTTTTTGAGGCTTACTTCACCTCCACTTATCTTATTACTCCATGGGTTTCTTTAATTCTATCTCAGCTTTCTTATTACTTCTGCGAAAATTTTTACACAACCAACCAACCGTAAACAAATGAAAGAGAAAAAAAAATTGAGAAAAAGATGATTTTTTGTGAAAGTGACCTCTTGATTTTAATTAATTACTCAGTTAATAATTGGAATTTTGAAATTCTGAAGCTCAAGTGCATCAGGAGAGATATTGGGCTACTCTCAAAAAAATTTTGAGCTTTGTACGTGCTGTAGATTTTGCTAGCCATCGCAGACACACACACAGACACACACACACAGACACACACACACAGACACACACACGGACAGACAGAGCGTTTTGTTCTTTTATTAGTATAGATATAAGGATATAAGGATATAAGGATTAGCGTTTCTTTGTTGCACAGACATTTTATTGCACAACTAATAATGATAATAAAATGTTATGTATTAACATAACATTTTATTATCATTATTATTTGGAAAGAAAAAAATATTGCTAGAATAAGTATGACGTGGCTACAAGGAAACTTATTGCTTCACAAATCTAAATCAACTTACAGGGTATTCCAAAAGTGCATAACACTTTTTTTTTAATTCAACTTAATATCCCGACGATTACGAATCCAAATAATTAAATGCAATTCCAGAGTTGTTTGATAAATTCACACTATTACGTTTAACAAATGTAAAATAAGTAGTCATTAAGATATCCTATGATAATTGCCAAAATTCTTGTATGAGGCCAATAAAATTTACTTGATAACCACAAATCACATCCATATCACATAATTCGTTTAAGCCATAAAATCCATATTACTTCTAAGAAATTTTCAAAGCTTAATAATAATTCTGTATTTCCGTTTTTTTTTTTTTTTTTTTTTTTTTTTTTCGTGCTTAAAACGACATTTTCCATACATGAATTCTTTCACAAATTGGAGACATTGAGATATAAAGTGTTGAGATTACCTTTGATTAGCTGCATGCACAAAGAACCGCTACACAGTCTTAAATTTATGTCTCTGATGTTGAAATACTGAAAGGAGAAAAAAGTACTCGTTCACTATTTATCGCAAAAAACATAAATGATGTCACATTTTCGGTCCTCGACACAATATTTAGAGGCTAGTGGGCTATCATTCATGCTTTTCCAACAGCTAAGTGGCAATAATATGCGATTTACAACTCGAAAGGAGGTTTTATTCTAAGCACATTATGGCATCTTTTGTCGTTTATTATGTATCTTTCGCGCAATAACTCTTTAATAATATTCTGGACTTAAAGTACGAGATATTGAAAACACAAGGCAGTTAAACGCATTTCTTTTAGTATGGTTCAAGACTGTTCTCAAATGTAGAAAGGGTGCTTTTTGAGAGATTTTTTCTATTAATTTTCGTTCGGAAACGCATGAAATTGGCTGATGTTTTTATTTAGAAACATATGTAATCAAAAAAATTTTCCTTAATTATTATTATTATTTTTTTTTTTTTGGTTAAATGCAAAAGAATTTTCAAAAAGTACTATCATAGTAGACTTTTAAAACCGAACTTTCAGTCTTGACAACACAAAAAAAAAGAGAGAAAGCTGCCATCATCAGGCGAAAATCGCTTATAATACTTATCAAGATGTAGAAGACACAGTTCGTTTCCAAATCGATTTAATAGCCAGTTCTTCCCATTTTATGCTTTTATGTTTAAAAATTAAATCAAAAAGTTTCTTATTTCTTGAGCAGGGCGCTTGAAAACTTACAAGAGGAGTATTAAGCCTTAAGGAAAGAACAAAAATTACAGTTAGAACGACTATGCCGTGGCCATCAGAAAACATATTTCTTTAGAAATCTAAATCAATTTACAGTGCATTACACTTTTTTAAATTCAACGTAAAATCCCGACGATTACGAATCCGAATAATTAAATACAATTCCAGATTTGCTTGATAAATTCAAGCTTAATACGTTTAACAAATTTTAAATTAGTATTCATTAAATTATTCTATGATAATTGCCGAAATCCGTGCTTGAGGCCAATAAAACTTAATTGATAGCAATCACAAATCCATATCGCATAATTCCATGATGACATTTTGGGTTATAAAATCTACAGCACTTATAGGAAATTTTCAATGTTTAATAATAATTCTGTATTTTTATTCTAATTTCTATTTTGCACTTAGAACGACATTTTTCATGCATAAATTCTCCCACAAATTCGAGACTTTGAGATATAAAGTGTTGAAATTATCTTTGAATATCTGCAAGCATAAAGGACCGCTATACAGTGTTAAATTTATTACTCTGATTTTGAAATATTGGAAGGAGAAAAAAAATACTCGTTCACTATTATCGCAAAAACATAAATGATGTCCCATTTTCGGTCCTCGACACAATATTTAGAGGCTCGTAGGCTATCACTCATGCTTTCCCAAAAGCTAAGTTGCAATAATAAGCGATATACAACTCGAGAGGATGATTTATTCTAAGCGCATTCTGGCATCTTTGTCGTTTATTACGCATCTTTCGCGCAAGAACTCTTTAATAATATTCTGTATTTAAAGTACGAGATACTAGAAATAGAAGGCTAGTTAAACACGTTTTTTAGTACATTATATGGCCAAAAATGACCGTCCACTTGCAATTTTATACATTTTGTTAAATATCTAGAAAAATACATGATGAATTATCTTGAAATTTTAAGTGTATAAATATGATAGTACAAGTCATGCATTTCTGTGAGGATATTTTCTATAGGGGACCGTCAACAAATTAAAAAAGAATGAACATCTTTTGGATAACCCTGTCGAAACTAATGTAGCAAAAGCGCTCAAACTCTAGATTATGATTAAGGTGATTATTGTAATAAACTGTGTTCATTTTTATGTCGATAGCATGTATACTCGTAGAAAAATTAAGGTTTTTATAAAAACAGTCCCAAATTTTTGCAACATTTTTGCTTATAATTTGCAGAGTTCTTAATATAAAATAATATCCTTTTCTGACAATAAGACTAACGACATTGCACACAGTACTCTGTAATCAGAATTTAAAAAAAATAATAATTGTATGAAAAATGAGTAGGTTTACTAAAGAAATTTTCACTGCGCATGCGTTGACGTTATCAAAATTTCATTTGCATGTTATGTTAGCTAAATGAATAGGGCAAATTTTGTGAAAGTCTCAAAATCCTAGCTTAAAAGTCTGAAAATAATCGTAAATAGAATAAGTTAAAAATCCGTTATTCTGAGAATGAAGCAAAAACAAGAGGGATTGTATCCATATATTCATTGATCAGTATCAATATAGAATACACAATTTGGGACGTAATATTATATTTGGATAAAACCTCTCATTTTTTTGCTTCATTTTAGGAAGAACGGATTTTGTGCTTATTCTATGAACAATCCCTTTCAGAATTTTCAAGCTATGATTGTGAGATTTTCACAAACGTTGTTCTACACATTTCGCTAACATAATATGCAAATGAAAATTTGATATCGTTGACGCATGCGCAGTGAAAAATTATTTAGTAAACCTACTCATTTTTCATACAATTTTTATTATTTTTTAATTCTGATTAAAGTGTATTATTTGCAATGTTGTTTGTTATATTTTCAGGAAAGAATATTATTTTATATTAAGAACTCTGCGAATTATAAGCAAACATCTTGGAAAAATTTGGGGCTGTTTTTATAAAAACCTCAATTTTTCTACGATTATACATGCTATTGACATAAAAATAAACACAGTTTATCACAATAAGCCACTGCATCATACTGTACAGTTTGAGCGTTTTTCTACATTAGTTTTGACAGGGTTATCCAAAAGATATTCATTCTTTTTTAATTTGTTGTCGGTCCCCCATGGAGTTTCGGGAAAAAATCTTCACGGAAATGTATGACTTGTACTATTATATTTATACACTTAGAGTTTCAGGATAATTCCTTATGTGTTTTTCTAGATATTTAACAAAATGTCTAAAATCGCAAATGGACGGTCATGTTTGGCCATGTAGTGTACTTTCCAACAAAGCCGAAAAGTGCTTATACATTCGGTTTGTCTGTCCGTCTGTCAACGCTCTAAGTATGTTTGGTGTTGCACATGAAGTATGTACGACGAATGGTTCATTTACAAGGACATTCAAAAGAATTCGATTACATTGTGGTATATGGGGAAATATCGTTTGGAGAGTATTTTAATGACATTACGCTATTTCAAATGTATTGAAACTGATAGAAATCACTGAATTTCGCTACGATCACGTTAAAACAGAGCATTTATAAAATTTTCTACTAATTTACAGGGACGCATAAACGAAATCGATTAAAGTACTGTCTTTGCGTAATAATTGTTGGAGAATATGTTTTAAAATTCAGTATGCGTTTTTAAATTTTATTAGTTTTTTCCATATTACATTTTATGTATAAATTCCATACTTCATAAGGATGCACAAATGTATTCGCATACTATTCTTCTTATTAAAGGAAATTGCTGAAGGGGAATTATCAATTGAAATATATATGTATCTTTTAAATGAAATAAATTTTGGAATGCATATTGTTAATCGATACAAGTCTCTATATCGTATACAAGGCGGCTAAAAAATTCGGATAAATTTTCGATTGTAGATGGGAGCAGCTGAAATTCGGTTTTGAAATGCGATATACATTTGGTGAAATGAGACGTAATTAATTTTTTAAACACTGCAGATTTGTTACATTAGTCTAAATGTGTTGGAAAGTGCTTCATAATCTATGCTTGACGCAGGATTTTTTCTTTCTTGTTTAATATAATTTAAGGATGTTCTCAAATGCAGATGCGCTACTATCTGATAAATTTTTTGATTCATTTTCATTCGAAAACGTGTGAAATTAGCTGATGTTCTTATTTCGAAACTTATTTAACCAAAAGACATTTTTTTTTTTTGGTAAACGTAAAAGATGTTTTAGAAAATACTGTCATATTAGACGTTTAAAACCGAATTTCATGTCGTGACAACGCGAGAAAAGAGAGATAATTAGCCATTACGAGGCTAAAATTGCTTACAGGAGTAAGGATTAAACAGAAAAATCTTGAGGAAAAGACTCCTTCTAGTAAACAATAAAATAATTAGTTCCAAACTTCGATCATAGATGGCAACACTTGGCTATATGTTTGGCTTCACACAAGTATTATTATTATTTTTTTTTTCTAATTTTCTGATTAGTTTTGACGCTGTGACGGGGAAATGAGCAAAAAAGCAATTGTTGTAGTTGGGTACTTTAAAATAAAATAAAAAATGACGTGAAAATCAGAAACAAAATGCATTTCAAATGAATGAAAACACGGACAAAAAGTGCCCTCTATGGTTGAAGTTTGAACTAATTATTTTTATTTGCTTGAAGAAAACTTTTGATTGTGAGAAGCGTCTTCGACATGAGAATCACTTGATTTTATATTTAATTTTAAAATGTGTGCAGAAATTTTTGATACACCCTGTATAACATCATCAAAGACACAAATATAAAACACGGATAAAGTGATCGGTGAATTAAAATAAGAGTAGAAAAACATGACCTATTGTTGGGTGTTGAAATTTTAAATTGAGATTAACGTATGAATTTTTAATTGCATAACTCAAATATAAAACTGGATGCATGATAGGAAACAATTATAATATTCATTAAAAGAAGCATACGACTAGTATTAAGTAAACGGTTCACAACAAGAAGTTAGTATCAAAAACAGCAATTCAGGCAAGAATGTGATTTAAAATGTTACAAAGTACGCTACTGTTAAAACAGTTACTAGAATAGTCTCAATAATATTCAAGTGATGTTCAATAAATTGCATCCATTAATTTTGAACCTGTTTATTAGTCTTTCCTCAAGCATAGGATAACATCGCCAGCTACAGAGCGATTAAAATCAAAATTGAATCAGAATCTACTTATGTCAAGGTGTAATAAAATATATAGTTTTATAAAATTCCATGCATTATTTCTTGCGATCTAGCTATCGTAAAAATGCAGCGTATAGCAGCGCCAACTGTGGACAGTATACACACTAAGTTAATCAGGATTTATTTATGCCAAGGTCTAACGGAATATGAAATGGAAATATCTTCCATGCATTTCTTCTTGTGATAAAGTTTTCATGGACGTCTTGTGGAAAATGCACTATAAGGTCATTCCATGCAGAATGAGCAAAAAATAAAAGAAAAGTCGTGGTCCCATAGCAATCGATTTTAATAAAATTTGATACAAAAATTTAGATTATATTAAATAGAGCTATGCAAACATTGCATAAGTAAATAGAGCTATTCAAGATACCTTGAAAAAAAGATTTTTTTTTTCAGTTATGGATATTTGAGAAACTTGTGGTATAGAATAGCATTTATGCAATCGTTTAAAATTGCATTATTGAAGTTCCGCACCTTAAAAACTATTTAACATAAATTATGTTTTTTTGATAATATTCTAAACTCTGGAAAATTAACTTCAAATATTTAGTAATAAGAATTTGGCACTATTATGTTTAGTCATAAATTGATTGTAAAAATTGAAAATTTGCCAATTTTGAGAAAATTATAAACTTTTAAAAAACAAAGGAATTTTAAAAGAGCCTTGAAATTGTCGCCTGGTTTTGTGTTAAACATAAAAATTACATTGATAAAGTATGGAAGTTGACATTTACGTCCTTTATCTTCAAAATAACTTATAATTTAAAAGAAAAAAAAATTCAAAATCGTTCTTTGGTGTAAAAACAACTGAAGAAAATACGAGACATATACAATATTGCGCATGTATAAAGATCAATTAAGCATAAGATATGCACAAAAAAATTCAAGTTTGCCTTTTGATTCCTAACATAAGAAAGTAAGGTTCAAAAAGCTAACATTTTTTATATTCTATAAGCTATTGCGCTTCAAAATTTGGGCGTTCTTTCATTGAATTTGAGAAAAAATATTAATTCTACCACCTGTATCGAGTTAGGATTACAATTTAATTATTTTTCAATTCTAGCCTAGTTTAAAAAATTATTATTCAATAATATTTAAAAGTAATGGGCAAAAATATATTAAAAGCAAGAATTAAAATTTCTGTATTTAAACGGTACATTTTTATTTATAATTCAAACAATTTAAGATTTTTTTTTAAACTTTCATTTTTATTCAAACAAGTTGTAAGAATATTGTATTTTCGTCACAAATTTTTTTCTTTATTTTTTTTTAATTAAGGAATAAAAAAGCAAAAATGAACGTACTTGTATTTAAAATATATACTTTTATCTATAGAGTCGAAAAATTTCAAAAGTTTAAGCACTGTCCTTCTTGTTCAAACAAATAATAAAACTATTCCATTATTGTCTCAAAATTTTTCGTAATTTTTTCCTTAATAAGGAAAATAAAGACAGTTACTAAAATACGCCAAACTGTTACTTATTATTCATTGTTAATTATAAATTATTTTTGATAGAGTCTTCCTTTTCCTAAAGATAATAATCAAAATTGAAATTTTAAGCATATAGACAGAACCTCGATTTTATAAAAACTATTAATGTAAGTTTTGATTCTTAAATAAACAATCCTGAAATCTGTTATTTTGTACTTGTTCATAAATAAATATTATCTATTGATATGTTCATTTTCCTTACAATAAGTGACTTGTTAGCCACAGCTGATTTGCTCATTTTGTATCAATCACCATCTGTCCGCAACACGTAAGGCGATATACACGAGAACTTTATATAGTACCGATTTATGTCAAGATCTGATTGAATCTGAAGTTTGATAAATTCAAGTGCAATCCTCATTTTTCTTTAATCCCTAAAATTGACACATAACATTATTCTTAATTTAAAAGTTTTTAGATGATAACACTTGAAGACTTGAAGCAAAGAAACGATGTTTTACCGATGGATCTTCTGTTGCTCAATAATACTATTCTATTATTCTTACTACTATACTATTCTTACTATTATAATACTATTCTACTATTCATAATACTATTCTACTATTCATAATACTATTCTACTATTTATAATACTTTTCTACTATTCATAATACTATTCTTAACTTAAAAGTTTTTAGATGATAACCTTTTACGCATTAAACACTTGAAGCAAAGAAGCAATCTTTTACCGATGAATCTTCTGTTGCTCAAAAATAGGCGTGATCTGGCATTCATCAAGCTGTAAAAAAAAAAAAAAAAAAAAAAAAAAAAAAAAAAAAAACATTAAATTTACGGCAAAAACTGCTGGCAGCAACGTTGCCAGAAGTTTTTGCCGTAAAAATTGTAGTAAAATTAGATGTAAATTATTTATTACATCTAATTTTATTGCAATTTTTACGGCAAAAACTGCTTTTATTTATTTTTTTTTTAAGTGCATATATTGAAAATCCCGACTTTTTACAAAAATAATGTGAATTTAACAAATTAATGTAATTAAATTAAAAAATATATTTTTTCTTGAGAGTTGTTTTATTTTTGAAAATCCATCTTTCAACGTTTAACAAAGTATAGTTAAAAAAACTTTAATTTGCTTTTTAAAATTTAATACTATTAGCTGATTTCTTTTTTTAAATTCGTTGAGTTGTGAAAAATAACTTTATATTAGTTTATTTTTATCATTTAAAAAAGTCCTTTTGTTTGTTATGCTAAGAGATGTTAAATTCACGAGCACGTTGAATTTTTACACACATTTTCTGTTAACCAAGATTTCCGATATCCGATATATTAGCGGCCCAACTAACTCGGATAATCGAGGTTGCACTGTAATAGATCAGAAATTGTTTGTTTCATTTTAACGTATAATACTTCAGTATCGAATTTTAGAAATTACATTTAAAAGTCGAAATCTATTTTTTAAGAAAAACAATCTTCAACGAAATACACTTAATCATGGTTTTTTAACAAGGCATACTTCTTTACTACAAAGCTCGAACGCATTAACCCTTTCAGGGGCATGGTACTTCTGTTCCAAAAATGTTCAAATAATTGATTCACACCACAATTTAAGAACAGACTTATTTGAAAATAAACAAGAGCTGTTTTTCGTGCATATTATAAAATCGAAATTGTATTAAAATTTTACTGGTGCCAGTTCACAATTGGAACAGTGATATCAAGTGTTTGCAGACTGCAAACACCGCCCCTGAAAGGGTTAAGGAATTCAGGGGATTTTAGATGTTTTAGTACAAGAAACTTCGTAAAAAAATGGCCCCTATATCCGAAGATAGATTTTTTTTTCAGTAAATGAGGTAAATATTAGTCTAGGAAAATTATGTTAATAAGAAAGACCTTGGAGTGTAGGAACCCCGTACTATTATTATTTTGATAGTTTGTTTATGATTTATCATTACAGTATAAACCATACTGAACCACTTCTTAGAAAAATCCTTTTTTTTTTTTTTTTTTTTTTTTTTTTTTTTTAGTTTGAGCTGTTTATTTAAATTTCATTCGCTTTTTCCTGTCCAAATCCTGATTTATTTTCCTTATCCTTACCCTTTATCTACCAACAGTACTTATAAGTACCATTAAAATAAATTATTATAAAATTCTTTTAATAAGACAGTTGGTTGTAATACTGTTTAGAATGAGTTGCAGATACATAACTTTATCTTGTTCCAAAAGCATTATTGGTTACACAAAACAAAAATACTTTTAAAAGAATGATTTCTTTTGCCTTTGCATCTTCTCAGCTTTCTTGGCGATGAGGGAGGGGGATATGGATTTTTCAATGCGGAAATATTTCTATATTTATATTGTAAGAACATCATATTTGTACATTTTATAATTCTACAGAATACCAAGAAAACAATTGAAAATGTATGATTTGAGTGAGGTTATAAATATTTCACAAAATACCTGCAAATTCAAATTTAATTAATCCTTCTAAATCCTTCAATCCTTCTAAAATCCTTCAAATATTTACTAAATGATAATATAAATCTTTTAATTTAGTTTAACCAATTTTCGTAAAATGCTTTAGAATTTAAATTTTCATGAATCCATAATGCGGTAGATGAAGGGTTAAATTCACATGCTGAAAAGTTCTTCAATAATAATAATAAAAAAATAATAATAATAATAATAACCATCCAGCAACTCTGAACGACACCCTTAATCCCGGAAAATCTGAAACAAGCCTTTCTTTCGCCGGTAGCTAGCAACTAATAAAAGCATTTCTCTGCTGTTTTCATTTGCATGGCAGGGAAACGACCTGCCCAGACAGCGCGGCGTCGTTACCCCCCTGTATCCCGGACTGGAATAGCACCTTCTCTTCCCCGTGCAATTCGGCGAGCAAAAGGAGTTTTAGTACAAGGAATTTAGTAAAGAGCTGGTCCTTATATCCGCAGATAGTATATTTTTTCATTAAATGAGAGAAATAGGAAATACTTTAGGAAAATTCTGTTAAAAATTGCTTGAAAGACCTGGAAGCGTACGAATCCCGTACTATTATTATTTTGATAGTTTGTTTATGTTTTATCATTACAGTATAGCTTACTAGACCCGTACTAGTATTATTTTGATAGTTTGTTGATATTTTATCATTACAGTATAGCGTACAAACCCCATACTACTATTATTTTGATAGTTTGTTTATGTTTTATCATTACAGTATAGCGTACGAACCCCATACTACTAATATTTTGATTGTTTATGTTTTATCATTACAGTACAGCGTACGAGCCCCGTACTACTATTATTTTGATAGTTTGTTTATGTCTTATCATTACAGTACAGCGTATGAACTCCGTACTAGTATTATTTTGATAGTTTGTTTATGTTTTATCATTACAGTACAGCGTACGAACTCCGTACTAGTATTATTTTGATAGTTTGCTTATGTTTTATCATTACAGTACAGCGCACGAACCCCGTACTACTATTAATTTGATAGGTTTGTTTATGTTTTATCATTACAATATAGCGTACGAACCCCGTACTTTTAATATTTTGATAGTTTGTTTATGTTTTATCATTACAGTATAAATCGCACTGAAACATTTCTTAGAAAAATATTCACGTGCTGAAAAGTTCTTCAATTTAAAAAATAATTATCTAGTAACCCTTAATCCCGGAGAATCTGAAACAAGCCTTTCTTTCGCCAGTAGCAAGCATTTCTTCTGTTTTCATTTGCATGGCAGGGAAACGACCTGCCCAGACAGCGCGGCGTCCTCAACCCCCCTGTATCCCGGACTGGAATAGCACCTTCTCTTCCCCGTGCAATTCGGTGAGCAAAAGGACATAATAATCAATAGACAAACCAGCAGGCAGGCTTCTTACCTTTAGGCAGCGGCGGCACTCTCATCGCAAAATCTGTCGTCCTAGACATTGGACGCCGTTGCCCTGACGACCGATTCCACAAGTGGGTCCGGACCATGACGCATGCGTCCGCAGACGGACCAATGAAAAAACGAAAACGAACAAGGATTATGTTTGAATACCGAGAATTCACGTGTTTCTTGTTTAAATATACATTTATTCGTTAGAGCTTAATTTGTTTAGCATGACAGGATAGAGCGGGCCTGGATTTACGAGCAAATAAGGGTGATGTCTTATTCCAGCATCCATACCAGCATCCCAGAAACTGTTTGAGCGCACAGTTCGTCCCAGAAATTGTTAATCATTTCTTCTTCTTCTTCTTTTTAAAGTTTTCCATAAAAAAAAAATGTTTAAGATGACAGCTTTTTTTTAATGTTCGATAACAGGAATTTAGATTAAGATCGACTGAAAAAGATTTTTAAGACTGAAACTGAAACCGAAATCCTATTTTCGGCCGAAAAAGAAAACGAAACGAAAATCGTCAAAACATTATTAAAGTAATTAATACATGCAAAAAAATACGGAATTATTAATTAATTATACTTGTAATAATAAGTTTGTATCAAATTGCTTCGGATCAAAACTTTTTAATTTCATATATAAAAAAATGTAACTCATTACGCAAAATTATTTTCTAACTATACAAATTTCATTTATTTAAAAAAAATTTTAAATATTTACATCTCGATTTATCTTTTATAATCATTTTTGTAAATGATCATCTGCTATATTTGAACTTTTCCAAAGAGTATCCGAAATGTTTGTGCAGTTTCAAACTAAAAAGTTTCGATGACTTTTAAGTTTGCAATTTTTGGTGTAAAGCGTCTTCAAAGTTTAGTCCCATAGGCTTTACTTGCTGGAAAAAAACGAGGTTTTTGAAATATAGATAGTTCTAGTCCAATTTCGGCAGGCCAAACTGTCAATAGCATGCACGCCGAAAACGAATTTTTTGCGAAATTTAGATTATGGGCCGAAAACGAAAAATCGATCGGTCTCTTCTTTAGATAATTTAGATTGCTCTCTCTTTTTATGAAAGCCTCTTTAATCTTGTTATCCAAACTTTCGTATTTCTGAAACCATTTATCTTTCAATTTTATATCAAATTGAGCCAATTAGACCAATTGAACCAATTAACCAATTAGAATTAGAGATAGTAGAGAGTCTTAAAACATTTTGGTTGTGAAACCCGGCTATTCCTGTAATGTAACTGAAAAATTGAAACTCTTATGTGACATAATTTTGAAATTATTGTTGGGTTTATATACTTAAGATAAATACAGGATGTCCAGTAAATGACTAACCCATTTGAACGTGAGTAACAAAAAATAAAAACGGTTTGATAAAAAAGTGTACTGTTTGCTGTGTTATTATCAGAAAATCAATAATTTTTTAAAAATATGCCTTGTTCGAATAGTTCGAATTTCGGCCACAAGATGGCACTGGCGGCAACCTGCTGTCGGAATACAGACATTACTCTAGTTTTCGTAGGGATGAAATTTTTAACTCATTTCATTTCCATCTGAGTCACCTATCCTACTTAATGAGTCGACATGTGTATTATTTTAAATCTTTTTCCAATCAACAAACCTTATTTCTGTAGGTGAGTCAAGAGTTGACTTAACATGTCGACTCTGCTAAATGAATCAAAAAGATCACTCTCATGAAAACTAGAGTAGTGTCTGTATTCTGACAACATGCTGCTGCCAGCGCCATCCTTTGGCCGAAATTCAAACTATTTGAACAAAGTATATTTAAAAAAAAATTTATTTTCTAAGAACATCGCAGCAAACGGCGCATTTTCCCCCAAAACTATTTTTTATTATTTAGGTTCAAAATGGGTCAGTCATTTATTGGACACCCGTATTCATATACATTCCGTAACTGTTATCTTATGAAACATTTAAAAGATAGGCAAACATTTAGTCTAACACCCAAACGGGTGAAAAAATCCTCATCTTTATACCTTTATAATAACATTATTCTTTAAATGCCTTTTTTTCAACATTTAAACATACAAATACTTACTTATATAGAAATATACAGCTTTATTGTACTAAGAGAGCATAAGACCTTTAAATTTTCAAATAATCAATTTTTCATTTATGTTTCATTCGGATTTTTTTTAACTACACAATAACAAAAAAAAAAAAAAAAAAAAAAAAATTAAAAATGTGCATTATTTTTTGAGTTATAC
Organism: Maratus speculifer; assembly: GCA_964019185.1. Lineage (NCBI taxonomy): Eukaryota > Metazoa > Arthropoda > Arachnida > Araneae > Salticidae > Maratus > Maratus speculifer. The sequence continues at coordinate 306,463,503 of OZ025291.1, read as the reverse complement.
TTATTTATAGAAGGTCAGTTTAATGAACTTCAGATCAGTAAACTGAAGGTCCGTAGATATTGAAACTTTAAAACGCTTTTTTGCGTCATATTTGTAAACTTCGGGTTTATGCTCACAGTTATTTTTTTAACTATGTAAACTACAGCTAAAAAATTATATTCAGCCTAGATTCTGAAAAAAAAAAAATTGCTGGAAATTGCCTGCCATTGCGGGAAACAACGATGAAAGTCTTGTTTTGGTATCTTCCCAAGTTCAGCTGTCGTGTTGGTTTTGATATTTTCTACTATGCGAAATCGGTTACATTTGATTTCCACTTTGATCTTGGGAAAAATCCAGAAATTGTCATGTCAAGTGTATTCATTTGTCTTTCATTTGCAAGGCTGACAACATCCCTGAGGTAGATTTCTCCAATCTGCATGTGAACTTGATGTTAGCCTTTTGCTTGAACTTCGATATCGCACCAACTAATTATTGCACCTACCGCTATACTGCCATTGGACTACCTATTATGAATTCCGTCAATAAAAGAATATAGTGGTACTAAACAATAAATTAATTATATTGTAGTATTAAAGAGTTAAATCGAAATTTCATGAACTTTGATTGCCCTTTGCCCAGGCGGAAGTATAAAGAATGTATAATGAAGGAAGTATAATGAATTTAATAACTTTCTCCGTTGTAAATTGATTAATATATAAATAAAATGGTAATAGATTAGCCATTATGTAATACAGGATCATTCCAAATTCCTGCTACAAACATTAAGGGTTTATAGAGGATACTGGAACAATTATTTATTGTATAGGAATGTATGGGCGCAAGTGACGCGTTTAAGAACAATCATGGGAAGTGAGGCGACAAAGTGTTTATTGACAGTGTCGTTGACGAATGCAACGCTTATAATAACTTTTCAAAATTGCGTTAACCAACTGCAATGCATGCGTGGCAGTGTCGATGGAGAGATTGGCGTACAGATTCAAAGATGCTAAATATTATAGGAACACGGCGGCAACAACGGATATTCGAGCAAAGAGATACGCCTGGACTCGCATATAATGCACACCCAATCCATCGCGCCTCAAAAGTGCTATAACAGGTAATTTTGTTCAACAGTGTTGAAATGAGCTGGTTCCTCACCATGTTGAAATCACAGGTATCAGAACAACTTGAAATAATATTGATAAAACCTCTTTTAGAAAAATATGATAGCAACTACCTGCCTTGGCATGCTGAACCTGTCGTTTGGACACCCCAAATTTCCGATTCATCGATCTTTGATTACTTCTTGTGGAAACACCTGAAACGAGCGACTTCGGACTCCGGCTGACTTTGGTGACTACCTCGATGCATGAGATCTGTTTCTGCTACACGTGTGGATGAAATACTTTGTGTAAGCCAATTGCTCCATTGACACTGCCAGACATATATAACTGTTGGTTGACGTACTTTTGAACTTTTATTGTAAATAATATATTTATCAATTGATACTCTCATTAACCATTTCTTTCATGTTTCGTTCTTGTGTTTGTGCATCAAAGCATCACTTGTTCCCATACATTCCTATACAATAAAGGATTTTTATAATTCCCTCAGTCTGCAATTATAGTTTATTACACAAGCTATGAATCACTCTGTATACATATAATGCGCATGCATAGTATTTAAGGAGAAGTTCAAGAAATTGTGTTGTACTGCCTTTAGATCAAAAGGGTTTCTTTAGACCCGGATGAAAGTTCATTGCAGGATTCCTGATAAAATTTTAAGGTCACGTAAAAATGATCTGAAAAAAAAAATTTATGGTCTCTTATGCAATTAAACTTAAAGTTTTTTTTTTTTTTTTTTTTTTTTTTTTTTTTTAGTTTTAAATATGGAGGTTAAACATTGTAAAAGGGTGAGGTTCTGATACATTGGAACTTTAATCTTATTTATAATATATTTTAACTTTGCTGAATAGTTATGAATTTTCTTTATTGTGATTATTATTGTACCGTAATAGACGAGGCTTTTGAAAGTTATATGTCGATGGGAAATACAAGTTTTGTCAGATTTCGGAACAGATTTCAGATTTATATTCTTCGGAAGTAGTCAACAGTGTCATTTAACAACATTACCATTAAAAAGTTATTTTCAATTTTTTTTTCTCGTTCAGTTATACAGGGTGCATCTGAAAAAATGGGCAAAACTTAATAAAACACTGCTGTATAGTCTGTCTCAAAAGTTTAAGCACTCTGCAAATCTGGTTTAAAAGAAATGAAGAAGAAAATATTTTATGTTAATTTACAATAAATACTCGACATTTAATCAAAATAAAATGGAATAAGCCATTTTGGGTGGTTAAAAATACATATATTTATTTCTATTTAATTTTTCTTTTTTCTTGAAGAAATGCTCTCTCAAAAGTTTAAGCACTTTATGCAAATTTTTCTAGAAACACGTAATTGGCCGTGTGTAATGACGCTGTATGACATCATATTGCACTTGCATAAAAGTATAAAAGGTAGAGAAATTCTTTCCTCTATTTTTAAAAATGCCGAAATAATTCACAAAATGTGAGATTTTGAAAGTTTTTAAATTGAAACCGCAAAATAAAACTGTTTAGTAAGTTGCAAAAGTTTTGATTCAATAAATGCGAGGTATATATCGGGTACTCTGTAGAAATGTTAATTTTAAGTGGAAACCAAGATGTGGACGACCACGTAAGGCGACTGTTAAGACTGATCGGAGAGTATGGAGATTGGTATCTAGACAAAAATATGTCCTTAAGGCAAATTAAAAATAATCTCAGTGTACAGGTGTCCAAAGACACTGTATATAGATGTATTTAACTGTGTGATTACATCATATTTAAAAAATGGCTCGCAAGCCGTCTCTCAAATTGCATCACAAACAGGGAAGAATGAACTGGGCTAAAAAACACACGTCCTACGGGAACAAAGGGCTTACCGTTTTATTCAGCTATGAGAAAAAGTGGAACTTAGATGGCATTGATGTTTGGAACGCGTATTGGCATGATTCACGTAAGGAACCAAGGGCATTTTTCAGCAGGCAGTAAAGCTGCAAATCTGTTAATGTTTTGGGGGCGTTTGGATTCAATGACCAGGCCTTTCTGGTTTTTCTAAAAGGAAGACAAGATTAAAAAAATACCAAGAGACGCTTAACTCACATTTACTTCCATTCGGTGACATTTTGGGGGTTCCTGAATGGACTTTTCAATATGCCTCAATCCACGTATCACGTTCTACAAAACTTTGGGTTTGTTAGAAAAATAAGTTCTTGAAAGGCCAGCTTTATGTCCAGACTTAAACTTGATTTAGAATGTCTGAGATATTTTAATCCGCTAGGTTTACGGCAATGGAAAGCAATATGACTCTATTGAAAAACTCGAAGAGGCCATTGAGAAAGCCTAGTACTCTTTGTTACCATAAACCCAATAAAAATTAATAATTTCAATGAGCATACGTTTATTTGAACTAATCCGAAGTCATGGAAAAATAATTTGTAAGTAAAAGTTCTGTAAAGATTATAAATCTGGTTGTTTTTGACATTGTGCATAAACTTTTGAGACAGTTTTTTTAAACATTTTTTTAAATTATATTTTTTACAATATTGTAACTTATTTTTTTCTACTTTTGATATCGTTTATTTAAATAATGTTGCGAAATCTACAAATAAAAAAAATGTCATTCATTCTAACTTTTTATAATTCTTTGAAAATCGACATTTTATGCTTGTGCTTAAACTTTTGAGACAGACCTTAATAGCAAATTTCGTCTTAGTATGTATGTAGTGGTGAGAAGTAAAAAGGTAGTTTTCCACTGTTGCCAGAAACGGATTAACTACCTCCCGGGCCCCTAGGCTTGACTTTCTGAGGGCCCCCTTTCACTCCTTCAAAGTGGTATATACTGGAAAAATTAAAACACATGCTTGCTTCATTAACTCATAAATTATTGATGATTAAAATATAAAAGATTGCGACAAAGAATTTCGCACATCTTTTGTCTTTTGTATTAATGTCCGACCAGTGTAAAAGCATATTTTCTTGTTCTTTATATAAGGAAAATTTTAGCACCGGGCCCCCTTTTCTTTTGGGCCCCTAGGCTTCAGCCTACTCAGCCTAATGGGTTATCCGCCTCTGACAAAGCGATGGATTGGTCCAAATGGTTCCATAACTTCGCCACCAAGATCGCCGGATCACTCGTGTTCGGACTTTTTTCTGTGGAGCCATATAAAAAGACTAATCTACGAATGCGCCATTGAAACTGCCAGGATTTCCGTTCTGCCAGCGATATTCGAGAAATGCGGAGTGTCTTTCACGTCAGTCCATATCCTGCAGGTATGAAGCGTGCATTGTAGCTAGCGGAAGGTCTTTCGAGCAATTTCTTAGAGCATGTAAATTAATTACATTCCTGTTAATAAAATATTTTCTAAAATATTTCCTCGCATTTTTGTTTTAATACTTTAACTGCGACAATGGAAAACTGCCTTTTAACTTCTCATCGCTTGTGTTTCGACCATACATTCTACGACGAAAATTGCTCGTATAGTCGTATAGCTGCGTTCTATCACCTTATAAAGATTTGTCCTTATTTTTAGATACACCCTGTATATCATCAGCAAAATCTACGCAATTTAAGAAAATACACAAATTCCACCGAACACATTACTGGCGTAAACTACGCAATCGTGGATAAAAAAAAAAAAAAAAAAAAAAAGAGTGAACACATTTTATTTACTTTGCAACTAATTATAACAGGAGAAAATCATTTGTACCAAATGATTAGAACTAAAGTCTAATTTTAAATGATGCATATAGAATTTATTGGGGTCATCTACATATGAAAAGCATATTAAACTTTGCTTGTTTTTTTTCAGTGGCAACACTCAATTTTGATAATATTTCTTAAACTTTTGCTTCATATTATGATTAGAAACAAAATTTCAAGTTATCTGAATGATAAGTGTCATAACTTTGAACATTCAAAATTAAGGCTTCTAATGTTAAAATACATTTTCATATTTTTATTAATACCTTCTGAAATTATAATACTAATGTGATATTTTTTTGTGTCGTTTTAACACAAAAAAATTCCAAATATAGACACACTAAATTTGTAATTAAAAAAATTATAATATGAATCATGAAATTAATATTCGAAAAAAAATATGAATTGGAACCTACAATTCATTATGTCTTGATTTATATTTATTGTATCTTGCTTTATGAAAATTCTCAATTTCAAATTTTTCTTCCAATTACTTTTCGAATTACGATTAAAAGATGTCAAAATGATAATTGAAATTGCCATAGGTGATGAGTAGAAGAGCATTATTTGAAAAAAAAAAAAGTATATTTTATTCATTTTATTGAAACATATTTAGATTGGCAATAGTCGAAACTTATTAAGCAAGTGGCATAGTCATTCTGTAGCATTTCATTCGAGTTAGAGGTCTGCACGGGCCGGAATTTCCAGGCCCGGCCCGTTGTAAAACTCAAAAGTTCGGCTATTTTAGGCCCGGCCCGTACAAAAATCAGCGAAAACAGGCCCGGCCCATTTTGGCCCGTTACAATTTCTACGATTTCTAAAAAATTCAGATTTTTATCATATAACTAAGATTCCTAAAAGCATAATGCATACATATTCTATGGAATGATTTTTTAATACATTTTACAGCAAATACACATTAACAACATTAATGATTACATAGATTCTTAGGCTTTCAACATTCGAATAAAGAAATTAATATTAAAGCCATTAAAAAATTAATATGGCTTAGAATAAAAGAAAAAAGAAAGAAAGCTAAAAACATCGTTAATTTTGAAGCTGTGTAATAAAAGAAGATTTATAAATATATTTCTATATCATTTTATTATAGATTTTCTTAAATTCAAAGAAGCTCCTTTCTGATACATTTCTAAATTCATTTTTTTTTTTCTCAGAAACGCATAAGATTAGCAGATATCTTTATTCAGAAACTATATAATCGAATGGCGTTATCCATTTTTTGATACAAGCAATTTAAGAATACTGCAAACAAATAAAATACTGTCATAATTAGCGTTTTGAATAGAATTTCCGGAAGCAACAGCAAGGGAAGGGAGAAAAACCTGCAACCATTTGAGAAACTATTATATCTCAACAAAGTTATACAAGTATTTTATTTACCAAAAATGAAAAACGCTATTCGATTCCAAATCCCTTCAATAGTTAGGCTTATCACTTTTATACTTTTACAATTTAAAATTAATCAGAAAATGTGTCAAACTTTCGCATTATTGAGAAATTAATTTAAAAATCATCAAGAAGTATATATCTGAAGACTAAGCTAACATAAGTTCTTTATCGCTGTTAATAATTTTACAAATCATGTTTTCTGCCAATAATTAAGTCTAGTACCGGTCCGGCCAGTCTATATGTAGAAAAGTAATGCAAGCGTGATCTCGGACCGGCATGAGTCAGCTAAAAAAATATTAAAACGGGTTACACATAATGTAATTCTCCGATGCCGATACACTGTGCATTTTATATTGACGCTATCAAACTAGCATGGCCACATTTATACTTATTCTCGTTAAAACCATTTTCGTTGAAAATAGCTCATATTTCATCGTTTCTGCTGAAATCTTCAGAACGGGTCGGCAGGCCCGAAACATTTTTTTTATCGGCCCGGCCCGGCCCGTTTATGTTGTTTGTCGGCCCGGCCCGGTCCGGTCCGTTGAAAAAACTATTCTAAATCTGCCGGCCCGACCCGGCCCGTTAGTAAATTCGAAACGATTCCGCCGGCCCGGCCAGGCCCGGGCCCGTGCAGATCTCTAATTCGAGTATCAATTTTTAATTTGAATATCCCCCTTAAAGCAGGCTAATTTTAAAATAATTAATTTCTCTGCAACAAATCGTACGAATTTCATGAAAATATGTATTTAGGCTAGTTGAAGAGAGTAGAATTTATTTACGCTATTGAAATTGGGTATTGCTATTAGGAAACGATAAAACAAAATTTGAGTTCGTTTTAAAAGGTAGATGCTTCGCTGAGTAAATTTTATATACATCATGAAAAAGCAGACTTTATTTCCAATTGTTTGATACCAGTAACTCTCTTATAGAATAATTTGTTGCAGAGTAAATAGGGGAATGTTTGCTCTTTTTTTTTCCCACGACTGTACGTAAATATAGGGTGTTATTTTTTAAGTTGTGAAAGTAAAACTTTATAAGAAGGGGGAGGATTGTACTTTGTGCTTATATATAACTAAATAACTAAACAACGTTACAGGGCACAAATATTATAAAATAAAAGATGTTAAGAGCATACAGCTGTTTTCAGACTTCTAAAGTTCCATCATCAGTGCTAAAAAAAGTGTAAAACGTAAAAGAAAGTCACATCGTTAAATAAAATAATTCCATTCCTGTAATATCACTACCCCTCCCCCCCCTCCTTTTCTGCTTGATTTGGATTCGTCTAGTGGGAAGAGACATATGATTAGTGTCCTTCTGAGTGCGCGTGCCAGTTTACTTTTACTGTTGCTTTGCGACGTTTCATGGCCAGTTCGCCTTAGCGGCCAGCTCTGATGCAGGGTTTTTTTTTATTTAACGATGTGACTTTCTTTTACGTTTTACACTTTTTTTAGCACTGATGATGGGATTTTAGAAGTCCCGAAACAGCTGTATGCTCTTAACATCTTTTATTTTATAACATTTGTGCCCTTTAACATTGTTTATTTATTTAGTTATAAAGTAAAACCTTATAACAAAAGAACCAATGATACAAGTGGCGTGAAATCTCATCAGTATGCTGCCAAAGCAATGGGAATTTTTTAGGCTTTGTTAACCCTTTATTTACCGAATTATGAATTCACGAAAATTTTACATTAAAAAACATTTTGCGTAAATTGTTTAAACTAAATTAAAATATTTACATAATCATTTAATAAATTTTTGAAGGATTTTAAAAGGATTGAAGGATTTAGAAGGTTTAATTAAATTCGAATTTACAGGGATTTTATGCAATACATTTATAACCTCACTCAAATATTTTGTTGTAAATGTTATCTTAGTATTTTGTAGAATTATAAAGTTTACAAATATGATGTTCTAATCGACGTATTAGAAGAATTTTATAATAAGAAATTTTAATGGTACTTATAAGTACCATCGGTAGATAAAGAGTTAAAAGAAAAAAATATCAATTACTGCATTCTGGAAAACAATGGATGGAACTTTGAAAAAAGGAAAAATTTATTATGCACATCAAAAACATACAGAATGCAGAAATTGTAAAAACGGACGGCGAGCATCTTCGCAAAAACAGAACGAAATCAAAAAATAAAATATTCGCAACTAACAAAAGAGATTTTCAAGTATGCTGTTCCACCGTTTTCAGCATCAATGGCACAGTCATCGGGAGGATATCTATAGAATAACCCCTTAACTGGTTAATTCTTTTCCGCTCAATAAATTGAAAATAGCGGATTCACACCACTATTATTTAGTTAAAATATTCGTAAAATTTAGTCTAACCATTTCCGCCTTTGAAAAGTATGAAAATTTTCTTTAAAATAATAGTGGTGTCAAAAAAGCTTTAAATGATGAAATAAGCAAATTCGTCTGGTCCGAACGTCGTTTCGGCAAACCAGTTCAGGGTGTATTCGAAAAAACGCTTTTCCACCTTCAACAGCTCGAAGTTTTCCGTTACAATTTCAGACATATTTTTAAAAGTAGAAACATGAAACTTGCTGAGGAGATTCTTGAAGGGACGTATGAAGTGCCGTGTGATGTCTTTTTACGCTCAATTCATTAGAATTTGAGTTATAAACAATTATCTTATCAGTATGACCCTTTTTTCTGTTCCCAGATCTCCTGCTTGGGAAAAACGGTTCGAAATGCCGTTTTTGATTGCTTTTTTTGCTATATTTTCTGTATTTATCAAAGAATTGACAATCACGGCACCTTATGTACTTTCCAAATAAGAGATTTTGAAAGTTTGGTGTATTTGAGAGCAAAAATGAATTCAAAAATAAATCTGAAAATAAGCAGTTTGAATCGACTGAAAATAAGCAGTTCGAATCGAAATACACCCTTAAGGGGTTAGTGAACACGAGGTATGCGTACATCTTTATTGCCAATGAGCGTGTGCCTTGCGCAAGCTCATTTCCTGACTTTACGGCATAAACAACGACAAAAATCGGTTTAATTTTAAGGGTTTATTATTATTATTATTAACCACGCCTAATAAAAAATTCCATTCCCTTGACAGTATATTTGTTAAATTTCAGGTCATTTGGATAAGTAGTTCTTTTGTTAAGGGTTTTAATTACACAACTTAAAAAAATTAACAAAATTCTAATTTAACAAATTACAACGACTATTTGGGAAAAGATATTTTCAAAGACTAAAATTTTAAAGACACTTATAAATAAATCCTATATTTAAATTAATAATAATATTAAACATCACTTTTAGAATGATTATAACGAGTCATATATTACGTACGCCATGAATTAAACATTGATATTTCTAAACCAATAATAAAAAAAACACTAGTTTATAGATATACAACGTTAACTGTTTAAAATGTGCATTTTTATTGAATGGAGTTACTCAGACTGACATAATACGTACGACATGGATAAAACATTAATATTCCTGGACCCATCACAAACAAATTTTAAATGAAATTTCAGTTTTACAATTTTAGGAACTGGAAATTTTAAACTTCTAAATATCGCACATTTTAGATTTTTACACCATTGCGCAGAGAAAAAAAAATGTACTTTTAAAGGAAATTTGTTTGAAATCTTTATCATAATCCGTTTTCAAATTATAATTATTTTTAAGTTTTTATTACTTTTTTTGTCATCTTGGCAACAGAAGTATTCCATTTTTGGACATTAAGCATGGACCAATCAGAAAACGAATAAAATAAAAAAAGTACTCCATTTTTGAACATTAAATATGGACCAACTAGAAAACGAATAAAATAAAAAAGTTGCGGAATTCAACCAATAAAAAGATTCAGACATACTTCAAATTTCCAGTTCTCAACCGAGAACAACAATTATTTTTCGAGTAGTTAAAAAAAAAAATCTGTATAAAGACGATAATGCAACTACCTAGTTTATAAAATTTTGACGGAAGAAAAAAAAAGTTTAGTAAAAAATGTGATTAAAAGTTCAGCTTAAAATGCTAAAATATAAAATTTTCCCATGTGATTATATTTATTATCGTAAAACTTGTTTTACTGTTAACGAGTGCCCATATAAACTAAAACATGGCTTTAGGGACAGGTTTAGCGAGTTGTTCATGCATGTAAGAGATTGTGCATTTAAGGGGACAGTTTCTCTCTAATTTGCTCAAAAAGTCGATTTTAAATGTGATAAATTTGCTCATAAAATTAGAATTCAGATTATATATATATATATAAAGAATAAAAGTACATGAAAATGAGTTTGATTTTATCGTTTTTCACAATATATATATTAGTAAAGAAATTATACTAAATGTAATGCTAGATTTATCTGAAACTTCATACGCAGTCTTGTGCTATAAGGTTTAAAAATCTTAAAAGGAGGGGGGGGGGGGGATATCAATATTTTAAACTGTAGTGCAGATTTTTAAGAGTGCAATTTTTTAAAACTTTTTTTAAATTTTAATTAAGTATGCAGTTAAATTTTTTTTTTTCAAAATTTACTTTGGCTGAATATTAAAAAGCAACGAGTTCACTATTTGAAGCATATTTTTAAAAATAAACAAAATTGTTGAAAAGGTAATATATTCCTTCAAAAAAAAAAAAGTGGGGAAACAATACTGTCGAAAAACAAAAACAAAAAAAGACATTTATTCTCCGTTAGCTATTTAACTTGGATTCAACTTCTAGAGCCTTTTTTTTTAAAGTTATTTCCAGTAATAAATATTCTTAACAAACTACAAGGCTGGATTACAAAGTTAAATCAAGATAAATAATTATCTTCGTTGGATAAATAAATTTTATAAAATATATTTCTGTATAAAATTTCGATGTAAAAAGTTTAATTTTCATAGCATAAGTTCTGAAATTGTAGAATTCTACATAACTAAAAGATAGCTCGTCAAAATGACGTGTTTGCATTAAAAAGATGATAAAAAGTTACAACTGTGGTCAATTATAGCCACTTTCGCTTCGAACTTGTTGGGAGGCAGCGTTTGCCCCCACCCCGAATTCTATCCCGCGACTCCTGGCTTTGCCGCGCTGTCTTCTTGCAATGGGACTTTTTTCTTCGCTCATTGCATTTTAAAAAATTATAACAATGTAAGGCTTCAATTTTATAGCTAATACTTAAAAGAAAACACTTTATAACACCGAAAACAAATGTCAACAGTAAAGAGTAAACAATGACCGGGTTCGAAGGACATAAATCAAGCCACTCGTACGCGAGGAATTTTTATCTGGAGTAGAGTGTCTCGGAAAACTGCATTTCATAAATAATTTAGGATATTAGGATATTAGGAATTATGGATCAAAATAGGTAAAACTGACGATCACATTTCCTTATCCTTCCAAAACATGATTTTCGTAATAAAAATACATACCTATGTTCACTCAAACAAAATCTAAAATATTCGTAAAAAGCATCATGTGACCTACTTTTAGCCTCAAATCCATGATCTGTTCTTAATTTGTTCCTGAGCGCAACTGAACATCCGAATAAAGATCCACTCCATCTGTCTGACTCCTGAGCGCCCGCGCTTAGCCGCGAACACACCTAATCACTCCAAGAGTCGTTCACATAGATTTGGAATTTGTCCTTCTTGAATGGCAACAGCATTAATTTGCTTAACCCTTTGAGCTCTGGGGTATAAATTTTTTCAAAATTCCAAATGTCACATTGGCACCAATATTTTACAAAGAAGAAAATAGGTTAACGATAAACACGAAAAAATACATTAAACCTTTTTTAAATAAATTTGGTCAAATTTTCTGGTGCCATTGTGACATTTCGGAATTAAAATTATGTGGTAGAAAATTCTACCATCAGCGCTCAAGGGGTTAAATCGTTTGTTTTTCTCGTAACTGCTGGTTGTTTTATTTAGAACTTAAACATTATAGTTAGACAGTTTTTGTAGGTTTTAAAGAAAATGAGTAATGAATAAATCTTTTACATTTATATTTCCATAAGTTGAACAATTAAAATATTTGTGAACGGCTCGAAATACTTAAGCCTAACGTGTCGGAATAAGTTTCTTTTTCTCGTGGATGGGTTGACCCCGGATTCGTTATACACGGAGGGGTTTTATATATATAATTCTATGTAAAATTCCTATAAAAATTATACTTTTCACAGCTATTTAAAAACATATTTCTAGATAAAATGTTCGGAATTTATACAGGCAAGAATTCCAAGTGATAATGCCATTCTGATTCCATAATCAGAATATTGTAGAACTATATGCAATATACTATAACATTCTTTGAAAAACTATATAACTAACAGTGTAAGCTCTGTCGAAATTATTTCATCAGAATGTTTTATAAAAACTAATCTTCCATAATCGGAGGATTACAGAAATTTTCCTCATAATTATTTTACAAATGTTGCATTTGAAAAACTGACAAATGTTTCTTAATCTACAAAAATGAAGTATAATCAAGAGCGAAAATATGCAATAATCTCTTCCAAGTTACGGAACATTTTAAAAAGCGTTTTTTACCCTTAAAAAAATAAATAAATAAAAATTGTAACTTAACAAATTATAACGACTATTTGGAAAATGATATTTTAAAAGACTAAAATTTTAAAGACCTACCTATAAATAAATTCTATATTTAAATTAATAATAATAATAAATATCATTTTTATGATGATCATAACGTTTCATATATAACGTACGCCGTGCATTAAACATCAATATTCCTAGACCAATGATAAAATTATCATAATTTATAGATAGACAACTTTAAGGGTACAGTGGACTCTCAAAACTAATTTTTTTAATTTTCAATGAATTTTTGAAAACAATTCTGGAAAGAGTCATAGTATATATATCTCTTATTTCACATTTTTTTTTTAAATATATTCAATAGTTTTTGAGATACAGATTTTTTCTTTTTTAAATTAACGAAAAATGGCAATATTTCAAAATGCTCCAGCCGCATTCAGTTTTCACATATTTGTTCAAAATTTTTCCATAATAACCCTTTCATACATATAAATAAATGTTACTAAGCATTTTTAGCATATTACTTGTAAAACATTTAAAAAATGATTTTAACTTAATTTTTTTGTATTTTTCGTTAAAAAATCATTAAAAATTCCAAATAACTGCAACTTTAACAATTTAAAGGCATCGAAACAAGTTTATTTTTAGTAACATTTGTTAACACATATATAGAGAGCATTTTAAATAAAAATCAGAAAAATTGGGCATAAAGAAGTCCGCATGGATCATTTTGAAATCACGAAAACGACATATTCATTCATTTTGAGAAAAACAGGTTTTAGTAACAACAATGGTTATAATTGCTTACTATTACTTACCCATCATACGTAGTATAGGGTAAGTCTTGCAATCGTTTTGAAAATCGAAAAAAATATTTTGACGGATTTACATGTTTTCGACACAGGAGATTTCGAAAAACATATTTTTAGAAAAAAAATTTTGCCGTCCGTCTGTCTGTCTGTCTGTAAACGCTCTATCTACCGAACGAATTGAGATAGAGACTTGAAATTTTGTATGTACTTAGTATGTAAGAATGGGAAGAAGCCTATTTAATATCAGTAACCTCGATTACCCGGAACTATTTTTTTCGGACTCTCGAAAAATTCGTTCTGATGAAAGATATATAAAAATTTTCGAATTTTTTTATTTTAAGGAATGATCGTAAAAGGCAATAAAATAACACAATTTTTGCATAAAGAGCGAGTTAGTTGTTTTGTTTAGTTGTTGTTTTGAAGAAATGGTGTGTTTGCGAATTCTTGATTCCAATTCTTGCCAAATATTCTCTATGGGATTTAAGTCTGGAGATTGTGGTGGTGTTTTTATTATTTCAGGACAGTTATATAGCAGCCAGAGTCTAACGTTCAGAGCAGTGTGCTTGGGGTCATTGTCCTGGTAGAAATTAAAATCGTTATGAAGGTTCAATTTTCGTGCTGAAGATTTCAAATTTTGCTTTAAAATATCAATATACTTGTACTGATCCATTATACTGTCAATAAAAACAAGATTACCAACTCCAGCGGACGACATACACCCCCATACCATAACTCCTCCTCCACCATGTTTTACTGTTGGTACCAAGTTCTGTTTGCGAAATTCTTCCGTGGGTTTTCTCCACACCAAGATTCTACAGCCAAAACCAAATATATTAAATTTACTCTCATCAGCAAATATAACTTTATTCCAGTAATCAGAATTCTTATTTATGTTGGATTTTGCGAAAGCTAGTCTGAGTTTTCTATTCTTTTCACTTAAAGAATTTTTTCCTGGCTACTCTACCGTGATATCCAGCAGATCGAATTACCCTTCTAATAGTCTCAGGATTAACAATTATTCCATATAATGCTTGTAAATCAGCAGCAACTTTTGAAGCACTATTTCTTGGATTTTTTTTAATATTTCGAACGATAATTCGCTTTATTCCATTGGATAGCTTTGATGGTCGGCCAGGTCTTCTTTTATCCTAAATCATATGATTCTTTTTATATCGTTTAATGATATTGAAAACTGTTGAACGACTCAAGTTAACTGTTTCAGCAGTTTTTCTAATAGATTTTCAACGTTCAATATGCAAATTAATAACTAATTTTGGAATTTCAGGCGAAGTTTCTTTTCGTTTAGCATTCATGGCTACACAGAGCTAAAAAAACACAAAAATTCCAAAACAAACTGGAGAGAAATACTGCAGACGATTTTATAAATTATTGCCAATTGCTTTTAAATAAAAATAAAACCCCAAAAAATATTTTTATTGCTTATTTCAGACGATATATAATGGTGTCCCATCACTTTTGTGAGCTATTTTTTGCTCCGTTCTAAACATTTGTATTTTTATTAAATTAATATTTTAATATTTTAAAAAAATGTATGTTATGTAATAATCTTTACTAAATTTAAGTATGAAACACACCCACAAAAAAATGTGTACATATTTTTTTAATTTATTTGATTAGTTACCTTTTGTAAAGCACAAGTGGCCCATCACTTATGTGAGACACTGTAACATACATTTTGTCAAAATATTAAAATATTAATTTAGTAAAAATACAATTGTTCAGAACGGAGCAAAAAGTGGCTCACATAAGTGATGGGACACTTACTTTTCCATTAAATATTTATCCAAAAATTTTACTTTTTAAAAGGTTTTAATATTTTGTTGGATTTCCTTTTACTTTTAAAACATGATTTAATCTTTTTGGGATGGATTCGACTAATTTTTTTGTGATTTCTGGAGTGATTTTACCCCATTCTTCTTGAAGCACCGATTTTAGTTGTTGTTTTGAAGAAATGGTGTGTTTGCGAATTCTTGATTCCAATTCTTGCCAAATATTCTCTATGGGATTTAAGTCTGGAGATTGTGGTGGTGTTTTTATTATTTCAGGAGAGTTATATAGCAGCCAGAGTCTAACATTCAGAGCAGTGTGCTTGGGATCATTGTCCTGGTAGAATTTAAAACCGTTATGAAGGTTCAATTTTCGTGCTGAAGATTTCAAATTTTGCTTTATACTGTCAATAAAAACAAGATTACCAACTCCAGCGGACGACATACACCCCCATACCATAACTCCTCCTCCACGTTTTACTGTTGGTACTAAGTTCTGTTTGCGAAATTCTTCCCTGGGTTTTCTCCACACCAAGATTCTACCGTCAGAACCAAATATATTAAATTTATTCTCATCAGCAAATATAACTTTATTCCAGTAATCAGAATTCTTATTTATGTTGGATTTTGCGAAAAGTAGTCTGAGTTTTCTATTCTTTTCACATACGAAGAATTTTTTCCTGGCTGCTCTACCGTGATATCCAGCAGATCGAATTACCCTTCTAATAGTCTCAGGATTAACAATTATTCCATATAATGCTTGTAAATCAGCAGCAACTTTTGAAGCACTATTTTTTGGATTTTTTTAATATTTCGAACGATAATTCGCTTTATTCCATTAGATAGCTTTGATGGTCGGCCAGGTCTTCTTTTATCCTGAATCATATGATTCTTTTTATATCGTTTAATGATATTGAAAACTGTTGAACGACTCAAGTTAACTGTTTCAGCAGTTTTTCTAATAGATTTTCCACGTTCAATATGCAAATTAATAACTAATTTTCGAATTTCAGGCGAAGTTTCTTTTCGTTTAGCATTCATGGCTACA
The DNA here is from genome assembly GCA_964019185.1 of Maratus speculifer. Taxonomy (NCBI): domain Eukaryota; kingdom Metazoa; phylum Arthropoda; class Arachnida; order Araneae; family Salticidae; genus Maratus; species Maratus speculifer. The sequence continues at coordinate 306,447,167 of OZ025291.1, read as the reverse complement.
TAGAGCTAAAAAACACAAAAATTCCAAAACAAACTGGAGAGAAATACTGCAGACGATTTTATAAATTATTGCCAATTGCTTTTAAGTAAAAATAAAACCCCCCCAAAATATTTTTATTGCTTATTTCAGACGATTTTTGTTGCATATATAATGGTGTCCCATCACTTATGTGAGCTATTTTTTGCTCCGTTATAAACATTTGTATTTTTATTAAATTAATATTTTAATATTTTGACAAAATGTATGTTATGTAATAATCTTTACTAAATTTAAGTATGAAACACACCCACAAAAAAATGTGTACATGTTTTTTTAATTTATTTGATTAGTTTCCTTTTGTAAAGCACAAGTGTACCATCACTTATGTGAGACACTTTATTTATTATCGGCCATTACCTGATAGAGATTGATTTAAAAAAATCGTGCTTGAAAATAAATTTAAAGGGCATAAAAATTAATACATTTTTTCAAAGAATTTACCTTTGAAAATACATTTCTCTCCCTGTTCCACAACATAAGAAATTACATGATATCAAAATGACATCAGCGTTACTCTCTGCTATCGTTTCATTTTATAAGGCAAAATATAAAAAAATACAATAAAATTAATATCTGAGAGATTAATTTACTTTCCAAAATATCATGAAATACTATCATGACGTACTTGGATACTCACTATTATTAGGAGATCATATCAACATGCAACTCAACTTATTCTCCTAGATATTGATACAAATGCAGACACCTAGTCAAGTTTTAAAATAATAGATGCATAAATATTCCAGTACAAAAGAAGTCGAAAACTGTACGTGAAATGTGGCAAATGAAGTGGCGTTCTTGTTATAACTAGTTTTATAAATATCCATATTTTGGTGCAACGACTGTTACACTCGTATGTGAAAGTGCATGAATACAAAATTTATTACGATTCCATGGATTAAATTCAGTAATACGGAAATAATTGGGCTGTATCTTAAATAGGGCGGTATCCTCATGGCAACCTAGAACCATCACCTATCATTGTATATTATTGAATAATTCTCGAATTATATCATAGGATGTAATAGAATGAAAAAGACATTTATTACTATCTTTTTAAGATTGGATATGAGTTTTATAAAATTTGAAGTGATTTGAAAAAATTTTGAAACGGTTTTTATATATTAAATTTCAAACTATTCGGTTACGTCATTTTTGCGCTGTTATATGAGCACAGACGGACAGAAGGGCAGATCAGACTATGACTGTAGGTGCTACGTATTTATATAACTGTATTTATATACGAACGCACTTAATGGACAAATGAATGTGACGTGCTAGCTCTTTTTTAATGTCAAGTACGATTTTAGCATAGCAGACATATGTAAAATAACTCGTCGGTTTTGATAGGAGATTATTGTTACTTATTTAGTTACATTATTTAATAATATTTAATAATATATTCTTGACGATATATTTCAGTGATGTAGATTTCTCCAATAAGTTTTAAAAAAGCAAACCTAGTAATTCTGGAATAACAGCGCCTTCTTTTTTTCTTTTTTTTTTTTTTTTCAATAAATCAAGATTTCCATTGAAATGATTCTTTAATGACCCTCCAACTAAGTCACAGGACTGTTATCCTTTCCGATAATCTCATTCGTTCGGCAGATGAATTTATCGATGTGCTATCCTCATAAGCGATGGATCGATACGGAATCGATCTATACCAGATCGATAAAAATGAGGAGTCGACTTGGCAGAAATCTTCTGGGGACGGATCCCCCCTCCCCTACCGTCAGCCTTTTTAGAGTGCAATCTTCTGTTCACTAAATATTAATTAAAATTTTCTTTGAGTGGCAGAATTTTGATGGGTTTTTTTCTTCTTTTTCCTGGTAAAGATTTTATTACGATAAATTAAAAAAAAAAAAAAAAAAACAGAGGTGCGTTGGAAATTGCAAGCAAAGTTTTTTAGAATTACTCAAAAAAGTCTAGTTTCGATAGTTATAAAATTTGAGTCATTTTCTTCAGGCATGCATATGCTTAGCAAAGTTACAAAAGCTGTTATTCTACTTCCGTTTAAATGAATTCATTGTACATTTTTGTTGGTGAACGGATGTGTTACAATAGGTAAAATTAATTAATTAAAAAATACGACAATAAGAAAAGTGTAATTTTCTGAAAAATGGGTGCTTAAAAAAGTTTTAATCCTTTGTATTTTGAATTTTGAATCATTATTCAACTGAAAAATAATTTACGTTAATGTCTAAGATATACAAAACCTCACACAGTGCCAAAAAAAAAAAAAAAAAAAAAAAAAAAAAAAAAAATCTTGACACTTATTGAAAAATGTGAAGTTTCTGACAGATGGTTCTTACTGGTACATTCATTAGTAATGTTTCTTTTTTATTTCTGTAATTGATCTCGTTGGTGTTAAAATTATGTCATGTTTAAAAAAAATATCAGACTTGGCTAACGTCTTTCTCTGTCTTTTTAAACCGATTTTTTGTTTTGATGTACTGCCATGTAATAAATAGGTCTTGCCTTTTTTTAGGAGATAGATAGTTTGCCCCGATACTTACAAATCCAAGGATTTACGACTTACAGGAACATTTTTGTTCTAATAAAGTCAAAAAACGAGGTTGTTGGACAAATGTAAGCTTTATACGTCGATTATATGCACCAGAAGAGCTATCTTTTCTAGAGAAAATAATTTAGAAACACTTCTTTTCAAACCACTACAAGAACTAAAAAAATAAAAGCAGAATTCTAAATCATGTTAAACTGCAAGGCCGCATGATAGAAACTCTCACCCGCATCTTCTATTTAAAGCTGCAAAAAATAAAATAAAACATTCGAAAATTGCAATCGTGGCTTAAGTGTCAAGATTTTTTTTTCTGGCACTGCATATGATAATATTTTACTTTTAGATAACTTTTTAAATAAAACAGATTTAATAAAGCTGTAGTCACAGCTCTTTTTGCAAAATATTTTCTAGAATAATTAGCTTAATGAACATAAAAGACTAACTAAAAAAAATTCTGGTTCAAATCAACATTTTGTCATTTAATTGGTGTCGAATAGACATCACCTGGACATTTTAGAGTTAAACAATATCATGGAAAATTAAAATCAGGGCTTTACAATCGATGCATCGATATGCCTTGAGAGCAGTGACGTTTAGTATAACCAAAAATCAGACGCAAGAGCATATGTAACAACTTTTCTTGAAAAATAGGGGGTATAGGAATCTTAAAAAAAAAAATCTAGACGATATTACCATACACCCTCCAGAGTGCCACAAAAATGTTACAACTGATCGAGAGAGATATTGAATTGAAAGAGGCTGAATTTATACTCAACTTGACAAAGAGGCGTAAAAAATCAACGCAATGGAAAAAAAATTGGATTCGAACAAAAAACACTGACATTATTCGCCAATGCTCTTCCCCTGGTTGTATCCAAATGTAGTAATACGCGCACTATTGTGTATGCTATTATAGCACTAATCAATGGATATATGGATACAGCCCATCATCTTTTTCAATATAATAAGTTGAAACCGGTGTTAATCAACTGAAGTGAAAAACTTCTTTAAAACACCATAAAACAAATTAAATTGCGCAAGGCCTTTCGAAAAACTTAGTCTTTCTTCGTCAGGCGCGAAAAGACGTGCGTTTTTTCCTTCCCCTCCTTCATTGTAACTCTCGTACGTTTTGATTATGCTCTTCCGTGATTGGCTGATGCCTTCTACTTTCCTATTGGCTGTTTCTTCAGCTTGCTCCTTTTCCTGCATTTTCCCTCCAGTCCTGCCACTACATTCGAAAAAATAGTAGGCGCACGTCTTTTCGCATCTGACGAAGAAAGACAAAAGTGCTATTACACATGTCGTGATGCAGGCGTCAAATTGCAAGCGTCCCCATGTTATCCTATGGGACCAGGGGAGTCGCTTGGTAGCGCGCGATTCTCTTTTGTCGGAGCGTTTTTGACGCCTGGAACGAAGCGAGTCGCCAGTAAGAGCCAATCAAATGCTTAGAAATCCAAATGATGATAAAGACTCTTCTCGAACAGCCAATGAAATGCTAAGAACACGAAAAAACGCAGGCGATTTTTGTCGCTTACAATTTTTACGTGTAATAGCACTTTCAGTTCTTTCGAAAGGCATTGCGCAATTTAATTTATTTTATGGTGTTTTAAAGAAGTTTTTTTACTTCAATTCATCATCTGCTTGCTTAATTTTGGGAATGAAGGATTTCGAGTATATTGTATCAAATTTGAAAATTTTCAGAATTTTCAAGCTATGTTTTTGAGACTTTCACAAATGTTGCTCTGTACTTTTAGCTAACACATTATACCCATTATATTTTGATTGCATTTGCGTATGCGCAGTAAAATATTATTTAGTAAGCCTGCTCATTTTTCATACAATTTTTATTATTTTTTTAATTTTGATTACAGAGTATTGTGTAGAATGCTGCTTGTCATATTTTCTTATAAGAACATTTTTTGATATTAAGAACTCTGCAAATTATAAGCAAAAAAAACTTGGAAAAATTTGAGACTGTTTTCACGGCAACCTTCATTTCTCTATGAATATATGTGCCATCCTCATAAAAAATTAACGCAGTTTATTATAATGAGACACATAAGGATAATCTACAGTTAAGGTTACACATAAGGATAATCTACGTAAGAAATTTGGTTTGATATCCACAATATACTTTTTAAAAATTTTAGTAATTAATTTTAATAAGATATATGTTATTTTATTTTATTGTAAGCATGAAAGGAAATAAAACAATGGCGAAATTAATTTCCTGCAGTAAGAAAAATTAAAAATAAATGAATAAAAACTAATTATAACTACTAGGGTAACTGGATCCAATATTGTACAGTTACCCGATTCTAAAAAAAAAAACTGCTGGGGTAACTGGGACATCTGCCTTACATTTGAAACATGAAATAAATATGTATAGATACCTAGTATCTAAATGCAATTATATGTCTAATGCTTAAAAAAATTATTGCTTAATAAAAGAATTTTTAATAAAAAGCCGATAAAATTCAACGAAACCGACATTGTTTTTAAGAAAAGAAACCGAAATGTTCGATTATCTATCACAGCAAAGAATAAGTTATGACTGATTTAACACACGTTGTTTTAAGAAGTGTAGATTAGGGGGCACTGTTCACAAAAGCTAAAACATAAAATGCATCAACGGTATTTTATAAAATGGCCTATCTTCCATTTACCTCGTGAATCGAGCTACCCTAGCTAACCTTATATCAAATTTGAATTCAATCAAATAATTCTGCATGAAAAACAATTTTATCTAAAAAAGGGAAAGGATTACCTCCACCCCTCTTCCTTTATACTTAACCAATGAACTTACAAATCTAATCAAGGAAACTCCGCAACATAATAAACCGGTATAACCACTTTTTCTCCATTAGTTGTGACAGGGTTATATTTGTTGAATGTTCCCAATGAAATTTCGGGAAAAATGAAGTTTCAAGATAATTCCTCATGTATTTTTTCTAGGTATTTAACAAACGTCTAAAATAGAAAGTGATCGGTCACCTTTTACTATATAGTGTATGTATATTGAATTTTAATTTTTAATCTTGCATTATTAGCATTTATATATCTGTGGTACAAGCCGCCATTTTCCTCGTGTAACTTTTGAAACAAATGTTTCAGAACCTGTAGATCTCTCTGCTATTCTCCCATTAGTATACAGTAGAACCCCGCAAATTCGGAGCCCGTTAATCCGGATCTTCACATAATCCGGATCAGTCTGGTCATTTTTTTTTTCAAAGTTTGAGAAGCGATCGGCAATATTTCGATAACGTTAATTCATTTCATTTTCGTATTCTAAATAAAAACTATTTTCAGAAATATTTTCGGAAGAATATCTTGATCTTTTTCATTTATTACCTTTCAAAGAAACACCAATGCATCACTTAAAGTTTGCAAGCAGGTTGCTGAGAGTAGGGGGAACTGGGGTACATTGATACATGGGGCACATTGATACACCCCCTCTACCGCTCACAGGGTCATTACAGGAAGTTTCACAACAGCTCCAAAAGATGATGCGAGTGTATTCAACTACATACAGAAAATCTTGGAATGATTCAGTAGTTTGATGAAATGGGACGGGTGATTTATTGTTTTTGTTGTTCAAAAGTAAATATGAGTTGTACAATTGAAATGCTATTATATAACTGTTCCAGTATTTTCAACCAAAATGAATACTCTCCCTGGTAAGTACAGCTACTCTTTATCAGTTCTTCATTATTTATTGTTAGATATATTGTAAAGTGTTGGATTTGAGACTCATTTTATTCAAAATCGCTGTATGGGGCACATTGATACAGTCTATGACGGGGCACATTGATACAGCCTAAATCCTTTAATAGTTCATATTTTCATTATCTTTTATTATTTTTTTTACCATACACTCCTTAATCCAACCTTTTTTTTCACGAAAAATTTCTAATATTAGTTTTTATTGAAGTGAAATAGCTTTAATTTCTTTATATTAGAACATTTTATAGTATTTTTGAAAACAGAAGACGTAGGAACTTACCCAGCATCTAGTGCTAGTAGAACTAATAAAAGAAAAGGACGCCATTCTGGCAAATCTCGAATTTATATCGATTCTACAGAGAAAAAAGTATTTTCGACATGCGAAATGTTAAGTAAGAGAAACAAACTGCAGAACAGAAAATGATACTTATATTATAAACAGAATTTTTAATATAATTATCCTTTATTTTCGGTTTATGAACCTATTTATAAATAGAAAAACTGGTAATTTTTTCATCTTTCATAAGAAAGAAGATAATGCTGGGGTTGAAGTGCTAGATATGACAAAGTTACCACAGCCAACAATCAGACAAGAAACAGCCAGAACATCAGGTCATAATATATTTAATTTGATTGCTTTAATATTGCTTAAAAATAAATTGTGGGTGATTTGAATTTTTATAAATAAATATAAAATGGTTTTCTAATTCATTTTCTATGAAAAATATGCATTGGTATTATTTTGTCGTCATTTTTCTCAAACGTATCAATCTGCCCCGGGGATGGGGCACATTGATACAAATGACTTTTTTTGATTTTTTTAAAATTACATGCAAAAATACTATATAAAACAATGATTGTACATTTTTATAACATACTACACAAGTTTTGCTGTCACCTCATGGAAAAAAAACTTGAATTTTCTACTTTCTTGACACCAAAAAAAATCTTAGAAAAAAACTGTATCAATGTACCCCAGTTCCCCCTACTGTCCGAAAGTCGTGGAAGAATTTATGGTCTATAAATAGTGATTTTATGAATAACAAGCAAACTTGAAACCGAAGGAAAAATAGGCGAGAATGAAAAGGAAATTACATCTTAAAATTTTGAACCTGAAAATTTGACCTGAAAACCTGAAAATTTTGTAAGCATGTTAAAAAAAAAATTATGGTTGCTGAGATGTTGATATCACTGGCATTAGCTTGATTGAAGCAAAAAATATGTAGTTTCTGCCTTACTTACAGATGAGGAAAATAATCATTTTATGTACAACTGAAGAAATTGAAAATGAAGATGATTCAGACAAAACACTATTATCAATGATGATCAACCAAAATTTTTTAGCCATAATGATGTAACAAATCATTTGCAGCAATTAATGGTTTATTTTGAATATCTGTCGGAGATTACATCCAGCAAACTAACTATGCTGAAGCGGATGCGTGATCGTGCGGCCTTCAAAAGTTATACAAAATTGGCACAGCAGACGATTTTATAATTGCAAAACAAAAAAATTTACCGTCTGGAAGTATGTTTTATTTCATTTTTTTTCTCATTCTCCGGATAATCCGGATTGGGTGTGGTTCCAATTAATCCGAATTATCGGGGTTTTACTGCAAATTGTTTTAGACGCGTTAGGTGCTTTTTAACCAATTAATGCATTCAAAACTTACAAGATGAAAATAGTGGCTGATACATCACTTATACATATGCGACTAACGCAAGGTTAATTTTTCATCTTTGTCACTTTTAGAAAAAATTATTTAAAAAAAATATTTTAGCTTATTATTTTCGTGAGTATATTCAATGTCTCTATGTACAGATTTTTAAAATTTCAGCATTGCATCAGAAAAAGCTTTAAAAAACGCAGTCACTGGATCAAGTGCCGCGGCAAACACATTTCGAAAGTTGTCGATCTAAATGCTGATAGTGAAAATTTGTAAAAATTGTCTCACTACACTCTTAAAACTGTGCCTCTGATATAAGAGGTACATTCGGAATTTTTTTGCCTCTGAATATTAAGAGGCACATGGTGCCCTTGAAATTAAGAAGCACACTGTTAAAAGTGTGCATGCGTATTTGCCACCGTGCCGCTTATCACATTGACAGGGAATTTTCAAAGGTACACAAATGGAACTTTGTGCTTCTGATAATTTTTAAAGGCACAAATCGAACTTAGTGCCTCTGACGAAATTCACTTTCGTATTGGTGGCTCTTATTTTGTCGTGACTTGACGTTTTTCTAGAAAATCAGAGGCACTTTTTCTATGTGCCTCTTATATCAAAATAATAAAAGGCACGATATGCTTGTGCCTTTTATATAAGAGGTACAGTTTTAAGAGTGTCGGAAAAGTTCCCAATTGCCGGATCGGGATTTTGTTCAGAGTAGTGTCATTGGAAAGGTCTTACATGGGGGAATCAAGGATTTGTATACAGCTACCCATCCGAATGCAATGCAACCAGTGAAGAGTCATAGGTCGATGTATTTCAGTTATTTATAGATATCACCAGGCCGCTAGCTATGCAATAAAGACACTCTGTGTTGATGAAAAGAGAGTTCACAGATTACAGAGAAGACAGTTTATGTTTGATGGAAAAAGTAACTTCACGGATGATAGTGCATTTAGGCTAAAGCACGAGTGTTTCCAGGTAACACATAATGAAAGGGGGGTATTTCGCAATTGTCACAGATGTTATTAGTTAAGTTAAGGAATGCTTGTTTAACTGATCTGAAGACGGGATTCGTGTCTCTAATTAAAGCTTTTTGAGAGGGCATACCGACGCATGTCATCGAAGGTGGGCGAGGAGTTAGTTCCTGATGTTTGCTAAAGTATACTTCGAGTCAGTGCAGTTCATTTAGTTATATATGACTATGAAAATGTGGTCGCAATTATCTGCTTCTTATTAGGGGGAACATACCTTCACGAACTTCACACACTGGTAACAACATATTACATAACAGTATTGTAAACTGTATTTTCTACTAGACAGAGTGTTTTTTTTCTGTATAGCTAGTGACCTGAAGAGATCAACAAATGACAGAAATACATCGGCCTATAACTCTTCACCAGTTGCATGCGGACGGATACTGTATTAACACGTCCTATAAGACGTCCTTATAGGACGTGTTGACTGTATTCCCCATTTGAGCCCCCATCGTAAGTGCTTTCCAATTACATTACCCTGGACAAAATCCCGATCTCACAATTTGGGACCTTACTTAGCTAATGTTACCATCACATATCGCACAAAGAAAGGTTGAAATTTTCAGTACAATACCTTCCCTTTTCTCAACGTTACTAGCGGCAACCCAAATATAGTTATAGTGAAACATTCTGTACTTGTGTAACATTTGAACAGATTAACTTTGCTTTCTGTTAAAAATAACGAAATCACGGTCACCATTCACGCCCGAAGAAGTTTTAAGCAGATGGTCTATTAAGAACGCATAGCGGGCGAATTTGTATATAATTTTACTGTCTAAATTACACCGTACCTAACATTTTTAGAAGTGGGGTTAGATTTCATTCAGATTAAATTTCTTTAAAAACTCGTTAAAATATTTTATTAAAATTATTTAGCTCTAACCAAAATTAACTGTTAGTCTATCAGTTTCTTGAGATATAGCAATCGCTGAAATCATGAAAAACAGGGCATAGCAGCGACACCTGTTGAACTGTATAAATCTAAATTCTAATTATATCAATTTATGCCAAGATCTAATAAAACATGAAATTTGGTGAAGTTCCATGTATATAGTTCTTGAGATATAGAAAATATGGAAATCGGGATAAACATAGCAGTACTTGTTGGGCGATATATGTACCCAGATCAAATCAGCATCTATTCATGTCAAGGCCAAAGATATTATGAAGTTTGATGAAATTATGTATAATAGATCTTGAAATCATGGAAATCGTGAAAAATGCATCATTACAGCGCCCACTATTGGTCAATTTACACCAAAAATTAATATGCATCAATTTATGACAAGGTATAACATTTATGAAATCAATTCTTGAGAGATGACTATCGCGAAAATCGTAAAAAAATGCAATATAGCACCACCAGTTTTTGATCGATTTATATAAAATCTTATTAAGCAGAAATTTATATTAATGCCTAACTGAATCGGAAGTCTTCTTGAATTCAGTACATTAGTTCTTGAGCTAGAACACTCACATAGACTCACAGGCAGACATTCTCTAAGAACAATCAAATCGTGTTCAGGTTTCTAAAATGTATAACCGGAAGTCGAAATTTTTCCTTCATCTAATATTTTTTTCGGTACAGTGCTATGTATACACATGTGTAGACGGGCATCAGTGCTATGTATACACATGTATGTACAAATACCCAATATAAATACACCCACACATACATACATATATATACATACATATGCATATAAATAAATATATAGATGTACATTTATGTGTATAGATATAACACTAACACCCGGCTAACCGAAAAGTACCCTTTCTTTTCTGAAAAGATAGAAAAAATAGAAGAAAATCATTATTTTTGCCTGAATATCATCCCATAACATTTCATTATATTTTTCACTGCTTAAAATTTTTGCTTCATTGTTTTTCAAAGTAATGGTTGTTTTTACAGTGACTTATAAGATCTAATTCAAATACAACAGAAAACAATTTTTTTGTCCCATATTTACTTAAAAGAGCAATCCTAAATGGAGTGAAAGCGGATTTGCTCGAAAAACTTTTAACTTATTTTCAGAAAGCATTTGGAGTACAGATTTTCTCATTTGCCCGTAAGTAAGGATAGTGGATGGAAAAGGCTCCCAGCATTCCACACAAAATTCCATAATATGTGGGAAGGAATTTTATGAAAGAAAAGCGAAGTCATATTGCAACTGGACTTTTTTTTTTCTAAAGTCTCTTTCGAAAGAAAAAAAGGCGAACTGTTTTTGCTCTTAAAATTATATTGAAGGCACATCAAAATTGTCTCCACCCTTTCAAAACAGGGTGAAAAAAGTAACTCTTCATTGTGAGGATTTCGAATAAGGTGAAAAGTCAGAAATGTGTAATTCAATAGAAAATAAAGTCAGAGTTTTTAAAATGCTAACAATTTTGTAAATATAGTTTATTTTCTGGTAAGTAAGTCCGAAACTTTTTATAGTACAACACTTGTTAGCCATAGAGAGTGCGAATTTAAAACAACTGGGACATTGTACGTCACGCATAGCAGATGAGATGCATTCGTACTATAACTAATTTTATAAATATTCAGATCTTGGTGTCATAGCTGTCAATAAAATGCATAAATACAAAATGTATTAAAATTTTATAGATTAAATTCAATTGATACGGAAGTAACAGGAACCACATCTGAAATAGCACGTCATCCCCCTAGCCACATAAAATCATTACCTGTCATGGAATATCATTGAATTAATTACTATGATAGGATTTAACAGAATGAAGGAAACTTTTGTTGATATCTTTTAACTTTTTATAAGATTTTCATAAAATTTGAAATGACTTGACATAATGCTGCAACGATTCTATACATTAAATTACAAACTATTCGTTTTGGTAGATTTTGCGCTCGTCTATTCAGGCGGACCGCACGGCGACTGTTGGTACTACGAACGTATCACATTCGAAAAATAAATACCGTTTTGAAAAAAAAAAGAAAAAAAAACATTTTTTTTAAACCAATTTTATTTTTACATGAAAGAGAACCTTAAACTATTTTTTTACATAGTTTCCGCCAGTGTTCAAACACTTCTCGTAGTGAGTGATCAGTTTATCTATACCTTCTTCGCAGAAACTTTCCGCCAGTGACGACAAACAACACTCCTAGAACTCGAAATGTACATGAGCAAACCGGAACGATGATCCAGTTCGCGAATTTATGACCAATATTGCTCCAGTTCGTGAAGTTTTTTAAACATATTCTTGCAGTTTTATGTATTTAGCTTATTGTGATCCCTACGGATGCACAATGAAATAATAAAAAATTAGTGATCTTAATTAATATCATGATCAAGATTAACTTCTTTTTTTCGATTAATTGACTGAAACAAGCATTAAGATGAAAGTTAAAATTGGTATAGTGTTGAATTAATAATATTTAAACGTTGAATATCGAAGTATTAATATTTGTAACTACTTTTTGAAATATTAAGATGTATGAGAGCGAAGAAATTTTTGGTATTGACACATCCAGCTAGTTTTAATTATTTTTGCATGGTCAGATATAAATTTTCTATACTTGAAAACTGTTTTCAATCAGCGATCATTTTGAAATAGCGTTTTTTTTTTTTTTTTTCATTTCAAACCCTGAGCTTTTTTTTACCTTATCGTTAGATCCAAGCCGTATTTCGTCTGAAAGCGTTGTCTTTGTGAAACATCTGTAATTCTCATGGATTTTTCCATCAACTTTCCTCACCAGATCATCGTTGACAACAGAAGGCCGATCACTTCGAGCTTTATTAAACTTTCTAACTCACTTTCTCACCATTCCATTGGTCATCGCGTTTTTACCGTAAACATTTTTAACTTGACGATAAATTTCGGCCGCTTTCACATTCTTTGCGTTCAAAAATCGAATAACAACCACGGATCTCACAGTCGGCGGAATCAGTAACTGTTTTAACGTTTGTCATAACATTTTTAAAATGCACAGCAAACTGAAAACACAACGTAAAGCAACAACAAGGGAATGGGTTGAGAGCCGGTGAACAAGGAAGATGAACGCACATCCACACCGCTGCGCCGGCACTATAATGACACGGTACTTACTTACCGGATGCACCTCGTATTTATATAACAAACAAGGTACTAAAAAAATAAAATGTAGCTTATTTTAAAGCGTTTGCTCGTTAAAGTTATTTATTTTGTTGCATATTCATCATAGATGGATATCAGACATAGATGGTCCCGCAATAAATTTAATTTTAAAATGATTATAAGAAGAATTTTTTCTAACAAAATAAAAAAATGCACATTTTTTGTATGAAAAATATATGCCATAATTCCTTTAGTACCATGCATAGTATTTAAGGTGAAAATAATAATAAAAAAGAGTTTGAAGACTCTTTTTCCCCTTAACGGTATCACAATCCTTTATTATCGTTTGCTTTTTCACTTTTTTGGTTCGTTCGTAATTATGTAAATACGCAGCACCTATAGTTGTCGCTCAGTCCGTCCGTCTGTCCGTCTGTCTCTCCGTCTGTCTGTCCGCATATAACAGCGCAAAAACTACCCAACCGAATCGTTTGAAATTTAAAATACATAATTATAACATAATTTTGTCATTTCAAATTTTATGAAAATCGGATGGATAGATCAGTTGCAGGGACAATCAAAAGGATTCCGTTACATTACGGTCAATGGGGAAAAGAGTTTCAAATGCATTTTAATCGTTTGAAATTTAAAACATATAATTATTGCGTAATTTTGTCGAGTCATTTCAAATGTTATGAAAATCGGATGCATAGATCAATTACAGGGACAATCAAAAGGATTCCGTTACATTACGGTCAATGGGGAAAAAAGTTTCAAATGCATTTTAATCGTCTGAAATTTAAAACATATAATTATTACGTAATTTTGTCAAGTCATTTCAAATGTTATGAAAGTCGGATGCATAGATCATTTACAAGGACATTCAAAAGTATTCCATTACATTACGGTCAATGGGAAAAAAAGTTTCAAATGCATTTTAATGATGTTACACTCATTCAAACATAATAGAATTGGCATGAATCTATGAAATATATACTAAAATACGCATTCTGGACAATCTGTGATGCAAAGAATTTTTTTTATTAAATTACAGGGTCACACAAAAGTATTCCACTACATAATGCTATACGGGGAAACATTGTTTGGGGCGTGTTTTGATTATATTCAACTATTTTACATTTTATGAATAAGTTATACGTGGCTGAGATGTAATAAAATTAATTCCTGCATATTTACAGAAATACAAAGATTTCGATTACTATACTGTATCCGAAGTATGCTCTACTATATCAGCAAGATCTGAATATTTTTAAAAGTTCGTTATTTTACGAACGCACCTCATTTCCTACGTTCACATGCAATTTCCAACTTGTTGTTTCCGCAACGTCTCATGGATTTCTTCGTTCCTCCTTGATTTTCGTGACAAGTAACCGTCATACCATGAATTTCCCCATCAAGCCATTCCACTGTGTGCTGAAATATTCGATTTTGTAATTTTCAAGTAAAATTGAATACCTCAACACTTACTGCATATAAGAAAAATGCAGTTTAATTATATTCCCGTGCGAGTCGCTAAGAGAAACCCCCTCCTCAACCCTCCTACCACCCCCGTTAATCCCTCAAATATACATTCCGGAATTTGGCTGGACTAACGCAAACTTTCCACCCTTCACTTTTTTTTCACTCCAGACTGATCGATAACACATGACTTATGACATTATATGTCGAATGTATCAACTGCTTTAAGAAGGAATTAATGCTGTATAGAAATTAATTTCTTCTTTAGGATAATCTGCGTGTAAATTGTTCCTGCCTTCTAAAAGCATGTGCGCATTTAAGCAACTTTTTCATCGAAGGCGTCATATTTATGAGTTCATTTTGAAATGAAATGACTTGTCAAAAGAGGAATTTTTTGGTCTGTCATAATGAGTGAAAGCGTCATAATAATTAAAAAAGTAGAAACACCCGCATGCAAACAGTTTTGTGTTTTGAAAGCTTTTTTTTTTAATTAAGGAGAGATTTTTTGCTTATAACGAAATATAGTGCTTTTAAATCACTGCATTTCGCATTCTATACTCGTGCAAAATAAAAATGCTCTATTAGTAATTATTTTTTTATACTAAAGTAACATTATATTTTCGCTATATTAATTATGTTGTTTCCATACTAAAATGCAAACAAAGAAAAAATAATTTTAACATATTTGTAATTTCAAAAAAATTGTTATTATGTAAAGTGAAAAGCTTTTTTTCCTTTTAAACTAAAAATGCATTTTTAATTGTGTGTAGCCTCTAGAGAAAAATATGGAATTTACCTTTCCGAACGTTTAATAAAATGTGCGCAATTTTATATAAAGTTTTTAAGCTTTTGAAACTTTGTTTACTATTGACGACTCATAAACATATTTAGAAGACACTGACTAATAATGTTTTTTAAAAGCGAGGGTAAGCGTGATCGGAGATCGCACAGAAGGTTTCGTTTAATATCTCCTTCAAAACACATTTTTTGATTAAATTAACAAATGAAAAACGATTTTTCGGTGCTATTTTCGGAATTCTTTGCGAATCGTGCCAACCAGAACAGAATATTAACAGAATCTTCCCCTAAATGTTGCCATATCTCATAGATTTGTTGATTTCTCTATCAGAATATGCAGATTTAGTTAAGGTACGCAAATAAATAAAATTATGAATAAAAATAAAATATTACAAAACTTAGCGTAAATTTAAGGGAGACCAAACTGGTCGCTATAGGCGGCTCTTAATTTAAAAGAATAATAATTTAATAAATATAAAAAATATTTCATTTCCCGTTCCCAAATAGATGATAAATATGGTTTAATATGATGAAATAAAAACAAATAGGCACGTTTTTACGTGATCTATTTAATATATTAATTTATGTTACATACATAATAAATTTATTTAAACTTGCGTGCAACTATTAGATAAAATGAAATTTTAATTTTGAAATTTACGCTACTGCAAATTTTTAAACTTCTAAATATTGCACACTTTAAATTTTTACACCATCGTATAGGGGAAAAATGTAATTTTAAATGTATTTTGTTTTAAAGCTGTATCTCAATTTATTTTTGACATATTAATTTTTTTTTGTAGTTTGTAATACCAATTTTGTAATTGTGGCAACAGAAGTATTCCATCTCTTTTAAAAGTAAAGTCTAAAAAATGAAATGATTTTTATATTTATTTAAACTTGCGTGGCAACAATTAGAAGAGAAAAAACAACACCAAAATGAACTGATGATTAAAAAAAATAATACTTAAATTAAAATAATAGTCTTTTTCAAAATTTTATGATTTGTTGTGTGACAAGCTGTAAGTTCACAAAATTTGAACTCTCTGGCATACATAGTTTTTGTATACGGACTCTGTGACAGACAGACAGAGGACAGAGACGAATAGGGTTTCGTCAGATGAACGAAACCCTAAAAATTACTTTGCAATTATTTTATATAATTTTATTTCTTTAAATGTGGCTACAAGTCACAGTCTTTCTGAGAAAAAAAATTAGAATATTTGGTCAAAATACATGATTAACTTCTTCAGACACCAGTATTTATTTATGTAAGGTACCCTGGGGTAATAACGCCAGACGGGGTAATAACGCCAAGTGCTAATATTTTGCATAATTATGAAATAATCTGGTAAATGACACTCATGTGTTCTGCGGAGAAGTTTTTTGAGTCATATAAATCGCAAAAAACAGCTTCAAGTTAATTTGTTTCATTTTTAAGTTTTATTGTTTTTACAAGCAGCTAAAATTAACGCTTGATCTAAAACTTGCGAGATACGTTTTGTGATGTGAAGACTATTTTTTTAATCCGGAAATACTTTGTTAATTACATAAATTTGTCGTACATTTCATGGCCTTTCAAAATGTTGTTGAAGATTTTGGATATCTTCTCGAGATCATTTGTAATTTAAAATGTACAGCGCAATAACTATAACGGGGTAATAACGCCAATACTTGCAATTTTTAACCCGGTTGATTCCCTACAGTGGCCGAGCTACATCCTAAATACTGATTCAAATAAACACAGTTAAAACTGTGCAATGTTTCGAATAATTCTATTTAAGCGGTCCTTTTTAAGCAAAAAGAAGCTCACGGTCTGATATTCTTTTGCCTCATCCCCCCTCCCCACACCACACCTTTATTTTTCTTACACTTTCACAAAAAAATGAGCATTTTCAATAGCTTAGGATGCAATTTAACAATTTCTAGAGCTGAGAGTTTGTATTTTTAGAACTGGGCAATCTACATGCAATTATTCCAACTTATTTCATAGTTTTGTTTGCATGGCGTTATTACCCATATAGGTGGGTAATAACGCCAAATAGCATTGGTCAAGAAATCACGCCATTACATTTTATGTATTCATATCTGTTAAATTATTTTTTTTTATATAGATAGTCAATGAGTTGCTGTATCAAATCACATATTTGTTTCAAAAATACAAACTAAAACTGAGCCGTGAAAATTGCTAGAACCTTAACGTGGCGTTATTACCCCAGGGTACCTTATTTCTTTTAATTTCAGTTATGGATTTATATTAACAAAATAGATAACTAAAAAAATTCAACAGCAAAATAAATAAATAAATAAATAAGTAAATAAACAAAATGAAATAAAAAAATAAAACAAAATTTATCTTTTGTACACAAAATTGTTTGATACATAGACATTCAAAAAAGACAATTTTGACAATTTTTTTGACAATTTCTTGGGATTTTTTTAAATTTTATTTTACTTTATTGCATTGCAAAAACATTGAAAAAGATAAAATAAATATATACTTACTAATTTTTTATTACGAATGAGCTCTACGAATGGTATCTTAACGCACGGTAAAATTATTTACATTTTCGATCTTGTATATTTCGTACATTACTGTTGCAACCCCCTTTTATATATAATACGTACTTCGCTAAAAAGAAAAAAAAAAGCGCTATTAGAAACAAATTGCTGTTTTGTTTAGTATTGTGATCTTTTAGGCTTCATTCGCAAAATTTCTCTTTTTTATTACATTATTTGTATACGTAGAAAAAAATTTGTAAAGATGGATAGGATACATCAGATCTGAACAGGTTAATACCTTGTATTTGCACCCTTTCATGGTCGTTTGTCGTTGATACTGTCAGGCATAGACTTAACAAGGTCTTCGTACTTATTTAGATCGATTGCTGCCCATGCTAGCAGTTTCTGCGTGAATTTAAAATGCAACTCAAGTACCATATTTTTCAAAATATACTATTTAATTTATTATCTAATTTTATCTAAAAATATGGCTTTTACTGTTTTGAATAAATTTTCTGTCCTACTGTTTTAGATTAGAAAAAGACCCTAGAGCTAGGTAGCATGTTCGAGATAATTCGATAGAAAACAAGTTGGAAATTGCACGTGAACGTAGCAAATGAGGTGCGTTCGTACGATAACAAAGTTTTAAAAATATTCAGATCTTGGTAATATAGTAGAGCGTGCTTCGGATACAGGATAGTAGTCGAAATCTTTGTGTTTCTATAAATATGCAGGAAGTAATTTTTATTGCACCTCAACAACGTATATCTTATTCATAAAATGTGAAATAGTTGAATATAATTAAAACATGCCCCAAACAATGTTTCCCTGTATAGCATTATGTAGTGAAATACTTTTGTGTAGCCCTGTAATTTAATAATAAAAATTCTTTGCATCACAGATTGTACAGAATGCATATTTTAGTATATACTTCATACATTCATGCCAATTCTCTTATGTTCGAATGAGTGTAACATCATTAAAATGCATTTGAATTTTTTTCCCATTGACCGTAATGTAATGGAATACTTTTTATTGTCCCTGTAAATGATCTACGCATCCGACTTTCATAACATTTGAAATGACTCAACAAAATTACGTAATAATTATATGTTTTGAATTTCAAACGATTAAAATGCATTTGAAACTTTTTTCCCCATTGACCGTAATGTAACGGAATCCTTTTGATTGTCCCTGTAATTGATCTATACATCCGATTGTCATAACATTTGAAATGACTCGATAAAATTATGTTATAACTATGTATTTTAAATTTCAAACGATTCGGTTGGGTAGTTTTTGCGTTGTTATATGCGGACAGACAGACGGACGGACAGACAGACGGACAGACGGACGGACCTAGTGACAACAATAGGTGCTACGTATTTACATATTTACGAACGCACCTAAAAATTGTAAAGATGGATAGGATACATCAGATCTGAACAGGTTAATACCTTGTATTTCCACCCTTTCATGGTCGTTTGATCGTTGATACTGTCAGGCATAGACTTAAGAAGGTCTTCGTACTTATTTAGATCGTTTGCTACCCATGCTAGCAGTTTCTGCGTGAATTTAAAATGTAACTCAAGTACCATATTTTTCAAAATATACTACTATTTAATTTATTATCTATTTTTATCTAAAAATAAGGTGTCTACTGTTTTGAATAAATTTTCTGTTCGACTGTTTTAGATTAGGAAAAGACCATAGAGCTAGGTAACATGTTCGAGATAATTCGATTAGTGAGTAATTTTGTGTTATTACGGTTTAATGCATTTCAATAGAAAGAAGGATGAAGTTGTTATTAAATTTTCAAACCATTGGCATTAAACAAAACATTAGCTACATTTCTACAAATTTGGCAATGTTTGACAAAATGTTGGCAACGTTGGCCAGATATAGGCCGAAAAATAGACTTTCTGCTAAATTCAATACAGAAATTTTTAATTTGCATTAAATTCAAATCTAAAATTGGATGCATTTCTGCACAAATGAAAATAAGATATCTCAATAACATTCATTGCAAAAAGCACAAGTCTAATATTATTGGCGTAAAAATTTCGCGATTCTGGCAACAAAATAGCTAAAATTGCATGAGAGTTACAACAAGTCGAAAATTGCGCGCAAAGCGTAGCAGATGAGGTGCGTTCATACTATAACGATGTTTTTAAAATATTCAGATTTTTATGTAATAATATACAGTACTTTGGATTCAGTATAGTATTCGAAATCTTTTGTGTGTCCCCTTAAATACTATCTGCTTTCTATTATACAAGAAGTAACAGAGAAATAGTTTAATATAATTAAAACGCTCCCCAGACAATATATCCCCTTATATCTTTATTTAGTGGAATACTTTTGTCTAATTCAGTAAATTAATAACAAATGCTCTTTGTATCACGGATTGTACAGAATGTATATTTTAGTATATACTTCATAGATATCTATTTTAGTATGTTCGAAAGAGTGTTACATCATGAAAACGCACTTGTAACTATTTTTCCCATTGACCGAAATATAATGGAATACTTTTGATTCTCCCTGTAAATGAGCTATACATAAGACTTTCATAAAATTTGAAATAACTCGACAAAGTTGTGCAACAATTACATAAATTTCCAGCGAGTCAGTTGATAGTTTTTACTCAGTTACATGCGAACAGATGGACGGACGGACTGAACGACGACGACTATAGATTTTACGTATCTACATAATTATGAACACACCTAAAAATGAAGTTTATAATACTGCAACACATGTTTGATAAATTAGACCCGATTAGAAATCTCAGCAATCGAGGGTTAGCAAAGCAGATATCCCTGTTTTTTGATCAAAGCAAAATTGTACGACCATCTATTTATGGTAAAATCTAACCAGGGCCGAAACTAGCCTTTTTTTATCACCCGGAAAAACATGGATCCCCCCCCCTCTTCTTCTCTCCTCCGCAAAGTAAGTTTACTAAGAAAATATGGCTAGATTTATAATAGCTGATTTATTTTAAAATTTAAAATATTTAATCATAAAGCACGTAATCAGCTATGTCAAATATTAATTCATTAAAACGAAATCGACAATAAGAAGGAGGGGGGAGGATTGTACTTTGTGCTTATATATAACTAAATAAATAAACAAAATTAAAGAGCACAAATATTATAAAATAAAAGATATTAAAAGCATACAGCTGTTTCGGGACTTCTAAAGTCCCATCATCAGTGCTAAAAAAGAGTAAAACATATAGACACGTCACATCGTTAATTAAAATTAAACCGTTCATCAGAGCTCGCCGCTAAGGTGAACTGACCATGAAACGTCGCAAAGCAACAGTAAAAGTAAACTGGCACGCGCACTCAGAAGGAGACCAATCATATGTCACTTCCCACTAGAAGAGTCCAAACCAAGGAGGAAAGGAGGGGGGGAGGGGGAGTGATATTACAAGAATGAAAACCTGACATCAAAAAATCTTGGAGTATTAGACATGTCATTAACCAATTTACTATAGTTTTTCCATATATGAAAAGCTTCCCAAAAGTCTAAATCATAAATAGATGAAAAATATTGTATTATTGAGGCTTCGGAAAATTTAAAATTGTGACTATTAGACCAGCAATGGTTGGCGATAGCGGAACGTTTTATTTCACAATTTTTAACGTTAGCACTGTGTTCTCCCACACGTTTTTTCAAGGCACGCTTCGTCTGACCGATGTACATTATATCGCATTCACAAGAAATCTTATAAATACCCCAATGTGATAAATCACCTATTGGATCTTTGTGATTTGAGAATTGTATTTTATTGAAAGGAGTAAAAGTTATTTTAAAGTCAAATTTTGACAAAATTTTAGAAATTTGATGACTGATTTTTGGAAAATATGGAAGAATAATTAAATCATTAATAACGTCTTTTATTTTATAATATTTGTGCTCTTTAACGTTGCTTATTTATTTAGTTAATCAAACACAATTCCGCTACATACAGTTTTAAGTTCGTATAAATGTTGGTAAGCTATTCTTCGTACACAGGAAGCGATTTTCACGATACAATAAGGGATAAAAATAGCCTTGGCGAATAGTTCTTTTTTAGGTGCATTCGTAATTATGTAAACGAGGTGGAACCCGTCGAGATTCGACGAAAGAATATGTTTAAGAAGAAACTGTTTTATTGATTCATAATAAATATACAAAATTAGGTACAGTAAAGATAGGTGTATTAAAAAATGCATCTTATATTAGTCAGTCTTACTCTCAAACAAATATTATTTTGAGCTAAAATAAAAAAATACTATTTCTATAAAACTAAGTCGTCCAAATTATTAAAATTAAACTTTAATTGCATGTGTAATCAGTAAATTATAATAAACATCAGTTATTTTGATGAAGTTATCAATTGAGGCTCTTATGTTGGTATACCAACATAAGAGCCTCATATAAATGCGAATGAAGAAAATATATATATTTATTCCAAATTACACGATCACAAATTATATATTTGACATAATATATACGCATATTAATTTCTTTTTTAATTTGAAGAGAAAATGGGGTGATTTTGTTGCCACAGTAACACAATTGGTACTAAAAACTATAAAAAATTAATAACTCAAAATTAAATTGAGATACAGCTTTAAAACAAATTGCATTTAAAAGTACATTTTTTTCTCTATAGGACGGTGTAAATATTTAAAATGTGCGATGTTTAGAATTGCAAAATTTGCAGTAACGAAAATTGCAAAACGGAAATTGCATGGGAAAGTGTTGCCATTTACAAAATGACGTATGCGTTACGCACAGATACGTTTGGCCTTTATAATATAGATACGTAGCACCTATAGTTGTCATTCAGTCTGTCCGTCTGTCTGCATATAACAACGCAAAAACTACCCAACCGAATCATTTGAAAATTAAAATATATAATTATTACATAATTTTGTCGAGTCATTTCAATTTTTATGAAAATCGGACACATAGTTCAATTACAAGGACAATCAAAAGTATTTTATTACATTACTGTCAATGGGAAAAAAAGGTTCAAGTGCATTTTAATCGTGTTACACTCTTTCGAACATGATAGAATTTATATGTATCAATGAATTATGTACTGTAATATATATTCTGTGCGATTTGTGTTGCAAAGAACATTTGTTTTTGATTTACAGGGCCACGCAAAAATTATTCCCTTACATAATGGCATAGGGAAAACATTGTTTTGTGCGCATTTTAAATGTATTAAACTATTTCACATTTTATAAAATTGATATACGTGGCTGAAGTTTAATGCAAGTTCCTTAGTGTATAATAGAACGCAGATAGTATTTAGAGGGATACACAAAAGATTTTAACTACTATGCTGTATGCGAAATACTGTATACTATTAGATCAAGATCTGAAGATTTTTAGGTGCGATCGTAGTTACATAAATATTTAGCACCTGTAGTCGTCGTTCAGTCTGCCCGTCCGTCTGTCGGTCTGTCTGTCCGTCTGTCCGTTCATCTCTCTCCCCGCATATAACAGAGCAAAAACTATATAATCAAATCGTTTGAGATTTAAAATTTATAGTTTTTGTATAATTTTGCCGAGTCATTTCAAATTTTATGAAAATCGGATGGATAATTTCATTACAGGAACAATCAAAATCATTCCACTACATTACGGTCAATAGGAGAAAATAGTTTCAAGCTCATTTTAATGAAGTTACACGCTTTCGATTACAATAGAATTGACATGAATTGTACAGAATTGTATATACTAAAATATACATTCTGGTAGAATCTGTGATGCAAAGAATATTTATTATTAATTTACAAGGCCACACAAAAGTATTACACTGCATAATGGTATACTGGGAAACATTGTTTGGGGAGTGTTTTAGTTATATTAAACTATTTCACATTTTATGAAATTGATATACGTAATTGAAGTTTGATAGAAGTTCCTTCAGGTATAATAGAAAGCATATAGTATTTACAGGAACACACGAAAGATTTCGACCACTATCTGTATCCGAAGTACTGTATACTATAACAGCAAACACTTGATATTTTTAAAATTTCGATACTGCACGAATGCACCGCATTTGCTACGCTTCACTTGCAATTTCCAACTTGTTTATTTTCAATCTTGTATTCTGGACGAACTTTCTATTTATCTGTCAGTTTAATGCATTCGGTTTAGTTTTCCTTCTGAATTGTCAGCTGTAAGACATTTTTATCCAAATTTCATATATATATATAAATACTTTTATAAATACATCCAAAGTTATTCAGATAATACCATTAAATAAACCAATGAAACCAGTTTTTTACAATCATATTATTGAAAACAGTTGAAGTTTGAAGTGAAATAGAACGCAGATTACCAAAATAATGAAAGGTAAATGGATAAAAGGACAGTAGAAGGCTTTTTTATTAAACTACTTATCAGGGGTGCATAGTTTAACAAAAAAGCAAAAAACATCCAACCAGTTTCTGTTATGAGTGGTGCTAAAAGCTAAGAATTCTACTCACAATGCACCCAACTGGCTGGAAGCTATTTACTATTACAAATTAGTAAAAAGATACTCATTGAAGAAAATAAAAACAATATGACAAAATAACAATAATATAATATTCTTTAAAAAAAGCATATATATACTATATATATATATATATATATATATACATACATAGTCGGCTCTCGTTAATTCGAACTCGTCGGGACCACAAGAAATGTTCGAATTATCCAGAGTTCGAATTATGGGAGTATGCGAGGAAAACATTTTTAAAGGAGTACTATTAAAAAGGAATTTCTATTATAGTATTTTTAAAATTATTTCGGCTGTTATCATTAGAATATGACTTAATATTAAATTAAAAGATATAAATACATAAACTACTTAAGGGATTAGGAACAAGCACAAACGGAGATGGGTTGGAGATGCCATGGATGGACAGGATAGAGCACTAAAAAAGCGGATATCCAATGCATGGGACTATATGTGTATTTGTTCAGAACAAGTCTGACAAAAAATGAAAGAAAGAAAATTATTTTAAAAATCTGAAATCTGGGAGAAAGTAAGGAAAAATGAAAAAATCGAAACCTCGTTAGTTCGAAATAAATGAAGTCAAGAGAAAATCAGTTCGAATTAAACGAAATCAAGAGAAAATGAGAAAATTTTTAACGTTATTCTGCTATTGAAAATTTATACTTCATTTTTAGTTCGAATTAAGCGAAGATTCGAATTATCTGATTTCGAATTGACGATAATCGACTTTATACACATATTTTTGTATCAAACGACAAACAAAATCTTCTTTTAGTTTCCTCCTTGCCTTCAATTCTGGCGCCCGGGCACGTGCCCGCTCTGCTTCCTTTTTAATTTCAGCCCTGAGCCTAACAATATATTAAGTTTAATAAAATTCCATGCTTTAGTTCTTGAGATATAGCTATCACGGAAATCGTAAAAAATGCATTTCGTACACTGCTATCTGTACAGCCATATGTACCAAACCTAATCGGTAGCAATTTATGTCGATGTCTAAATGAATACCAAGGATTCCCGTCCGGAACAAAATCCGACCGGTAGTTTTTGAGATAGAGCACCCACAAAATGTGTGTCTTGTAGTGGAGGATATGCGGGGGTATACGCCGTGTATACCATCTGGATTTTTTTTAAAAGAAGCTCCGTATACTTTCTGTTTCTCAAATAAAGTATTAGCATATACTCTTATCTTTGAACGTTCATGACATTAGCGTATACTCTCTGCTTTGTTTAGGACTTAAACACTGGTCATGCACAAATTAACAGACTGACAGATGTTTACCAGAAAATGTAAAATCATGTTCAAGGCATGCCATAATATGTATACCGTCAAAAAACAGTTAATTCAATTTGTTTTACAAATTTTAACATTTAAAAAATAAAATTAAAGATGTGTTTTTATTTTATTTTTTTAAATCTGATTTCTCAAACGAAATTTTTACGATATTTTATAATAACTTGGAAATTTTTCATTGTTACATTAAGTTTTATTCTCATTGTACTGCGCACACTGTTTACATCAGTCCCATTATATTGCTTTACTTCGCTTCTTTTGTGATCCGATTATTCTAATAACTATTTTTATACTACAGGTTGTCTAATGGTTGATTCTTGAACCGGAAAATTCCAGAAAAATATTGTTCTTCGTCTAGAGAGAGTGAAAAAAAATCTCCCACCCCCCTCTTTTTTTTTCCTTTTCTATCAAAACTTACCGACTTAAGACATTTTGAATTTCATGAAATTTTAATTACTAACTGCCTTTGGCGACCAGTTTGGTTCCACTTGAATGAATACTAAGCATTAAACCATATTGTTTTTTTCATAATTTATTTTGATTGCTCGTTTTTTTGCCAAATTAGAAGATTCTGCTAGAGAAGTAGACACAGATGTCACACCACATTGGAACGGATGCAACAAAATGGCAATTACATGTGCCTCACATGGTAAGCCGGTTATCGTTATTTATTTATTAATAAACTGTTTGTTCACTTTTATTTTCTTTTTTTTTAAATGATATAAATTGTTTTATTCTATAATTATTAACTAAACTTTTTGTTATTTTCTTTTGAAAAAAATTGAAATTAGTTAAAAAATATGTATATAACTGGTATTTGAAAACGAAGTGTTTGACACATGGAGTCAGAAAAATAACGCGCTAATGTGGTTCGTGTATGACATCTGTACTGATAAATCAAGAACTCAGTATTTTTATGGTAGCCTGGCGCAGATAATAAATCGCCAAATTTTGTACCCGTGGCATTTTTTCGTATTTCAAATATAATAATATAATCCTTTCACTAACTTCATTTATAATAGATAACTTTAATTTGAAACTGAAAAGTTTAAAATTCATGACTTTTATTTGTTTTTTTAAGTAAAAAGAACAGAAAAAAATAATGATATTTTGAAGCTCATAATTGCAGCGAAGGAACAAAACATAAATAAATCCAATTTATTAAAGCCTAAATCTTACAAAAAAACTTTTGCACAGTAAATAAGATGCGTTTCATTTGGATGTTGTCATTAAGCAATTAACAAATAATCGTGATTTTCGAGCCACATTCGATAGCGTTATATATATATATATATATATATATGTATACAGTCGAGTCTCTATATAACGAAATCCACCGTTCTAGTAAAAAATTCGTTATATAGAGAAATTCGATGTACAGAGAATGATGTTAAAAATCGTATTTAATATGTGATATTTGAACAAATATTATTTTTAATCTTTTGAATTAAGTATTTGAAATATTTAAAAGTAAATATTAACCTAACATTTTATTTCTTAATTATTTAAGTTGTTTCAAAAAAGTGAATAGACATTTATTTGAAAGCTTAATGAAAATCAAATGAGGAAGACTTACATTAATTTCAGACGAAGAAATCTGAATTTTTTTGTTGTTTTGATTTTTAAATTGCTACACTCTCCAAAAAAAAAAAAAAAAAAGGCTCAACTTTTAGCAAGGAATGAAAAATTGCCGTTAACATTTTCCTCCATTTGAAGGCCTCTATTATATGCTTCTCATACGCTATCTCCTCTCTTACGTGTGTATCAATCCAATTGACTCTGTTTTGAGAAGGGTGTGGAAAGGTGTGTGGGAGGTGTGATGAATTCCTTGGATTTAAAGAACAAGGAGAGAAGTAATATAAAAAAAAACTCAGCACTGACGATAAATCAAAAATAAGTGATGGAAAATTGATTCCATATGATTTCGAAGATTTTTAAAACTGAATAAATTAAGACCAATTTATGAAAAAATTCGTTATATGGAGATAGATATTTCGCTATATAGAGACTGTTTTTAATGTAATCATGCGAAATAGTCCAGTCAATATAGTAAGTTCACCTCGGAATTCGAGATACCAAGCTGTAAGTCTGTAAATACTTGTATATTGACACCCTAAAAGTTGTCTCAAAACCTACATATGGTAGGGTGTACGCAACTATTAAATTCCAAGGTCAAAGGTCACAAAAATCGATTTTTTGCGCTTTTTTTGTAAATATCTCATTTCCTATAGATTTTTTGCTAGTTGTATTTATTATCATTATTGTAGAATACAAAATTCTCTACAAATTTTGTTTGAAAACATTTTTCATACATCGAACCGTTTTCGAGATAGAGGGCGGAGAGCGCGCGGTCACAGCATCACTTTAGGTCAAACGGTGCCTCCGGTCGAAAACGCGCCATATATCATTTTTTTTCCTATCCACTCTTTATTCAGTATTAATTTATTTAACAACACTTACCTGTCCATGTAATTGCAGAATTGTTAATGAAAATATAGGAATTATATTTGAATTTTAACCTAATTAATATAATATTAATAACTTCTTACATGATGAAAAAAAAAAAAATTATGAATTAATCGTTTTATTAAAAATACTATTAAATACATTTATTTTTATTAAAAGTAAAAAAATGGAATAAAGAGTACAAAAACTATAATTTATGTTTTTAATCATCTTCTTCCTCTTCATCGTTGTCTTTCGGTTGCTGGTAAATTTCAAACTGGTCTTCATTATCGTCTTCAACGACATTTGTCTCAAGTTGTTCCATGATTTCGGGGTCAAAGGTTTCATCTTCGTTAATGTCGCTCTGATATGGTTCTGCATTGAGACAAACTTGCCCATTACATTGGCCACAAGCTAAAGAGCATTGCAAGCCCACTTTCCTACATCCGCATCGCGAACCACAACCACTCTTGCAGTTGCAGAAAATTGTATTTAGCAAATCTTCTGAAGCAGGTGCTAAAATTGTCACGATAGGCTACAGAAAATAGTTTTGCATTGCCCAACCCCATACCTGGGGTTCCAAATCATGCCCTAACCAAGTTTGAACTTGATAATATACACGTTTGAAATGTTGATGAGAAGCTGCACTTGTTGGTGGAAGAATTGAAAGCTGCATAGGTTTATTAAGTTTTGTAGACTTGACGTAATGCATATAAGGAAGATGATCGAGACTTTTCACAGATTTCGAAGCATTATAGACTACCAATAAGATTTGAGTTCCACTCTCTAATAATCTCTGGGCCGAACTATTTTCTTCCTCAAATGCTGCAGCTAGTTCATCCAAATTCGTCAGTTTCTCAAAAACTATTAAAAATGATTTTTTTCCCTTTTTAAAAAGCGCAGAAGTTGTGTCACAGCCACTTAATGCATGCAGAAATAAAATATGTGTTTTGGAATGAGGATAATTACCAAAACTTTTAGTCGAGTATATCTCCGTTTTTACATTTCCTTTCCCAACATTTTTAAAGAAAATTTCTTGTTCGTAAGACAGTGTACGTCCAATTAAAATGACAAGTAAATCAATATCTTGACCTATTATGACTGCAGTTTTTTCAGGCTTTGATTCTTCAATTGCAGTTTCAACAATAAGAACATCCGCATCATCTCTGGCTTGTTTAGTAGTAATATTTGCAGCTTGTAATTTTTCAGTTAAGGTATTAATGAGCATATCTTTGTTATTTCGATTTGATAAGAATTTTTCTTGAGTAACTGGTACAACCATTGTTTCATCTAAACAGACTTTATACGTTTTTGAAAGTGCAGCAGTTCTTCTCTGCTGCTCCATAGCTTTTACGTTCTTACTGTAGTCTAAATAGCCGTCAAATACAACAATTATTTTGGAACTGTAATGCCTTTTTAAATAATTAATGTATTTATCAAAAATAATAGATAAAGTATCTTCTCTGCTCCATACAACATGATGAAGAAAAAATCCGCCATCAATAATGAACGTCACATTATTTTCATTGAGAAAAAAATCAATTGGGCTCATGTTGTCATACAATGACGATTTTGTTGTTTTTTTCATGCCATCATTATCAAATAGAGCTGTTGGATACGGACTCAATTAATATTGAAGATATTCCTCAAGATTACTTTCAAATTGTTTGCTGACAGTAATTCTTTGGAAGAGTAATAATGGAGCCACTGCAACTTTACAATCATTTATTTTTACAGATTTGTTAACACAGGAAAGCGGCATTACTTTTCGGAAGGTTTCAACTTTATTTCATGCATAATACAATTATACAATGCATAAAGAAAAAGATAAAATATAATATAATAGTTAATAAAAATTGATAAATATTTATAATCATTGATTTATCGATAGTTCATCAACTATATATGGCGCGTTTTCAACCGGAGGCACCGTTTGACCTGAAGTGATGCTGTGACCGCGCGCTCTCCGCCCTCTATCTCGAAAACGGTTCGACGTATGAAAAATGTTTTCAAACAAAATTTGTAGCGAATTTTGTATTCTACAATATTGATAATAAATACAAATAGCAAAAAACCTATAGGAAATGAGATATTTACAAAAAAAGCGCAAAAAACCGATTTTTGTGACCTTTGACCTTGGAATTTAATAGTTGCGTACACCCTACCATATGTAGGTTTTGAGACAACTTTTAGGGTGTCAATATACAAGTATTTACAGACTTACAGCTGGGTATCTCGAATTCCGAGATTCTTACCTAATTTAAGCTTAAATGACTGGACTAAAAAGGGGACCGTTCCTACTAAAAATTCGTTATATCGAGAAATCCGATGTATGGATTTTCGTTATAGAGACTCGACTGTATATAGATGACCTGCGCTAAAATAACTTCTTGTCATTTTTAATATGTGATGTAGTGGGGGGGTACACACGGGTATATGCCGTATATCGTCTGGATTTTTTCAAGAAATACCGTATAGCCTCTGTTTCTCAAGAAAGCTATAGTACATACACTCTAGGGTATACTCTCTGACTTGAGCGTACAACCTCTGCTTAGAGAGTATATTCTCTGTTTATTTTACGACTATATCCCTGTTTTTAATGCCAGAAAACACTGAAAAATTCGCTTTGAAAGAGAAAAGGGTTCCATAAAACTGTCTAGCCTAGAGATCAGTTGTTTACCCTCTTCTGATACTCCCAAGAGGTTCACATAGTCCACTTTGGCTCAAAATTCCAAAATTCAAGCTAATCGAGTGACAAAATAGTCTCAGGAGTTCCTGTAGATGGCAGCACCACAACAGGAATGAAACTGAAGGAATTCTCTGAAAAAGAACTCTGTCAATAGCAACTATCGTAGACACGAATTTTCACTAACATTTTTCAAAAAAAAAAAAAAAAAAAAAAAAAAAAAAAAAAAAGAAGTTTATAAATTATCTTTACATATAAGAAAAAAAAATAAACAAAAACACAAATTGTGATAAATGTACAAACAAATGTCATATTTTTCTTTGAATAACAATTCGGATAAAGCAGTAACAGTTCAATTTGTAGCAGTTTATAAATATAATATAACGAGTTTCTTGTAAGAAATGTAGATTAAAATAAAGCAACAGAAATTATACTGTTGCCAAAAAGTTATGTTTTTTTAAATGTAATGTATAAATAAAAGAAACTCAAAAAAGTTTGTAAAAGAAGTCCTGAATTAAGGAAGTTATGGAGTATTACACAAGAGTTCGAACATGAAACGGATTCAGTGCCAGTATTACCTACTAATAAGGGTTCACTATAAGATTAACAAACCTTTTCTTAATATATTTACGTATAATATATTGTAATACTTATGTATAAAAACAGTTGAGCCAAGTTATATGTGCCCGTGGGGCCTAAGCCCACCCAATAATTTTGAATTCTAGAGTACCCAATTTTCATTGTTCTATTTCGTTATTTATTTCATTATTATTTTATTATTCATTTTTCTCTCTAGAACAAAATTTATTTTGCCAGTGATCGCGCGTTTTAATTCTACGACTGACACACATTTATCCAAAATATCCAAAATGATAAAATTTTTATCTTTCTGCCGTTTCAATTTGATGTCATGTTCATGATATGATAATATTACAATAAATATTACTGTTTTTATAAGGAAAAACGCGTGAAAATATGATTTTAAAAAATTGCAATTATCTTAAAACATGATAACTTGACTTAAAAGTCCCATCTTTCACCAGCTGTCCACCCTTCAAAAAAAAAAAAAAAAAAAAAAAAAAAAACTGGTTGGGTACTTACGTATTAACGCCACCGCAGCAGAAGTTGCGCTATTGAGCCAATAAAGAGCAATCTTGTTGTTCAAACGCGCATAAAAATTGGCGTCAAAAAATGAGAAAAAAAAGCACTAAAGCACAAAAATGCGCTAAAAAATGGCGGCAAAAATCAGCAAACATTGACTTTCTCAGCAAACAACAAGGAATTCAAAAGATAACTGCGTGCGTTTGCAAACAACATGATATCTCTTTATTGGCACATTAGCAAAACTTCTGCTGCGGTGACGTTAATACGTAAGTACCACTGGTTGTACCACTTTACCAAAATATCTTTGAGCCCACCCAATATTTTTGAGCCAACCCAATATTTTTCAAAAGTTGGTGCCACTGTATAAAAATATTATACCTGATGGCCTCCTTAAATGTAAGTCAATTTTCATTGTACAGCCAACTTTTACTAATGCGGACTATAACAGTAAATTTATTATAACAGATGTAATTTTTCCATTTTTGAATTTTGGGTGAAAAAAGTCCGGGCCAGGATTCGAACCAGGGATGTACTGGCTGAAGCCACCAATGCTCTACCAACTGAGCTATCCCGGACACGAATACTGGAGGACTATTTCACCCAATTAACCTCAACGATCACTTCTGGTCTGATACTCTGGATCAGCTCCACAGAATAAGCTGAGACCTCCACAGCTGAGAGTTCATGCTATTGCAAACGTCATGGAACTGTTCGTGCAGACAATTCTTGTCTTGCAAATGACCACATTTCTTGACTCAGAGCTCGTGACGTAGTTGCACAATCCATTACGGCCATACGGATAACATGCCAGTCTTCTCTGCTGCTAGTGAAAGGGGGCGTTTGAGATCCCGTACGGCGTTCTGTATTACCTTCCTGAATTCATCGATTCTATATTCTGCAAGCAGTCATTGGATCTCGTCCAACGCGCGCAGCAATACAGCGGTACGATAAACCGCAATCCCAGTAGGCTGCAATTCGACCTTTATCAAGGTCAGAAACATGCTGGTACGCATTTCTCCTTCTTACACGAGTCATCACAACAATTTTTCACCAGGCAACAATGCTCAAATGCAATTTCTGTGTGAGAAACCGGCTGAATAATGTCCTCATTTAAACACATTGTAAGTGTCGCTACCGGCACCTGCTTTCTCAAAATGCGTTGAAAAGCTAATCATTTGCATATCACAGCATCTTCATCCTGTCGTTTGAATTTCACGTCTGTAGCATGTTGCCTTCATGGTGTAGCAATTTTAATGGCCAGTAGTGTAAATAACATGTTTTGAAGAATTTTTGTAGTTGTCTAAAAATTTTTAAGAAAGTCACATCTCAGTCACAATGTGACTCATTGAATGGTGGCATTTTGGTGACAGATGTGATGTGACCACAGTTACTCACAGTGACGTCACTGTGACGTCATGCTATGAGGATAAGCACCGTCGGTAGATAAAGGGTTAAGTTGACGTAACTCTTCTCATGTATAAACTTTGCTCAAAATATTTTCTCGCTCGGTGTTTGTTCAACAGAAAACATAAGTTTTCTGTTTATGAAGATTATTGACTCTTATTTGCGAATAACTTCTTCTTCAAATACTAATCAGAAACAAACCTATATCAATGTTCTAAAGAAAAAAAAAATTGTTTGTTTATAAGGGTAATCTCCGGAACAACCGAACTGATTTAACCCTTTCCGGTACGGGCAAATTCTGTTTGTAAAATGGTAAATTATCGACCGTCCCCGGAATATATAAACCACCTTTTTTAGAAATTAAGAATCTCTTAATTTAAGCTTTCATTATAAAAGAAAAAAATTATTAAAACTGTTGTTTTACTGTTGCCCATTGCAAGTTTGGAATTAAAATTAAGTATCCCGGACTGGGCAAAGTGTGCCGTAAAGGGATAAAAAATAATGGTAGTAAATTGATGATGAATGTCACTTTTTCACAAACCAGGAATACAAGCATTCATTTTCACGACTGAATTTTAATAGTATTTTTTACTTTATTAAATCTCAGAAATTCTGTCATTAAAAGGCAAGAAATGCTATTGAAATTTAGTGGCAGAAATCGATCATTTTTAGCTCAGTGCTACCATTCCTGCTCTGCATTTTGCAGCATTCTGTCTAGTCATTTGACCGTTTTTTGAAACTAGTTGGGGGCCACCATAATACTTATCTATCATGGATATGTATAATATAATATATGAAAATAAAACATGTGTAAACTATTTATGAAATGCGTTACAATTCCAAAACAAACTTTAAACGTATATTTAAATAAGTTTAATATACATAGCAATGCTTTATTAATGAAATGCTGATGAACCAATCTCGACAAATTACATAAAATGCCAAACTACTCAAGTAGTTTTGAATTGCATAAAAGAAACAACCTTATAACTGCAAAAATAATAATCATATTAACTAACAGTTTACTGCGTCGGATTAAGCGTCTCCTTTCCAATTAAAATATATCTTTGAATTGAAATTCGAATAAAATACAAGGGCATGAAAAATCGAAGAATATGGAAAACAGGATTACAAATATCTCGACAACTAATTATCCTATCGACTTCGTTCTTTATGAAAATGTTGTGTTATTTTGTTGCTTTTTACGTGCACACCTTAAAATAAAAAAATTTCGAAAATTTTTATCTACCTTTCATCAGAACGAATATTTCGAGAATCTGAAAAAAAAAACAGTTCCGAATAATCGAGTTTAGAGATATTAAATAGGCTTCGTCTCATTCTTACATACTAAGTACATACAAAATTTCAAGTCACTATCTCATTTTGTTCAGGAGATAGAGAGTTCGCAGATACATAGACGGACGGACGACATTTTTTTTTTCTAACAATATGTTTTTCGGAATCTCCAGTATCTGAAACGCGTAAATCCGTCATTTTTTTTTCAAAACGATTGCAAATTTTACCTTGTACTATGCGTAAGTAAAAACAGTTACATAACTATATTTTGACCATAAAATGGGCAATAATGTGATCAGATTAGCTTAAAATGACGGTTTGTGTAACCGTTTTGAATAAAATCGGTCAAATGACTGGACAGAATGCAGCAAATTTTTAACAGTGGGACAAACTCACTTTTAAATGTAAAAGTTTAAAGCGCAGAAATCGACAAAGTTTTCAGATATATATATATATATATATATATTAATAAAAAAAAATAAATAGAAGCACTATTTTTTTAGGGCATAAATAATAATGCATGCAAAATTTGTAAAATTATAAATTGAAATGAGTTTTGTAAATGTATCAGAAAGGTGTTTGGATTCTAAAAAGATTGGACTAAAGAACCGACAAGGCATTATTTTTTTTCCTTATTAATGAACAAAAAGTTTTTTAAAAATCTAATTTTAAGTGGATGAAATAGAAAAAAAAATGTGTTACAGTTATATTTTCACTATGATTTCCTTAAAAATGTCAAATTAGAAATTTTAACGATGAAGAAGCTAGAAGTTTTAATCAGAAATTCTAAAACGTAAATGCCAACTTACCATTTTATTATTTAAAATTTTAAAAATAAGAATTTTTTTTTTTGTTTGTCTTGCCAGTATTAGATATTACTTATTTTTGTAATGTAATAAAATCCAAGTACCAGTAATTGTTATAATTAATTAGATTGGTAGTAATAATAATAATAAAAAAATCTTAGGTAACTGGGAATGATAGCACTTCCTATAGATTTTCATAGTATAAACATGACGGTTAAATATACTAAAACAATGCTTTCAACTTATAATTTAGCGGCATTTTAATTTGTACAGTGATTTATAGAAAAAAAAAACTTTTGTTTGTTTGTTTACAGTTATAATTTTTTCAATTGAGGTGTAAAGTGTTCAGACAGGATTGGAATCGAAAATCTTTCGGCATAAGCAGTTGGTCCTCTGCCAATCGAGCTTTTCTGTATAATCTACCAGACATTTCTCACCCAGAGAAGCTTGTAAACTGTAATATCTAGTCTGGTATAGAATCAGAATGCTCTCCCTATTGAGTTAATCTGGATAAATCTAGCGAACATTTCTAAACCAGAGTAGCTTGTTGATTATGACATCTGATCTGATATCTGAATAAGGATGTTCTGCCAATTGAGTTATCCTGGACAAATCCAGTGAACTTTTATTATACAGAGAACTTTGTTGATTATGGCATCAGGTCTGATATCTGAATCAGAATTTTCTGCCAATTGAGCTATTTGGCAGCCCTTCCTCCTCATAGAACTTTGTTGATTATGACATCTGGTTGTCTGATGGGTGAGAAAGGCCTTCCAAATTTGTCCAAGATTTTCAAATGGTAAATCAATATGATTTAGATACCAGATCAGGTGTCATAATCAACAGGTTCTCTCAAAGTGAAAAAGGTCCGCACGATTTGTCTGGGTCAATCAGATATCTGAAGAGATGTCAAAACCAACAAGGTTCCCCGGGTAAAAACGATCCGCCAAATTTTTCTAAGATTTCTCAATTGGCAGAAATTTAGCAGCTTACTCCAAAAGGTTCCTGGTTCGAATTCTTCTCTAGACATTTTTCGACTCAATTCGAAAAATCACTACTCCTATGCATCGTATTTGATTTTTTGGAAGAGAATGAGAGCAAATGACTTGTGATGAAGGTGGATCTCTTTAACCCTTTTCGGTACAGTGGTCCAACTCCAGCACACCTAATTTTAACTCCAAGCTTGCAAACGGCACTAGTACTATTTTAATGAAATTTTGCTTTTACAATGAAAGCTTAAATTAAGGAGTTCTTAATTTCTAAAAAAGTCATTTGTAAATTCTGGTGTCAGTCAATAATTTCTCATTTTACGAACAGAATTTGTCTGTGCCAGAAAAGGTTAATAAATTATCAAATTTAGCTAATAATATTCAAGAATGAAATTTCTTGAAATTTTTACTTAATTAGTAATATAGTTAAATTGCCTGCAATTTGATTTCCAACTGCAGTTTAATTTAGCTCACAAATACCACATTGACACATTTTCATCAATCACGCGCATAAAATTACGTTTAAATTATGAATAACTTTATATAAGAACAATTCTTTATAATAATAGTCTATGTCACATGACTGTCATCAACAGTTTCGGGCTGACTGTTTCGTTTTTTAGCTCACAGGCTATCAAAGCCTGGGAGCTTATGTGTCCGTCCGTTCTGTATGTGCGTATGTGCGTAACGTGATAACTCATGATAAAAATATCGGATTCACTTGAAATTTTTTATATATGTACATTCTGATAAGGCGCTTCCCTGATTAGTTTTTGGAGTTTATTCGCTATGTATAAAAGGGGTAACGGGGGCTCATGCCCCTCCCCTTAATTTATATAAGTGGGTTTGTTTATGCAAAAATATCAGTTATCTTTTAAAATTTAGACATAGAATCACTCTGATAGGTGTTCTGAACTGATTAGTATTAGGTCATCATTGAATAAGTATAAAGAGGGGGAACGGGGGGCTCGTGCCCCTCCCCTTAATTGATATAAATGGGTTTTTTATGTAGACTTCTGAATTCTGATTTTTCAAACGGAATTAACACTTGGAAATGTAAGGCTGTAATGTACAATTAGTATGAGAAGCCTGTGAGCTCAATGCCATCAGTTTAACTGGGCAATATTCTTTTTTATTATATTTCAGACGGTTATTCCGGTACTTTAGCAAAGCGCAGGAGAAAAATTTCCAAATACTGCTCCATTGCTATTATTTCATTAATTACAACATTCCAACTCAAATGACTGTCATATATGCCTTGGCTTTTAATATGCAAAGCTTCCTTTCAATTAATAACAGAAGAACAAATAAATTAGCAAAACATTAATAAAAATGCAAATAAACCATTGATTTAAAAATGACTTGATGACGGAACAAACACGTGTAATGTGTTTAACATCAAGTGACTGTGATATATACGATTAGTCCTCATTGAAATTTAAGCTTATAGTTTGGCGATAGTTTTTTGGAGGATGACGCAAGCCAATAGTTCCAAATATCAAATTCTTGATTTCTCATTCAGAATCGTCCGATTTATCGAAGGATTGAGCAAGTAAAATGTAAATTAATTTATGAAAAACAGTAGCATGATACAATGCTTAACATGTATTTAAGAGAGACCAAATTGGTCGGAAAGGGAGGTTAGAATGTATATAAATAATGAATATTTCTAATCATTATTTTTTAGTTGTTTCTGAGAACACATCTCATTAAATGAATAGGAAATTTTCAGATATAATTTTAGAGCCCTTTGAAAAATGTAATATTTTCGATATTTTCAAATTGTACTTTTGCTCTTGGTAAAAGCTTTTATGACGATAGTTAATAATATCATAAATATTAAGCACAATCTTAGCACAATCTTTAAGTACTATATTGACATAGATGTGACTTATTTAATTTTATGTAAATGTAGAGACAGTTGGATATTTTATGCACCACTAATGAAATAGCGTTTCTTCCATATGGCTACTGCCTTAGACCTCATTAGTGGATTTAAATATTTCCGCGACTTCACATCTATTTCACTTTCTTCCAGTGTTTTATTATTGCCGATGCATAAATTTTCTCTGTAATGATGAACAATAGCCTGACTCGCTGGAACGAATCGTTCCTCACAACCAGGAATTGTTCGCCAGATACAATGTATACCTGCTACTTCTATCAAATAAGGCTTAGCAATGTATTTCGAACGTATTAAAAAGGGATAAATCAATTTTTCTCTGCGAATGTTAGTCTGAGTCTTAAAGGGTAATATCACAGAAGGCAAAACATCCGGTTTGTATTCGGCACAAAAAACACAACTTCTTAAAACAAAGCTAGCTGCATTTTTAGATGGAACGTCCAGATTTAATAGAAGTTCTCGTAAAGTCATTACGTGTCTCGGTGTGATAAATTCATCCAGATCAACAACTACTACGTACATGATTTCTTTCATGTTTCGATAGATACAATCATTTATGCTTGCCATCTGTCCTAGTGCCCACATGCTGTTTAAACTCTGGGGTAGAGACCACGGCAGTAGATCTATAGAATAGCCCTCCTCTGTCAACTCATTGAGATATTGGATTACTTCTTCAGAGGCATTGTAACTGTAAAATGTAAAATGGTTAATACCTAAAGCTTCGTAATATGCAATAAATTCAGTAATTCTGAATA
Organism: Maratus speculifer; assembly: GCA_964019185.1. Lineage (NCBI taxonomy): Eukaryota > Metazoa > Arthropoda > Arachnida > Araneae > Salticidae > Maratus > Maratus speculifer. The sequence goes on along the minus strand of OZ025291.1, from coordinate 306,408,149 downwards.
CATCACTGAAGTTAAACATTGGCCTGACACAAACACCAATATTTGGTGACGATATATCAACTTGTAATTTCTGAACTGTTAACCACGGAGGCTTATTTGACCACGAATCATTCCATCCCATGGGTACAACTGCTGCAAATGAAGGTAAATCATTGTCAGGCAACAGACATTTTATGTAAACTGCTCTGCTCGGTTTGATGTGATGCTCTATTAATATTTCGTAATCAAACGGAACTTCAAAAATTATGGAAGAATTATTTATCTTTAAAAGGCATTTTGTTAGATTAAGATCATTGCCCGGAAGCTTCAATCCACCAATTATTCTGACGAATGATTCATTTGGCAAACGAGTATCCCAGTAGGCAGAATAAATGTAAACATTATTTGACACTTTGCGCCAATCTTCGTTAGAATAGTTTTGCTTCCTTGAGGCACTTATTTGTTTCAAATATATATTTTCTGATGTGGTATGATAAACATTGTACTTGAGGATGAATGTGAATTCGTGAATTATACAAACTGTGAAAGTAAGGACAACTATGAAAGAAACATATGATAGTCGAGAAATAATGCATGCCAGCAGACTCTGCAATGAAGTTGAGCAGGCTCTTATAGATAGTGTATGCATGAGAATTTCTTGAGGAGTTCTGCCAGCAAAATCTGCAATGAAATCAAGTAACTTAATACACTCAATACAGATCAATACACTCATAAACATTTATCAAAATTTTTGAGTGACAGATTATAATAAGAAAATTAAATATATTAAGAAATCAATCAAAAGTAAAATTAAATGATCTTCATATTAGTTCTTAAAAAAATTCGCAGTTCATGTTTATTATCAGAAAAAAATCCTAGTTATGGAATTTATTTACTTAAAAAAAATGTTTGCTAGTTATGTTTGAACAGGGTACGAGCATATTATATAATTATTACAATTTAAACATATAATATTAATAATAATAAACAATATTGTCAGCGATTACTTCGGTAACTTGCCAAATTGGGATTTGTGAAATTTTGATCTTTAAAAATTTCCGAATAGAGGAAACTAAAGCACAATAGAAAAAAAAAGTGTGCGCTTGGATCATGAATATTGGTTTGTTTATTTTGATCACACTATTTTTTTCTTTAAAAAAATTTTATTTTACAGGAAAATGAAAAGCTATTCCTTAGAAGTGATTAGGAATATTTACAAATTTTGTGGATGTCATAAAATCACGCAAAATATTGCATTTTCAAAACATTTTTAAATGAAAACATTTTTAATTTGAAAACATTTTTTAAAAAGTAGACATTTCAAATACATTTTTTTAAGTGAAAATTTCTTTACCAAGCAAACATTTTATTATGAGTAACTATTTTCCTCGCAAACAAATCATTTTAAAAAGAAACTTTCTATATGAGGGGAATTCTTAACTGGCATGCAAATTTAGGTCCGAACGTAGTTCTGAATATAGTAGTAATATGTTATTTGTTAAGAATTATTTCATAAAATGGAAAAAAATTAAGCTTTACCACTTCCCAAACTAGACATTTGACAATCAACTCAATTTTCGAGTGAAAAATGTCCTCAAAATGTAAAATATTTAATACTTCGGCTGTACCAAAGCCTGAAAACTAATCTTTAACATATTATTATACCTTACTCCGTATTATCATCTGCCAATATTGATGCTCCTTTTTTTCACACTTACAGCAAAGCTTTTTACTAGCATAAGCTGTTAATCAGTCAGATTCCGAGTTGTCCTCGCTAATGTAAAACTTTTGGGCATAGAATGCAGACGTAAGTAAAAAAACGGGGATGGATCCAAAAAAGGATTATATAAGTAGTAATTTTTCTTTTAATAACGATAGACAGAAAATACAAAAAAAGAATCAAAAGTCTACTTGCAGATCATCTTTCTGCATAATCACCAAATCTCTTTGGGAATTTATCTGAATGCAGAACCAAATTGTTTAACCCGGCGTGGAAGAATTTTCATCCTTGTTTATTGAGCTAGTTCTTGGCATCTGTTTTCACACCACTGTTTAGACTACGTTGTTTCTGAGAAAAGCTCATTTTAATTTAGGAAAAAGCAATTAATGACTGGGTACCAAATCTGAGCTATATGGGGGATAATTCCAGATTCCCCACTTGAACTTTTGCAGCAATTGTTGAGTTTGACGATCAATATGGGATCTGGTATAGTCATGCAGAAAGATGACACTATCACTCATCATGCCAAAATTACTTTAGTCATAAGACCCGTATCAAGGCTCGCAAATCCAAGTGAGACCACTTTTCTTAAACGCAGTTTCAAATCACTCTGTCACGTCCTCAAATTTACACTACCTACCCGGGAAACAATTTCCCCAAAGTACCCTCATAGCATGCATGGTCACAGTGACGTCACAATGACGTCACTGTAAGTCATTTTGGTCACATCACATCTGTGACCAAAATGCCACCACTCAGTGATGTCACAATGTGACTGAAATGTGACTTTCTTAAAATTTTTTAGAAAATTACAAATATTCTTCAAAACATGTTATTTACTATAAACAACATGTTTCTAGCAATTTAAGTATCGTCGCTTTTGTCACAGTTTCATCACAATGTTAATGTCAAAGTAGTCACAAATGACACATGTTTCATAAATTTGTCACACCGTGACATCACAAAGTGGTCACAATGTAACGTCACAAACGAGCTCTAAAACGGCCATAACGACTTCACATTATAGTTAATGTGACTTCACATCGACGTCACGTGACGTCACATCGACAATCGATGGCCACAAAGTCACAATGTGACTTCACAACAATGTCGCAGTGACGTCACCATGCCTTACGGGATAATTACTCTTTAAGGCGACTTATTTACAGGGGTACAAGTTAAAATTGCAGCAAGCGCCACCTGCATCTCAAATTGGGTAACTCTTTGTGGGCGGATATAATTTACGACTTTGGGAAATCTCCCCTCTTTTTAGCGGGGTGATCAAACAGTCAGATGACTGGTACATGGATGACAGTTTTGGCACGTTATCTCCCATTTCACCAGTTCTCACAAAACCAAAATATTGATTCCTGAAGGCATTTTAAATGCATAGGAAAAGAAGAGGGAAAAAAACAGGCCAAACAAATAACGATAGCAAAAATGAAGTTCCTGAAGAGTTAAAAATGGACAGATCGTCTAATTAATTATCTAGAAATTGTATAAATTGTTCATCGATTTTTTTTTTTTTTTTTTTTTTTTTTTTCAAAATTTGTTTTTTAGTAGCAAAATTTATGTAAAAACTCCAGTATGTTGTACTTGTGTAGTTTTAAAATCTTAATTATTAAAATTGTAAACTATTATAATATTATAATAAATAATTTTATTTTTTACTGCTTTTACACAATTAATTATTAATAGAGTTTAAAAAAATTACCTATTTAGAAAATTGTATAACGAATGTAAATTGCATTAGGAATTCAAACTAGCATCAGAAAATAATTTAAATTGGAAAGAAAAAAAATATCAAGGAATCCATACACTATAATTAGTATAATCATTAACATTTATCATTTACCTTCTCAGAGTACCTCCTCTACAAAAAAGCTATATTTGTAATATTCTTCTTTTACCATTTTTCACATATTTATCATTAGATTTCGAAATGCATTCAAAACCAACAAACTGAAAAGTTCGTTATATTGTATATATGTAGCTTAAAAATAGCACTTCTTTAAATTAGTAGAATATTATAATGCATGTCATTTTATTACGTATATCATTTTTAAAGAATTATTAATAATGCTTGTTCTTATTCAGAAACTACATAATCGAAAAGTTGTTTTTTTTTTTTTTTTTTTTTTTTTTCCCCACTTTTTAGTAAAAGCATAAAATCGTTCAGTAAACTATGTCAAACTTGGCGATATGAACCGAATTACCGGAAGCGACAGCGCAGGAGAGGGAAAAAACAGCCTGGGACACATGAACTAGAAAACATGTACTTTATTTATTTTGGCTAATTACGCTTTTCACCAGGGTCGTACTGGCCCACCGGGCAACAAGGCAAATGCCCGGTACGCCCCCTTTTTTTTTTAAGCATTTTAAGTTGTGCATTCTCAAAGGCATAAAATTTCAAATATTTTCATTTGGCAAATTAAAAGTAATGACATATTTAGCATATCTTCTGTCAGACATTTAGTGCATAGGTTGTAGTTTTATATTTATTCTACTTTTTGTGGAAATACAAACGACGGAGAAAAGAACTGGAATGCCAATTTAAAAGAAGAGATTTCCATTGTAATTGGTATTGGTCCCATTGCCAGAGGCGCCCATGTTCAGATTTTCTTTTAGCGCGTTTGTAAAAATAACTATATAAAACTAATATCGTGTTTTTGTGATAATGGCGCCCTTGTTCAGATTTTTTTTAAGCGGCTTTTTAAAAAATATCTTTAGAAAAAAATTCGAGTTTATGGAATCGTGGCGCCTTTTGTCAGAATTTTTTTAGCGCCTCTTGTAAAAATAACTTTCAAAAAACTAATATCGTGTTTTGGGAAACATGGCGCCCTTGGTCAGACTTTATCAACACCTCTGTTAAAAAAAAAAAAAAAAAAAAAAAAAAAAAAAAAAAAAAATGTGTGCCACTTGGGGACTGCCGCGGTAAAGCTATTGCATAGCATTTTTTATCAACTTATGCAAAAATACCGCGTCAATGTCTGCTGAAGTCTATCGAAGGATACCTTCCCGAAGTCTGCCAAACTGAAACTTCGTTAGCCGGATTGTTAGGAATTTTTCTCGTTGCGGAATTCTTAAATTCGGTCGCCGCGCTCAAAGCCCGCGATAAAAGCTATGCAATAGCTTAATAAATTACCAAACAAAATTTGGTCGCGCTACGAAAATTAGATAGCGAGTTATAAGCATTTTAAATTTTTCGACCCTCACGGTGGGGGGGTCTCCTGTCACCAAAAATTAACAAACTGTCTCATAAAAAATTACCAAACAGAATTTGGCCGCGCTACGAAACTTAGATCGCGAGTTATAAACATTTTAAATTTTTCGACCCTCACCGTGGGGGTCTCCTGTCACCAAAAATTAACAAAATCTCATAATAAATTACCAAACAAAATTTGGCCGCGCTACGAAAATTAGATCGCGAGTTATAAGCATTTTAAATTTTTCGACTCTCACCGTGGTGGGGGTCTCCTGTCACCAAAAATTAACACTGTCTTATAATAAATTACCAAACAATATTTTGCCAAGCTACCAAAATTAGATCGCGAGTTATAAGCATTTTTAATTTTTTGACCCTCTCCGTGGGGTGTCTTCTGTCACCAACAATTAACAATGTCTCATAATAAATTACCAAACAAAATTTGGCCGCGCTACGAAAATTAGATCGCGAGTTATGAGCATTTTAAATTTTTCGATCCTCACCGTCTGGGGTCTCCTGTCACCAAACATTAACACTGTCTCCTAATAAATTACCAAACAAGTTTGGCCGCGCTACGAAGATTAGATCTCGAGTTATAAGCATTTTAAATTTTTCGACCCTCACCGTGGGGTGTATCCTGTCACCAGAAATTAACAATGTCTCATAATAAATTACCAAACAAAGTTTGGCCGCGCTACGAAAGTTAGATCGCGAGTTATAAGCATTTTAAATTTTTCGACCCTCACGGTGGGGGGGGGGGGTCTCTTGTCACCAAAATAAATAAGACCACCAAAATAAACACTGTCTCATAATAAATTACCAAACAAAATTTGGCCGCGCTATGAAAATTAGATCATAAGAAACATAAGTTTGAGACTTGATATTCTAATATCTGAAAAATACCGCGTCAATGTCTGCCGAAGTCTACCGAAGGATACCGTTCCGAAGTTTTCCGAAAGGAAACGACGTTAGCCGAGTGTTAGGTTTTTTCGTTACCGATGTGTTAGGATTTTTCGCGTTACGGAATTTTTGGATTCGGTCACCGCGCTCAAAGCCCGCGATAAAAGCTATGCAATCCTTCTATAGTAAAAAAAAAACTAGCCTTAAAAGGAATGACTCCTGGAATGATGCTGATGTGGAAGATTTCCGGAACTAACGAATCCGGGTTGTCCACTCCTTCCATGAGTCGAATAGACCAATCAGGAAAGGGCTCCGTCTATGCATCACCGTATGGGTTACCATAAAGAGAGGAAAGGTTACCATCGCCAACAATCGTCAAGTTTGTCGCCAACTTGGCGATATATCGCCAGATTTGGCGACCAAAATTAGTTGTTAAAAGTGACGCCAACTTGGCGATAACTGTAATATTTCGCCAAATTTTTAATTTCTTTACAACACCAGTCGTTTCATACATCATTTGAGAGGTTTGCAACTGCTTATTCATATAATGGATGTCTTGTGTGTTATCCCCCATTCTGCTCCCCAGGGGGAGCACATTTTTAATTTCTTTACAACACCAGTCGTGTTACACAAGATTTGAAAGGTCTGCAACTGCTTATTCATATTATGGATGTCTTGTGTGTCATCCCCACACTCTGCTCTCCCCTGGGGGGGGGTCACATTTTTAATTTCTTTACAACACCAGTTGTGTGACGCATCATTTGAAAGTTCTGCAACTGCTTATTCATTTTATGGATGTGTTGTGTGTCATTCCCCCACTCTGCCCCCCCAGGGGGGCACATTTTTAATTTCTTCACAACACCAATTGTGTGACAAATCATTTAAGAGGTCTGCAAATGCTTATTCATATTACGGATATCTTGTGTGTAACCCCCCTCTGCCCCCCCAGGGGGGCACATTTTTAATTTCTTTACAACACCAGTCGTGTGACATATCATTTGAGAGGTCTGCAGCTGCTTATTCATATTATGGATGTATTTTGTGTCGCCCCCCACTCTGCCCCCCAGGGGGGCACATTTTTAATTTCTTTACAACACCAGTCGTGTGACACATCATTTGAAAGGTCTGCAACTGCTTATTCATACCATGGGGTATTGGCGAGCACAGCAAGCAGGGGTAGCCAATAATTTGGAATCGCGAAGCGATTACGCGGGGGGTTGGCGAGCATAGCGAGCAGGGGGGCGGAGCCCCCCTAGTAGCTTAAAAAAAACTAATATTATGTTTTATGTAATCATGGCGTCCTTCTTTAGATCTTTTTCAGCGCCTCTTAAAAAGAACTTATAAAAAACTCTGCTGTTGCCTTCAACTTCAACTATTTGTGAATAGCCGGCTTAGTAGAATGCAAGTTTCCGTCGCTGCACGAGTCACCAATAGACAAAAAAAAAGAAAAAAAAATACTACGAAAAATCGGGAAAATTACTCAAAAATCGCTATCGCAGCGCCCCTTTCCTGAGGATTATTTTTAAATTGAAGAAGGATCTGCTGGCCATAGCCATAAACACGCAGGGAAAATTTTAGCTCAATTCTATGCATAGTTTCATGCAGGGCCGTAACTATAAACTTGGGGGCCCCGGGGCAAAACCTCCGGGGGGGGCCCCCAGGGAGGGCAAATTGAAACTTTGCCCCGGGCATAGTTTCTTTTCTCGCACACCGTTGTTTAAATGTACATAGTATGATAAGCCCCAAAATGACTAAAAAATGTAGAATTGGACAACTCTACTCGGCAGGCACTTGGCGGCGACGCCATTTTTGCCGATCCCACTGAAGTTAGCATAGGTAAGAAAATACGGACTTCTGATTGGTTGAATACTTTAAAGAGCATTTTAATTAGGTTCATTTTTGAGTATATATAACTTAATCATGCGTGTTTAAAAACCTTTTGAAAGATGGATTGTGATATTTTTTTTTTCGATTTTATGTATTTATTAATAGACTAGTTGACCCATCCGGCATTGCCCGGGACACGTTATGATAACCTTAAGCAAACAATTAACACTTTAGATCTACAATTAGTCAAAATTAAGCATAGGATATGAATTATTCGTTAAATAATACTTTAAAGAAATGCATAAAAAAATGAGTAAATGCTTTGGTCTAAAAAAAAAGGCCTTTGGACCTCAATAAAAACATCAGGGTGTAGGTTCTGAAATAAGAGTCCAAAATTCAACTTTAAATTTATGCATTGAGAAGGTTTGATAATAAGTGGGTGAAATATGTAGAACAAAAATTTCAAGGTGCCTGAGCCGAGACCATAGGGAGTCTCAGGCTTTTAAATGGAATGTAAGAAATGGGAATAACTAAGTGAAAAAATAGTTCCAAAAATGAAGATTTGATTAAGAGAGGGCAGTTTAATAGCAATTTATGGTGCAAAGTCTTCAAGGGGCTAGGAACTTATTTCGCATGTAGTTGGGTATAAAATATTTTTTGTAGTTATTAAAGTAATGGGAGGACGCTAAAGCAATGTGAAAGAAAATTGCAAGCAATCCGGATCATTTTTAAAGAATTGCACCAACGGCCCCAAGAACGCGATTGATATTCAAAATTGGTGCTAGCTAGACTATGACGGTTTATTAGTAGCTGAGGGATTTAAGAAGTTGTTTAAAAAAAGCGAATTAATTGAACCATTTTAAAGGGATTTATAATAAGGGCCCAAAAAGGACAACTGACAGTTAAAAAGAGGGCCCTAACAGGAAAACATGTTAAAATATTTTAGTACTTCGCTCTTTAGATCAACAATTAGTCAAAATTAATCATAGGGTATGAATTATTCATTTTAATAATATTTTATCGAAATGCACAAATTGATTCGGAAAATGTTTAAAAAAGGGGTCCTAGCCGCGGATGAAAATATGAGAATCTTGTCCCTGAAAGAAGAGTCCAAGACTCAATTTTAAAAATTTTGCACTGAGAAGGGGATAATTTAAAGAGTGAACTGTGTTTGCCTCACAAAATGTTCAGGGGCCCTAGACTGAGCCCTATGATTCCACAGGAGGCCAAAGTGTTTTATATGGAATGTCAAAACATTAAAATATCTAAATGAATAAAGAATCCTAAAAATGAAGATCGGATTAAAAGGAAACAATTTATTAACAATTTATTATTACAAAAACTTCAACGGGCCCCAAGGGGCCAGGAATTTATTTTGCATGTAGTTGGGTATAAAGATATTTTTTGTAGTTATTAAACTGATGAAAAGACGCTATAACTATGTTAAATAAAATTGAAAGCAATTTGGTTCATGTTTAAAGGAGCTGCATCAAGGGCCTCAAGAAAGCAATTGACAAACAAAATTAATGGTAGCTGAAGTCTGAGAAATTCTTTTGTCGTTCATGTAATAGGTGGAGAGAGGACATAAAAAATTGATAGAAAAAAAAAAGCTAGTGAATTGGACCATTTTTAAGGGAGCTATAATATGGGGCCCTGTAGGGACCAACTGACAGTTAAATCCAGGGTCCCAATATGAAACCATGTTAAAATATTTTAGTACATAGCGCTTTAGATCTTTAATTAGTCAAAATTAAGTATATAGTAGGAACTATTCTTTGTAATGATATAATTTTTTAAATGCACCAATTGATTGGGCAAATGTATAAAAAGGGACCCTAGGGTCCGAATAAAAACATCAGGTTTTCGGGATTGGTTCTTAAAGAAGAGTCCCAGGCAACTTTAAAATTTTGCACTAAGAAGATCAGAAATATAGGAAGTGAAATATATTTATTTCACAAAATGTTGAGGGGCCCTGGGCTGGACCCTATGATTCCAGAGGCGAACACAGTGTCTTGTATAGAATGTCAAAACATTAAAATATCTAAATGAATAAAGAATCCTAAAAATGAAGATCATATTAAAAGGAAGCAATTTATTGACAATTTATTATTACAAAAACTTCAAGGGGGGCTGTACCAGGCCCTAAAGGGCCAGAAAATTATTTCGCATGTAGTTGGGTATAAAAATATTTGTGTAGTTGTTAAAATAATGGGAAGATGTTTAAACTATGTTGAATAAAATTGAAAGCAATTTGGAACATTTTTAAAGAAGCTGCACCAAGAGCTCCAAGAAAGCGATTAATATTCTTAAATAGTGGTAGCTGAAGTCTAAAAAAATTTTTTTGTTGTTCATGTCGTAGTTGGAGAACCTAAAAAGTTGTTAAAAAAAGCTAGTGAATCCGACCATTTTTAAGGGAGCTATGATAGAGGGCCCTATAGGGGCCAACTGACAAATACAATCAGGGCCCTAACATGAAAACATGTTAAAATGTTTTACTACATAACGCTTTAGACCTTTAATTAGTCAAAATTAAGCATAGCTTATGAATTATTTGCAGGAATAATATATTTTTTTAAATGCACCAATTGTTTGAGTAAGCGTTAAAAAAAGGGCCCCAGGGCCCGTATAAAAATATCAGGGTGTTGGTCCTGACATAAGATCCAAGTTTCAGCTTTAAAAATTTGAACTAAGAAGGTGAGAAATTTAGGGAGTGAAAAATGTTTAGCGCACAAAAAGATCAAGCGGCCCTGGGTCGGCCCTGTGATTATCTAGGGGGCCCCAGTGTCTTACATGGAATGTAAAAATTTGAAAATATCTAAATGGAACAGGTATCCCAAAAATGAAGATCGAAATTAATGGAAGCAATTTATTAACAATTTACTATCACAAAGACTAAAAGGGGCCCTAAAACGGGCCCCAAGAGTCCAAGGTCATAACTGAAGAGTAAAAAGGCGAAAATATCTAAAAGGAGAAAAGTACCTCCAAACGGAAAAATTAGATAAAATCTCTAGATAATGTGGATCGGATATTTTTATCATGGGTTATCGCGTTACGCACGTACATACAGAACGGGCGGGCACATAAGCTCTCAGGCTATGATAGCCTGTGAGCTAAAAATGGCACAGACATCGCTATCGCAACACCCAATTCCGGCGAAATATTACTAAATTGAAAGAAAACTTGTTTGCCATAGCCAAAAACATGCACAAAATATTTGGTTTGATTCTATGCATAACTTCACACTTTATGATAGTATTATAGCGACGCACGGACAGATACACATTTTGTATAAGCATGTCTTTTGGAATCTCTGACCCCAAAAACGTGTAAATCCGTAGAAAAAAAAAATTGATTACAATACTTTCTTCTATCTGCAATAGAAAAAAATATAAATAAATGGGTGCGAGGGGAGGCTAATATTATTTATATTTTCTGAGGAAATTTTGGTCAGTGTTAAAAAGTTAATACATCTAAATATCCGAAATTAAATCAACAATTATTAAAAGGAGGCTTCTTAGTTCTATTAAATAAATTTTGTTTAAAAATATATATAATCATATGAATTCAAGATTCGTTTGCTGAAAAAAGGCCAAAGTGTGCATATTGCTGAAGGTAATCGCCTCTTCCCAGAAACAGTAGACTCCTTTGGACATATTTTCATTTAAAAACATAAAATCATTCAATACCGTTTTTAAATAAAATTAACATTTTTAATTTGATTTTTTAAAAAGTCTTTTAAATAAATCTGAATATTTTAGAGTTCATATCATATATTTATGTTAAATCGATATTGCTTTCCTTCGAAAACACAACCCTTATATGTTTATTTATGAAAATTTGCTGGATTAATAATGTAATTTATCGCCTATGGTATTTTTTTTTTAAATAACAAACAGTGTTAATGTTAAAACGTCATAAAACATTACGCAAGCAAGGGGGGGGGGGGTAGCATTTGCTTATTTTTCCTTAGAAGAGGAAGCGAGGTATACAAAATGTCTAAAAATATGCTTGCGTAATATTTGAACGTTCCCATGAATAAATTTGAACATTTTTATTCAGGGTTGGCATGATTTAAATCAACTGATTTAAATCTAGATTTAAATCAACTGATTTAAAAAAAATCATTTGATTTAAATAAATTTTTTTTAATTTCACATGAATGGACATATCAAAGGAAAATTTGAGTAAAAAGTTAGAAAATGTATTAGATAACGATAGAATTACAAAATTTAAAGCAAGATATGAACAAACTATTAATGGCTGTCATTTTGCTGGAGTTTTATTAAGGTTCTTTCTTTTAAATCAAAATGAAATGAAACTTAATGTAAGGAAAATAGTGAAGATTTGGCATTCATTAAAGAAGATTGTCTAAATCTTCTCCCCACTGTAGCACATTTTCAAGCAAAAAACGGCCCATTCCAAAAATTACCATTGCTTGAGAAAAAAGTTTCTGATATTATGACAGATTATGATTAGCGGAAATCCTTTTATGTAATGGGAGGTAAAGAGAGAATCAGCGAAATTGAAATTGAATTTATTTACCAAATAACAACAACCGTGGCTTCATCTACTGGAGTAAAAAGACAATTTTCTTCTTTTGGAGTAGTTCATTCAAGCCTTCATAATAAATTAGGAGTAGACAAAGCTTCTAAATTAGTGTTTTTGTTCAAACAATTAAATCCCTGATTTTTTCCCATTTGCTTAAGAAATATAGAATTAATTGTGATTTTTATCCCTTAATAAAATAGCTTGCATTAAATGAATACAGTAGATTTCCTCAAATCCGCACAGCTTGGGAACAGAGGTTGTGTGGATTTTAGAATTTTGTGGATTTCTGGTCATCGGTTTGTTTACATTTTTAAACATTAATTTGATTGTAATTAATAATGCAACTGAAGTTAATGAATGCTTATAATATAGTAAAACATTAAAACAATTATGTAAGTTAATAAACTATAATAATAAAAATTTAGATAATTAAAAATGATTAAAATATTGAAAGCAACAAAGATGAAGTAAATAATCAATAATGTATAAATAAATATTTATTATAAAGATGAGATGCATTTTTTCCTAAATTATTCAACGAACTTGCCCCATAAAGGTGCACTACTAATTCACATCAATATCATAAAATATAGAAGTTTTATTTCGGTTTAACCAAACTCAACAATAAAACAAGTATGAAAAATCATGCGTTAAGCATAGATTATGAAGCACTTTCCAACACTTAATGAAATCTTTAACAAAACTTTGTTATTTAGGGAAATAATAGTGTATAGCCAAATATACCCAAATATGTATTCCAGTACATTAGAACAGCCCTGTATTTCATATGTCAGTTCATATAACGGGAAAATTTAGTTTAGCAAGAAAATACCCAGTAGCTTGAGATTTCTTTTTCAGAAATTCATACTATTAGATGGAAACATACTTGAATACTTTTGTTCAGCCCTGTAGTTTACATTGTACTTTTATTACACGTCAGCATTAGGCTAAATTTATTGTAACCTAAAACACTTTTAAAACAACTGAAATCACATTCTCATAAATCATCATTCATACGCGTCCATGTACCGAATTCTTTGCGTGGCCCTGTATATCCTTTTATCTATATTCTGCAAACATTTCTCAGTAAATTGAAGGAAGCTCAGCGTAAAAATGCATAGCTTATTTAAGAACCACGTTTAAATAATTTACGCTCATATTCAGTAACGTTGGTGAGCTCTTTATGGGTAGCCCTGTATATCAACTATAACATTTATACACACCATATAATGTGCATATATTTAGCGAAATATAAACGGGCATATCATAATTAAAATGCATTTCATCCCTCCATCAGCCATCATCGGACACATATACGGTACTTCGGAAAAAATATACTATTTGAAATCTTTTGTGTGGCCCTGCAAATGCTATGTTCTTCATATTATGCAAGACAGTAGCGTATAATTTATATTAAGCTTCAGAGACATATATCAATTTTATTATACATGAAAGAGCTTAATATATTTAAAATATGTAATGGGAAAATTTTGATTCGCCCTGTAGATAAACTAATCATGGTAGAAACTTCATTTTCGATAGGACTTGTGCTAGGGTAAACGCCAATAACGTCCTAAAATTTCATGGCAATCCGAGTATATTAACGATTTTTCCCCATAGGCCGTAATGTAATGGGAAACTTTTGATTCGCCCTGTAGATAAACTAATGATGGTAGAAACTTCATTTTCGATAGAACTTGTGCTAGGGTAAACGTCAATAACGTCCTAAAATTTCATGGCAATCGGAGCATATTAACGATTTTTCCCCATAGGCCGTAATGTAATGGGAAACTTTTGATTCTCTCTGTAGATAAACTAATCATGGTAGATACTTCATTTTCAATAGGGTTCGTGCTAGGGTAAACCTCAATAACGTCCTAAAATTTCATGGCAATCCGAGTATATTAACGATTTTTCCCCATAGGCCGTAATGTAATGGGAAACTTTTGATTCTCCCTGTAGATAAACTAATCATGGTAGATACTTCATTTTCAATAGGGTTTGTGCTAGGGTAAACCTCAATAACGTCCTAAAATTTCATGGCAATCCGAGTATATTAACGATTTTTCCCCATAGGCCGTAATGTAATGGGAAACTTTTGATTCGCCCTGTAGATAAACTAATCATGGTAGATACTTCATTTTCAATAGGGTTTGTGCTATGGTAAACATCAATAACGTATAAAAATTTCATAGCAATCCGAGTATATTTACGGGAGTTAGAGCGCGGACAGACGGACAGACGGCCAGACAAACCGAATGCATAAGCACTTTTCAACTTTGTTGGAAAGTGCTAAAAAGGTTGATGAATGTATAAATGCATTTTGCAAAAAGATTGTGATCACCACTGATATTAGCAATACCTTGAATTTTTTTCAGAAATAAATTTATTCTTCCGTTATGAAAAAGCATGAATTTAGCAATATTAATGAAAGTTACAGATTAAAATATACATAGAATCGATATAAAAATAAAAAAGTCAAATTTTGTCCCTATACCTGACCTGAGAGCTTCATTGTTTACATCTGTAAATTATGTGCGGATTTTAGAGAATTGTGGATATTAGGGCAGCGGATTTGAGGGAGTCTACTGTATTTAATTTGTTTTTTAAATTTTGCCAGTTTCTATTCATTTACAACATATTTAAATTTATTTCTTATTTGTTATTTAGTATGCACAATTCATTTACAAAAGAATAGAATGGGTTTAGATTAAAGACTAGATGTTTAATTTTTAGTACCAATCAGTAACTAGAATATAATGTTTTCTTAACTATATAATTATTTCTTATATTATTTTTATAAATTATAAATATTATTTATTCTTTTTTAGTTATTTATTATAAAAAACTGCTTTATGTATTGTAAAAACATAAAAACACAGTAATTAAATATAGGATTCTAAAAAAATCAAATAAATCCGATTTAAATAAAAAAAATCTGATTTTAATCAAATAAATCCGATTTTTTTATTTTTTTTTTAAAAAATCATGATTTTTTTCCAACCCTGTTTTTAATAAAAGATTTTTTTTTTTTAAATCAATATTTTGTTTTTCATATTTTTCCTTTAAATTCTTTTTTTGTATATTCGAAATTGTTATTCTGAAACTGAAGTTGATTTTATTAGCAATGGAAACAAATAACATAATTCGTGATTTAATTTTTTTTTTTAAATTTATCTTCCTGATAAGCTATGTATTAAACTACATTAAATTAATTAAAAAATGTAAACAATAAAATATCAACAACACAGTTATTAGAATAATATATCCAAAAATAAACGGATTGCAAATACATAATTTTTTTTAACAGATATGGAAAAAACTACTTTTTTTATAATGAGAAAAACAAAACAATAGTATAATACAGAATTATAAAGAATATTTATAAAGCTAATAAAAGAATGTCATTTCATTCTTATCTGTTTTTTCAATAAGATAAATATTGCCCTCTTTTGCATATTTTAGCTGATAAATACAGGCGTCCTCCTTTTCCATAGTAAAATCTTCAGCAAATCTTTCTTGAAATAAAGCAAAGAAGCAAAACAGAAAATGTTCGCTTGCTTTCACTTCACCTCGAATGAGAAGTCTCCCAAAGTTTACATTATTAGAAGGTGGTGGTCAAAAGGAGAGGGTGTAATTTGACTCTTTATTGCAGTCACGTGACACACGGTCAAAAGAGAGATAGAGAGATAAAGTGAATAATAAAGGGGGATATCTTTGAATGACCTATTCAAAAGTACTATGCCAAGAATGAATTCTTTTGCAAAAATCTGGCGTCTTTCTACTTTTAGCAACCCTACACCCCCCGGTGCGAATCCTCTTACATCGGGAGCTAAACTAATATATTTGATAATGCTGACAGCTTGACAGTTTTGTAAAGGATTTTTGATGTAACTAATTTTAATTTAAGAATTACAACGTTTTAATTAGAATAAAATTGAAAAGTTGCTTAATTACGTAAAAGAAAACAAATCAAATTTTGCATGCATAAGCTCTAAATTTGTATATCTTTCTTCAATCCAAAGTTATAAACGAATAAAGACAACACATCTCACTTTTTGGGGTTTTTTGAAACTTTAACATGAATTTAAAAATACTTAAAACTGTTTTAAAAATATTTTAAGCTTATAATGATGTGAAGAGCTTTCGAATTTATATGCTGAAAAAAAGAAAATTCTGAAATTTTGATATTTGAATGAAAGAACAGCGATCTATTTTTCTCCCATAGACTAACATGGGAATCGACAACGTAGCTTCTCTTCGAGTAAGTCCCCTTAAATTCTACTACACGTAACCCTTTCTCCGGATTCATTCATGTATCGCCTGAGAAAATTAATATTGTTAACTTCATTTTTCTGTGCAATCTTCTTACAGGATGTCTCCTTTAATCCGTTAGTTTTCAAAATATTTCAAAAATATTAAAGCGTAATGTTATGTGAAATGCTAAAAAATTACTCGCAGTTCGTCAGTTTTTAACACTTTATATGAAATTAAGTATATATATTTTAGAAAAATTTTGAAAAGAAAGAAAAAAAAGAAATATCCTTTGAGAAGAGTGCACACACAAAAAAAGTAAAAAATATTAATTTCCTGAAGAAATGATAGGCGGTATACATATAAATGCAATCTAAATCCCTAAGTTTACCTTTGTGAGAGAAGCTGACTGACTAACACTCTTAATTTTTAGGAAGATTAACTGATCTAAATAAAGAAAAATCCTACAATATGTTCGTCGATCTTAATCTCCTCCTAAAACTGAAACTAACCATCTGCCGGGAAAAAATGCATCTCTCAACACACTCAAACGTGCATCTCAGTACTGCTTGGCCCAATAAATCCTGTACACGACAATTTGACACAATGATGATTACTTAAAAATATATATTATCAATATATATTAAAAATATATATTATCAAAAATATATATTATCAATATATAATCTACGCTGGTGTCCAAAAGTTAAGCATAATTGGTAATTAAGTAAGTAATGAAAGAAATATAAATCGAAATGTGGTGAAACTCCAGATATATTTTCGCGAAGAGTTTTCCCCGAAATCGAACAGGGGACCGTAAACAAATTGAAAAAGAACGAAGATCTTTTGGATAACCCTGTCAAAACTAATGTAGCAAAAACGTTCAAACTGTACATTATGATTAAGTGGCTTATTGTAATGTACTGTGTTTATTTTTATAAGGATAGCATGTATACTCGTAGAGAAATTAATATTTTTATAAAAACAGTCCTAAGTTTTTTGCTTATAATTTGCAGAGTTCTTAATATAAAATAATGTTCTTTTCTGAAAATATGACAAACATCATTGTACACAATACCCTGTCATCAGAATTAAAAAATAATAAAAATTGTATGAAAAATGAGTAGGTTTAGTAAATAATTTTTCATTGCGCATGCGTCAACGATATCAAAATTTCATTTGCATATTGTGTTAGCTAAATGCATAGAGCAACTTCTGTAAAAGTTTCAAAAACATAGCATGAAAATTGTGAAAATGGTCGTCTATAGAATCAACTCAAAATCCGTTATTCCTAAAAGGAAGCAAAACAATCAGGGGTTTTATCCAAATATAGTTGTACGTGCAATATTGTGTAGGCACTAAACAATGGAATATGGATACAGCCCCTCATCTTTTTGCTTCATTTAGGGAATAAAGGATTTTGATCTCATTTTATCAACGATAATTTTCAGAATTTTCAAGCTATGTTTTTGAAACTTTTACAGAAGTTGCTCTATACATTTAGCTAACACAATATGCAAATGAAATTTTGATATCGTTGACGCATGCGCAATGAAAAATTATTTACTAAACCAATGAAAAATTATTTACTAAACCTACTGATTTTTCATACAATTTTTATTAGTTTTAAATTCTGATGATAGGGTATTATGCACAATGATGTTTGTCATATTTTCAGAGAAGAACATTATTTTATATTAAGAACTCTGCAAATTATAAGCAAAAAACTTGAGACTGTTTTTATAAAAACCTTAATTTCTCAACGAGTATACATGCTATCCTTATAAAAATAAACACAGTACATTAAAATAAGCCACTTAATCATAATGTGTAGTTTGAACGCTTTTGCTACGTTAGTTTTGACAGGGTTATCCAAAAGATCTTCGTTCTTTTTCAATTTGTTGACGGTCCCCTGTTCGATTTCGGGGAAAACTCTTCGCGAAAATATGTGACACATGCTATTTTGTTTACACACCTGGAGTTTCACCAGATTTCGATTTATATTTCTTTCATTACTTACTTAATTACCAATTATGCTTAACTTTTGGACACCAGTGTATAATATTATCAAAAAGGGTCTATTTTTTTGGATATCACTCCCGTGTCCAGTGGTGTAGTCATAAAAAAATCAGAGGGTATATGCTCTAAGCAGAGGATACACGCTCAAAGCAGAGGGTATACTCTAGAGTGTATACAAAATAGCTTTCTTGTGAAACAGAGAGTATATGGTATTCCTTTAAAAAATCCAGAAGATATACGGCGTATACCCCTGTACACCTTCTACTACACCCTTGCCAGTGTCATTTTCTTACTCATATGCCCCAGGAAATTTGTGCTCGACGTTACTTAAAAAATGTGTCTTCAAAATAGGTCTGGCTTGTTAAGTCTCATTTTTGGTGTCATTTTCTTATTCATTAAAAATAAGTGATGATTAATGGTCTTGGCGTAATATATCAGTTTGATCGAATATCTTAGTTTGCTGAGTCATATTACTGATCGATCAACGTAGCAGACTTTATTTAGATATTTATACAAAAACCTTGTTCCAACTCTACAATAACCGATAGTAGTGTTCATGTACCCCAGATAAATATATTTATTACTAGTCATTTTTTCTAGTGACATGTTAATTATAATTTGCTTCTAGGTATTTAAATTTTATCCTAATTTTACCCTTCTGTTGCACTGAAATAACTGTTCACTATACAGAGTGATTAATAAATATTGAAACAATAGGCTGTTTCCTTAAAAAATGCCCCTACATTTGTATTTCTAATAGCAAAGTTTCATAAAAAAAGATGCCAAATATGAAGTTGCAACTCTATTGGGGGGAAGGGTCAATTAAAAAATTTTGAAAATTAAATTTTTATACTGTCTCTATTCGGTAAAAATTCCAACCAGTAAAACTTTCCTTATCCATATTCCATCTTCATATCTGCAAATCTCACAGAGTTATGGCCGTTTAAATTAAGGGTAAGGTTTTAAGAGATTAAATACAAACTGAAATGCCTGCAATTCAAAAACCAATGTTACATTAAGAGTTCTAGGAAGCATTAAAAAAATATATTTATTGAGTTAGAATTTTGATTTTTCCCCCTTTTTTGTAATGTTTAATCATAAAAATTTCAAACAAAATTACATCCTAAAATTTCTCATAGAGTTTAATTTTTTTTTTAACTGGTTGGTATTTTTTTAAGTGGGGTAATTTAAAATCGTTATAACTCGAAACATTATCCATCGGTTTTATATATTTTTTTCATTTAATTAAAGAAAAAAAAAACAATTTTAGTTTTGTTTCAGGATTTTTTCAAATATTAATTTTAAAAATATTTATTTTAAAAATGATGTAACTTATTTTTTTAAAAATCATATGTACAAAATAAAATATTTTTCAAATTTGCGAAATAAAATTAATGTAAAATAATAAAAAAGAGACATATTCCATGTTTGCATTTTATTTCTTTAACGATGCGTTTTTCTAACATACAGATTAGGAGTTTTTTCATAACTTTACCTCTCACAGCTTTAAACTTTTTGTCGTCCCGGCGAGGCCGTTAAAAAAGACTCTATCCTGGGGCCGGGATAGACCAGGGTTGGTATAAAAATTAAATTTTCGTATTTTTCAAATAGACTCCCACCTCCTTCCTCTCAATAGAGTTGCAACATATATCATCATATTTTGCATCTTTTTATGAAACTTTTGAATGACATCTTTTCACCCTAATTAAGGGTGTCATTCTGGCTCCCGTAGGGGTGCCACCAGTGAGACGAGCCTTTCACCCTTAAAAGGTGCAATGTGTCACCTGTAGTTTTAACAGTGTGCACTTAAACACTTCGCTCTGAAGAGAATTCGTAGAGCAGAAATCAACTAAAATTCATGGAATTTGTACAATACGCATGCATAAAATGAAAAATACACATAAAATGGAAATATTGAAAAAACGTATTTTAATTCGGGCAGTAACTTTCATATGTAATGCAGACACATGAGATAAATATACAGTAGAACCCCGCTAATTCGGACCCCATTAATCTGGATCTCCGGATAATCCGGATCGGTTTGGTCATTTTTTCTTTCAAATTTGAAAAGCGATTGGCTAATTTCCATAACATTAACTTGTTTCATCGGAGTACTTTAATTTAAAAAATCTTTTTCTGAAATCTTTTCAGAATAATTAAACAAAATAAACATTTTTACTGACTGTAAATATTCACTACGTTTAACATGAATGTGATTTTCTGTAAGTATGTTTTCTTTTATTTCGTTTTTTTCTAATTCTCCGGATAATCCGGATTTTCAATAATCCGGATTGGGTCTGGTCCCAATTAATACGAATTATCGGGGGTTTACTGTAATTAGAATAATGCCTAAAAAAAACATGATAATAAAAAGTTAAACAAAAATTGAAGCGCAGCTCAACTTTTTTCTTTTGTCTCAGTATTTTGATTCCTTAACTTAAATAAAATCTGTAATTTACTTTGTATATGTTTCTTATTAAAAAAAATTATAAAAAATCATAGAAATTCATATAAAATTTTGCATTTTCGTAAGTACCCCAATAATTTATCGGTAACATTCTCGTCAAACTAGAGTCTTTTTCTTATTGTATCGAAGACTTTTAGCATTTCCTTCGTTTGGCGAAAATGATTAAATAAATAAAAAATATCATTTTCATATCCGCTGAAATAAATTCATACATCTATATCGTAACCATAACCTCTCCGTTCGAATTGTTATACTGTACACGTACGAAAGTAAAGTAAAATTCGTTGTATAAAATATACTTTTCGTAATACTTAGATTAATTTGCATTTTAATGGTGCTCAAAAACATGGTTCAACAGAAAATTTCATTAAGTAGAAAGCTTCCTTAAATAAGGACTTCATTGAAGGGAAGTTCGACTCTATTGTGATTCGAATTGCGAATTTCTTTATAAAATAAGTTCAAAATGCACCAGACAGAAATAAGTTAAAATGTTTAAATAAAATTCTAGTTTACAATATTTTTTATAAAACTTGGGTAAAATTCCCGGATTTAATGATAAAATGAATATCAATCATGGTAAAACAAAGTAGCATCGATATTAAGCCAAAATGAAATTAAAAAAAAATAATAAATGTTTTTTTAAAAGACACTCTGTTAAAAGATTTCAGTGGCCATCTTAAAAATGCAGCCAATTTTTTTTTTTTTTTTTTTTTTTTTTTTTTTTTTTTTTTTTTTTGATGCAACTAATATTTTTTGCAAAAAAAAAAAAAAAAAAAAAATTATGTTGCAATACATTAATGTGGTCAGTGAATTCGATTATGAAACATTTTCTGATTTTTTATATTTGTTGAAAGAGTAACAAATGAATTTATTAAAAAAAGTCATATAGTTTTTTATCTGTTTACTTTTTATAAACGGAAACAGGTAAAAAAAAAAAAAAAAAACATTATAAAAAAAAATTAGAATTACTAAATTCAGTACGTAATCGTAAATAATTTAACATTTAAATTAAAAGATGTTACGTATTTTTAAGTATTATATTCTTCCTTTTCTATTATTTTCTACTTTTAAGTTTTTAAATTGTGTCATTGTTGCACTTTCACAGCGCTTTGCCTTATTTTATTGAGCATTTATGGACGTATCATTCAATCAAATTATTGTTTAAGTTCTCATACAATTAATTATACGAGATGCGTAGAATATTTGGCGATTGATCGCTTGTGGCCGGCTAATTGAAAAATACCACAAAATGAATGTATTTATTTATAATTAAGTTGTAAAGAGATTTAAATGTTGCATTGTCGTCGTAAATAGACATTTATATAGATAAGCCCAGTCGTCCAAAAATTGAAGAATTTTTATGTAAATCGACAATAAAAAGTCGTACAAATAAAATGAGTTACGTATGACTAAGTTTAACAGGCCAAAAATATGTTTAATTAAATTATATCAATATTTTTATAAATAAACTATTCTTAAAAATTTCGAATGTTTTGCCGTTATCGCGGATATTTATCACTCTCAGACCATTTTATAGAAACTTTACTCTTTCAGAAAAACTTGGTATGACAAGCTGTATTCGTCAGAAAAAAATTTGTTATAGCTGTTTTAAGGAGACTGAACAGCGCCTGCAGCTTTGAGGGATTTTCTAGTTGACATCCATTTAACACCCAGTCTTTGTAAAAAAGATGTGTTATTATGAGCTACCGAGAAAAAGTTTGTAGTATAAACTACTTAAGAGGACACAGTACGTTTGAAACCATCTCTTCAATATTGTAACATATGTGGTGGAGCAGTATTTAATATTAAATTAAAAAACAAATATATTTTTTTTTTCAAAACATCCCATTTTACTAAATATTATTTATTTATTTAAATTAATTAAAAAAAATAATCCTTACCATTTTTGAATATTTTGGCTTCGATCCCCCCCCCCCCCCCCCCCACACACACACACCATTCATTAGAATAAGCTACATAAAACTGTGTATGGATTTTTATATGTATGGGATTTTACATTTAATATAGTTTTTTTTTCTTATGTATACCAAAAAATGAAGGAAATTCAACAAACTCTCAATTTAAATACTTTTTTAAAAATAACTATAAACTTTAATGTAAAAATTCATGCACAAAAATTTTAAATACACCATGGAAAGCAAGTAAAAAAAAAAAATAATCAGACATCTAAATTAGCAAAAAAATCTTTGTGTGTTTATCGCATAAGCAAGTTATAAAAGCATGAACATTGAGAAAATCAGTTTTAAGTTTTCACTGTATGTTTGATTGGGCTAGATTTATTAACAAAATTTACAATATCTTGCGATATAATTGTCGTAAAGGTAAAAATGAGGTGTCAAAATATTCACAATTAAAGAAGCTTGCAGTTTAATTGATACGTTGACCAATTTCAAGTATTGTGTCCCCTTAATATAAAAAAGGGGATACTTTAATCGAAAAAAATTAAGATTTTAAAATTTATGGGAAAATCTAAAGAAAGGATTTAAGTTTTATACTTAAGCCAATTAAATTAGTGGAAAGATTAGTGGGTAGCGTGATAGCTTAGCTGTAGTTATTGAAACTACTATTAAAAAAATAAAAGTAAATAAAAGTTGGAACTCGTTCAGAAAAGTCTATTAAGCTAGGTCTACTAGTCTACTAAAATTCTAAAAATCTCACTAAGCTAGGACACAGTCGAATATAAAAGTTCCATATTTATTTTACTTTCAATTTTTACCAGTAGCAGCTTTATTTTCCAAGTCTAAGCTTTCCAGAAAACGGCGAATCATTACAGCTTTTTAATAATAATTTATCAAAACTTATTTTCGGATCTTTTTTCTCAAATCTAGACATACCTAGACATTTGTCCGTATGACTTTTTACTTTCGATTAGCATAAAAAAAAAATTAAATTTGGTGAATATTCATTATTGGTATTTTGGGGTTTTTAATCATGTTTTAACTTTGCAGTCTATATAATTTATTGATTTTTATTGATTAGTTTATTGATTTTCATGAGATTTAATGATTCTAAAATTACTTTGTTGTTTATTTAGGAGAATTTTCATACAAAATAGAACTTTTACTTTCAAATAACTCATTTATTTAGATGAACATACAAATGATAATTTGTGCTGTTCTTTACTTGTTTTCGAATTTAAGCAGCAATTGTATATTTCTTTTCGTGAGTAATAATGAATCGTAGATTATTGGTATTTTTATGATATGCTTTTGCAGACAGTGTAAATTAAGGTCTAATTATATACAATAGTTTTAATCCTGCAATACAGCTATGGCAAAATTAGTGTAAATAATTTTGTAATCCGAGATAATATTTTTTATCGAATCTAAACCTAAAAAAATACTCCTCATCTGTCGCCATTTTTTTTTTTTTTAATTTATTTACTTTCCCGCATAGTTGAAAAGTATTTATGATTTAAGTTTCTCTCTTCGTTTGTCCAAGCGCCAACTCTTATAAATATATTCAAATTGCACAGTACTTTTAATATGTTATCAACCTTCACTATTGTTCAAACATTGTTAAACATAAAGTGTACAGCATTTACACTTCATTTACAAGTACAATCAGAAGTTATCTGTTGCCCTACGGCCAATATGAAAAAAAAAAGTTTTGATGTTACAACGCTTGAAACATAATGGAATTGATATGTACTTATGAACAGCCCTTTAAAACATGCATTCTAAATAATATTGTGCCGAAAGCATTTATTATTTATCTATAGGGCTACAAAAAATAGTGTAGTTACATAATAGTTAGAAGAATAAAACTGTGTGCAACGTATTTTAATTATAGTACACTAATTCATGTAAAATAAAACTGATGTACATTATTGGGGTTTACTACGAAGTATTTTTAGGTAAATATGATGTGCTTAAGAGCCATTATTTTAAAATTCAGACAAAAAAGTGAAGTATTGTTAGTTGTATTTTTTAATTGCCTTGATATTTTTTACGTTGAAGTAATTCATATTTAAGTAACAATCTGCAATTTTGAAGCCCTGAAAAAATTTCCTCTTCCCTATAGAAAATGTCAAAATTCAAGGCTGTGAATGCCATTTTCATAAATATGAAATTCCAGTATGTTTGGAGGGCTATATCTCTGGCAAGCAACAACATTCCAAAATTATTTTGGCATAAACTGTTAGTATAACAGTACCTGCTCATTAAAATTTATTTGTTTCCTTGGGGCATTGTTATTTTACATTGTTATGTTGCCACAAAGTGTAGTCAAAATGACGTTTTTGTCCATTTTCCGCACTTGATATCTTATTTAAGCAATAGTACCCCAAACTTTTTCTTATAGAATATGAAAGTGCACTATTAGGAGAAGATAAATAATATAGTACTACGCGGATATATTGTTCCGGTTAATAAAAAACCTGCTAAATATTCAAAATTTTCAAAATCTGCAACATTTAAAGTAGTGTTATTTCAAAAAAGCACCTCAGTTGAATGAAAAAAAATATATATCACGCAATAGTTGAACAAATGTACAAAAACATGGAAAAGAAAAAGAAGTGGGGCCTCGTAATATTTTTTGGCAAATAAATAAATAAATAAATAAATAAATAAATAAAGTTACAAGAAAAGCAATGTCCATGATGATATTTTTGCCCTAAGAGAAAATAAAACATCCCATTTCCCTTTCGGAAGGGGCAACAAAAAAGGGACATTTCATTTTCTCATAAAGAAAAAACATAGAAAGAGGAATGAGAGATAGGATTTTTCTTTTTCTGATAGGGAAGAAATGTGATAATCAACATTGTTTATTTGAAATTTTTGTCATTTTTTTTAAAAATAAAAATATCACGAGACCCCACTTCCTTTTCTTTTCCATGTTTTTGTACATTTATTCAACCATTGCGTGATATATTTTTTTTCATTCAACTGGGGCGCTTTTTTGAAATAACACTAATTTAAATGGTTCAGATTTTGAAAATTTTGAATATTTAACACGTTATATCTACTAACAGGAACAATATATCCGCGCAGTACTATATTATTTAGCTTATCCTAGTTTACATCAGGGACATACAAAAGTTTTCGGATACATTACTTGTATCCTAAATACCATCTATTAGCGACAAATCCTGGACGTACGCTTTAGTTATGGAATGCATTTTTAATTTTAGTTAATTTTATTTCATGCTACTTGGCGTCTAATTGCTACAAATAGTATACAGTGCTACAAAAAAAATTTTGTAAGCATTACTGAGTATGAGCGTGAATTGCCTAAATGTGATTTTTAATTGAGTTATGCTTTCAGGATAAATTACATTTAGTGCACTAACAGATTTTTGAGCAATATAAATAGAATAATATAACAGTGCCATGCAAGGAACTAGAGACATGGACACCTGCTGATGATAACTGATGAGAATGTGAGGAATTCTTTGAAAAGGTTTTGAATACGCTTAATAATGTTTAATTAATGTTTAATTTCATGAATCCTCTATATTTATTTACTTAATTTTTCATCTCGCCACGACTCCTGTGATATAAAATAGGGAAACTTGCGGATAATATTACTGGCTCTCTATCTCAAAATGTCACATATACAGGGTGGTTATAAAATAAATATCCCTATTTGGAGCTGTCTGTAGCTTGAAGGAATAAGAAACCAAAATCGGTACACATACTATTCAAGAAGGGGGAAGAAGAATGGAACAATAAAAAAAGATAGTTACAATAATCGGCAACAGATGGCGCGACGGGCCCTGTCGGTGCAAACGCCGTTGTAATTGTTAGTAAAATCAAAGCGTGGTAATTTCTGCCATTAATGTTGTACGTCATGGCTCTCAGTTTACCAAATCGCGATTTAATTTTAAAACTATTCTTTATAACAGTTCAAACAGTGCAGCTGATGTACGTGAATTTAGGCGTGTGAAAAGAATACGTAAAGGAAAAGTTCCTTTCACACCGTGTGCAGT
Source organism: Maratus speculifer (assembly GCA_964019185.1). Classification (NCBI taxonomy): domain Eukaryota; kingdom Metazoa; phylum Arthropoda; class Arachnida; order Araneae; family Salticidae; genus Maratus; species Maratus speculifer. The sequence continues at coordinate 306,381,280 of OZ025291.1, read as the reverse complement.
GAGAAGAATGGCAAAAAAATTCGAGGAGACTGGATCGTTTACTGTAAAATGTGGAAAAGAGAGGAAACCATTACCTGTCCGCACTCAAGAAGAACTTGCTATATTGCGATTGTGGAGCCACCAGGGACTTCGGAAGCCGGTCCTAGTGCACGTAGAGTTGCCAGAAATTTGGATATTCCATATGCTACTGTTCGAAAAGTCCTACGAAAGGTAATCCAATTTTATCCGTGTTGTGGTTACTCATAACCACTGCCATATTTTTATTCAATTTAATTTATCGTGTATTTTATTAATCTTCATCCATTTATTATAGAAATCGCATTATAAAATTTATTTTAGTTCTCGTCTTTTTTTAATCTCCCCTGTAAAGTTTATTTTCTTACGTAACTTTTTGTTGATTTCAAAATGTTAAAATGATTTCGAATTTGTTACTTCCGGTTGTGGATTGTTCCTGAGATTTCTAGAACATTCGATGGGGGATGTTCTTCCGGAAAGATCCGATTGGACGAGAGGAGGGGCTATAAAGCCCCTCCTCTCGTCCAATCGGACTTGTTCTTCCGTTTTATAGCCCCTCCTCTCGTCCAATCGGACTTGTTCTTCCGTTCTATCGTCCCTCCTCTCGTCCAATCGGACTCTATTCTAATGATGCGTAATTTAAAATAGGTGAATCCTTGTATACTTTATTGGCTGCGCATCTTTCTGGTGCTATAAAAGTTTATTCTTAAAATTTCAATTTCCCTATTAGTGTCTAAGCAGTTGGCCTATTTGTTTTATCGCCACTTCTTTAACCCTGCCAATTGGCGTATTATGAGTTTATGGCAACCCCTCCCCTCTACCCTTTGCTGCGGCTGTCGTTTCTTTGCCGGAGAACAGAGCAGAACAGTACAGAATCCTGAGAGGGGTGTGCTAGTCTAGTGTCTGCGTTTATTTTTCCTAGCGGATGGAAGAAATCATCTTTTTGATACGAAAAATAATTTAAAATCAAAAGTAAAATTTTGAGAAAAGAACGGTACAGAATCCAGAGAAAGTGTGTTCGGTGTCGGCAATGATTGTTCCAAAAACGGATAGAAGATACCGTTGGTTATGATTTCGAAAAATAATTTAAATTTAAAAATGCACTACTTTGTATTCAAAGAATTACACAAGGATTCCAAAAAAAAGGAACATGTCTCCCCTTATCCCCAGGAGAAAACTTAATTCTTTTCAAGTATTTTTCTTAATTCGCCAAGTGTGGAATTTTGAAAGAGATGCTAAAGTGCCAGGTCTCTAAAAAAATGAGAGACCACGTTGTGTTTACATCTACCTTTCAGCAAAAATAATAAAACAAGATTTTTGCAATAATAATAATAATAATAATAATAATAATAATAATAATAATAATAATAATAATAAAATTTCTTTTTTATTGAAGAGTAACTGCCTGCATCTTTATAGATGTCTTTGTTTTCTTTTTTTTTTCAAGTCTCTGCAGGTAAGCAATTATTCTATTATTCTGTCTATTTTTTTCCCTGCATTTGTTCAAAGAATTTGATGATCTCTGTCAGTCGAGTCGAAGGGTCTTTTGCGGCTACAAGATGTAATGTACTTGAAGAATTACTAATTCCTTTCCGGAACGGCTTAAAACGTTCCAATGCAAACACAACAATCCGTATAAAATTAGTTGTCATAACAATTGTTACCAGGTGACGCGCAGCAGAGACTGGATTTTGCTTTTTAGCACGAATGGAGGTGGATGATACCTTCCCATGGAAGATTTTATGGGGGGATGAAGCCCATTTTCATATGAATGGGACAGTCAATACGCAGAACTTTAGAATATGGGCTTCGGAGCCACGAACTGTTATTCACGAAATACCCCTCTACTCTCCAAAAGTCACTGTGTGGTATGGCTTTATTGCGAGTTTTATTCTTGGTCCTTATTTTTTTGAGGAGTTACGACCAATAGGCCCCGTAATGTGTTCGGTTACTACACAAAGATACCTGCGCATGTTACAAACTTTTGTAGTTCCTCAACTGCAGCAAAGACAATGCCTGTCTGAAATAATTTTTATGCTAGATGGAGCCTCGCCTCATTTTGGGCGAGCAGTACGACAGTTCTTACTGCAACATTTCATAGATGATAGAGTAATAAGCCGGTATTTTCGTATGACGCGGCCTTCTCGATCCTATGATCAGACGCCATGTGATTTTTGTCTTTGGGGGCACTTAAACTCTATTGTGTACCGTGGAGGTGTCGCAAACCTCAATGACTTAAAAGATCGCATATCACAACATGTGCCAAACATCACTCTTGATGCGTTGCATTCCGCAGTTAAGCACATCGTCCACCCAGGCCCGTAGCTAGACCATATTGTCAGGTAGGGCAAAAGTTTTTCTAGGGGTGGCAGATTATTTCTTAATTTTTTTAGGGTTCCTTAGGGTTTACTTATAAAGGGAAAATGGAATCATTATAAAATCACTCTCGTCTCCCGTGTCTGTATGTCCAGCCAATTTACTCATTAACTATAAAACGCGAAAAGCTCAAATTGGGGGAAGTAATAAAAACCCACATATTGACAGATTATTAAACATTTACAAATATATTTAAGAAGAGGGGAGTAGAGTGCTAATTAAGTTACTTGAAGAAAAAAATCGTTTCTTTGTTTATCGTGTGGGGTATCTTGTGAAACTTTTGTTGAAACCGCTGAACTCAAAAATATATTTCTTTTAATTTTAGGTATTATATTTTCAGAGATATAATCGAAAATATAGTGAGAAAATATGTACCCCCCCCCCCCCCCATCTAATTCCGAATCTATTGAAACTAAAATTATGGAAAAATTAGTGGTTATAGACGTTACATTAAATCTGGCAGGAAAACTATAACGATTACTTTAGATCGTAGTTTTTGAGAAAAGCACATTTTTCTGTTACACACAAATTTAGATTTGAGGGCATTGAACAAAGGTATTGAGACCTATCGTAACAGAAGTATAAAAGCATTGTTGATAATGATTTTTGAAAAAATTCGTCGATAAATAGCCGAGATATTAACCTTCCCTCTGCCGAGACCCGATATATCCGTTCACTTGGCTGCAGGTTTCACTGCAGTTGAAACTTTATTTAAATTAATATAATTCTACAAATATAATACAATTTAAGAAATTAAGTTATGATTGATACTTTCAAGGCTTACAAAAAAATTATCCCATGATAGAAAATCTCTCTTTTATTAATATTTAAAATAATTGCAGAGAAATTTTTTTTACAATTTTGTCCTTTTGTTCTGCTGTCTGGGAGTTATTCCTTAAAAACAGGGATGGTTTGAACATAAATAATGAGCGGCAGCGTACTCTGCATACCATCGGTTTCTAAAGCCCAGATAATAACTTTTAACAATATATTTGTGTAATGCAATACCTAGTCGCAGCATAAAAGCAATAAAGTTCATACTTTAGAAAATATATTTAGTTAATTAAAACTAATTATATAAATCAGGATTCATACGCATAAGAAAAAAAAATTATCCATTTTAGTACCAAGATTTTTTTTAAAGTATTTGCCTTGTTTCATGCAAAGCGTTTTCTAAACAGATATAGCGGCCTCTACGTAACGAAGTTTTTGGTATTAAAATGTCTATTTTTAAAAAAAATTCCTTGTGCATGCAAACCTTTCGTAAATAGTATGGAGTTCGCGACTAGTTTATATTAAGTCACTGATTACGACTCTTGTATATTTAAATGTTAATTATAAACACATCTGGAAAAGCGCGTCACGAACCAAAGCCGCTTTGCAAATTTGCGAGCTACTTTCTATACAAGCTCCTACACAATGCCAAGTTTAAACATTGAACAAGGGTTTTGTGTTAGCTACACTAGAAAAAGAAAAGATTATTACGCTGAACTTAGTTTTATAAAATACAAAATAAAGTTTAAATATACACTACTTTTTATTCTCAGTACTGATTTAAGTTTCTTATAAATAGATAAGAATAAGATTTTTATCACTTCGTATCACTTTGAACTTTTATTGTATACTCATTCATTATTTTCTAGAATGTTTTAACTAAAGCTACGTTGAATAGTTTCTTATTATTCTTTCAGCATCGATTTTCTCTTAAAATACAGTTAACGTCTTTGCAACGAGATCACTTTGCTTAATTTTTAATCTTTAATCACCGATTTTTTAAAACAGAAAAATTTCTGTACTTGAATTTCAAAAATGCGTAGATCATCACATTTCATATTGGTGATTTGTTCTTACCCTATCAACGTAATGTGCGTTTTTTCGCGTCCGACCGACAATATTAGTAATTTTTCCGTGTCTGATTGACAAAACTCGCCATTTTTTCGTGCCCGATTGGCGAAATTTGCCATTTTTTCGTGCCCGATTGGCGAAATTTGCCATTTTTTCAGAGCCTCGTAAGTAAAATTTGCAATTTTTCCGAACCTCACTGAAGAAATTCGCTATTTTTCTGCACTTTGATCAATGAAAATCGTTATTTTTTCTTGCTCAATCTACGAAATTTGCAATTCTTAAGTGACTGACGAAATTGGTAATTTAATGTAATTTAATTCCCATGGTAATTTAATGAAATTTATGATTTTTTTCTTCGACCTATGCACAGAAATTGCAATTTTTTCCAGTTGTTCATTGACGAAGTTCGCGTGCCACACGTTAACCTATCGCGGGCCACAGGTTGTGCATCCCTAGTTTATATTAATGATACTTTTAGGTACAATTTATTAAATGAAGGTTCACTATATTTACATTCTACAATAAATTGATAATAAAATAAGAAATAAAATAAAATAAAATCCATAGAATAAATAATTAATGCGTCTTACTCATGATTTAGGAGCAGACTATTATAGTTACAGTTGAAATAATGCATTCGCGTGCAGTCATCTTCTCTAAATACATAACGTTTCAAAAGAAAACAGACTTTTTAAAAAAAATACACACTAGAAAAAGACTCCATGACCAAAGACGGAACATTAATTAACATTCAAAATGGCTTAACTATGCATAGTGTACAAAGAGTTGCTATTGTATTCATGAGTTGCTATTTACTCTTCAAAATCGCTGTCCAGTACTCAAAAATTTCCGGGGGCGGCTCGGCTCTGTCCACAAAGGGCCGCACTCTGCACAATCACAGGAATGACAAATTGGATCCAGATCGTCCCTTTGTAAAACTGTTTAAAACTAACTTTTAAAAAACATTTCACAGTATCTCTTTATTTCGAAAAATAATCCCTTAAACACTTTAAAGAGTATTTCAGAGGAAAGAACGCAATTTCAGACTACAGATGGTAAAGGTACGAGCAGACATGACCACTACTTGCGGTCACTTGTCGGCGTATTTTATGTTCGCAGGTGCTGTGTTTTAATTAGGACTTTTCCATGTCCAGGAAGGAAAACTGTTTTAACTGAGTTTAACTGCAGGATAGAGAGCCTTTCAATCAAGTAGCAAATCGTTATCGTTATCTTCTGAACTATTGTAATTTTTCCCTTTTCTATTGTCAATAAACCGCAGAAATGAAGAAAAGAAAGGATTTCTCTAATTCAGTTGAAGTTGGGCAAAACACAGGTGTACCCGGCCTCTTTTTAAAAGAACCCTCTCTTCCCAAAGCAAGCAAGTAAGTAAACATAACAAAAGAGAGAGAGAAATTCTAATGCGTGACATTTGCTGTTTATTGTTTACATGTAATGAGTTTACATGTAACAGCAACTAACTGTCAAGCATAACGAATTCAAGTTAAGAAAACAATATTGCAAACTGATTCACAGTAATTTCAGAATCCTTTGGTTTCGGGCGGCTTTCTAACGATAAATTTCGTATGGTGACAACTGTACAAAGAAAGCAATCTTTAGGAATATAAACTCCAGATTTGTTTAATTTGGAGCGGTGTGGGGCAATTATTTTTTCAAAGCGAAAAAGTGAGGAATGTAAAACACTGCAGAAGTCGGGCAGAGGTCTGAGAGGGAGAAAAAAGTTTTATAGAGATAATTGTTTTACTATTTCCAGTCTAAAAACTAAATCTAAGGGAAGAAGGGGAAACCTGGTCAGGAAGAAAGAAAAACGGCAATTTCATTGTTGTATTACATAGCAATTTTTTTTAAATAAATACTTAGTGATGAAATCATCGGGATGTCGAGTTTCATTCTAGGTTGGCTAAAAAGTGGAAAAATATACATTTAACGTTTCTTTTTTTTTTAGAAATTCAATGTAGAGTTTTGCGCTAGGTCGGGCAAAACTTTTTCCAGGCCGGGCGAAGCCCGACCTGGCCACCCCCTGGCTACGGCCCTGCGTCCACCGCCTGGATTGTGTCTTGCAGCACAATGGTCATGTGGAAGCTGAACTTGATCGGCATCGCCATGCAAAATCTTAACCCCATTTACTGCAAAAATTTCCAATAAATTAGGTATGCCATCCGGTTTTGTGCCTTAATTCTTTGTTCTTGTATTGTACATTACTTTTCAAACACAAAAGCGTCATCTGTCGGCGATTATTGCAATTATTTTTTTTATTGTTCCAGTCTTCTTCCCCCTTATTAAATAGTATGTGTACAAATTTTGGCTTCATTCGGGTTATTCCTTCAAGCTACAGACAGCTCCATATAGCGATACTTATTTTATAACCGTATATATGGGCGACGTACTGTATGCGTCATCGGCAGTCTTAGTAAGTAATAATACTCAGTCGGGGGAATACTCAATTACTAATTCATAATTTATTATACGGAACCCTCTATATGCAAGACTACTTGCACTTGAACGGTTACTTTTTTCACGCATGCGTTTACTTATATATTTCAAGATTTATTATTAGACTGAAATATTAGATTGAAGCGTGAAATTTTAACTTGGCTCCATTGATATATTTTTTTTTCCGATATCAGCTATCTTTTTTTTAACACATAAACAAAATGGAGAACGATGAAAAAACACGATATTTTTTTCAACAGTTCTTTTGAAATAATAAACTCAATAGTAAACCAATACGTTCCTTGGGAAAAAAAAAAAAAAAAGATAAATTGCTGTTAATTAAAAATTAAAAAAGCATCAACAAAAAGTTTCAAAAATTGCACTAAGAAAACCTGACATGTGCCCGTAGGTAAATCTTTTTACGTATGGTATAATTAATAACGTTAAAAATGAATATATATTTAAAAATAGAATTAAGAATTGACATTAAAATACTTGCACTGCGCAATAAATTTAACAGTACTTTTAATTGATGTAGCGTTGTTCTAGAATAATCTGAAATCACGAAATAATACTGCGAATTTTATAAACTTTCAAAATAATTTCGATTTGTACTTAAAATTCGAAAAAATAAATGGAAAAAAGACAATTTTTAAATATTTCATTGAGTTAAATGTCATTGACGATATGCAAAAATTGATGCATTCTCAAAGTATTGAAATGCAGATTCTAAATAAACACATTTTAATTTGCATACAACTAATATATCATTAAAAATAATTCAAAATACTAAACATTAAGCCTTTTTAAATTTTTCATTTCTGCTGTTTAATTAATTAAATAATACATTTAATTATTATGTAGTTAGTTCTCACTAATTAAAAAGATTAGGGATTTGACAAAAAATGTAACTATAACATATATTATATTTTTAGGATTATATAACCTGCATTATATTTTCTCAAGCTTGAATAAATCATAGTCTCATAATACACCAGAAAAAGTGTTAAATTTCCAATATTATAGCAATAATTTTTTTTAATTGATTTTTTTAAATTAATAATTTTAAAATTCTTTTTTCATTTTCATTTTTCATATTTGGAAACAGATTTTTTTAAATACTTTATTCAGATTACTTTTTTCTAGAAATGTAATTAGCAGATTCATGACTCAGAAAAAAAAAATTATATGGAAAAAAGAGAGAAAACAAAATTTTTTTAAGTTGGTATTTTTTTTAAAAAGAAAGCTATAAACCCATAAAACACCGATACTTATTTATCACACATAAGGTCCTAAGATACTTTTTAAAATTTTCAGACAGTTTGCTTAGTTAGTTCTATTAAAAGGAAAATATAAACATTTTCAAACTGAGAAAAAACAGTTCAAATGTTTCACTTACATGTTGAACTTAAAAACTTACGAAATGAAATATATCTCCTTCATTGCTTAGCGAATCGATCCAAAATTAGGACAGAATGTTCTAAAAATACTAAGACACATTTTAAAAATAGAATCTGAAATTTGATATTTTCGTCATTTAAAAAAAAAAAATTAAAATGACGGGTACTGAGTACCTTTTGCAAATATATTTAATTTCATTAAACGTCACATGAGAAAAAATAGGTTCTTATTTCTTACTCTAAAAAAATAATCGAAAAGAAATTAGACCTTAAAACGTTTAATGCCACTTTATAGGTTAATTTATGCTAAATTAAGCTTAGCTAAAAGCAATAAAACTATTTCAAGCTGTGAAAAAAAAAAAAAAATAAAATAAAACGTGATATGCAAAAAATACTCACCATCATAAGACACTCATGTTTGTCAGTGGCGAAATTTGATGAGTTCAGATGCCTTGTGCGTGCAGTAGAGTGTTTCCATAAAACATTTAGTTCCGTGTGATGGCAACAATAAAAGTGCTATGAGCTTGACCAGAGGAAACATTTTTGTTTGTGATGTCGTTATTCACAGTTTGTGATCTTCACTTCCCAGAAGTAATAAGTTACGTTTAACAATATAATGCTGTTTTTTATCTTTTAAACCACCTGCCGATTTTGACATCTTTTTGACGTTTTGTTGTAACAATTGTTATTCTTCTGGATATAATGAAACCTCTTGATTTCTGCTAATAGTAAAGAAGAAAAAATGGCATAGCGAAAAAAAAAAAAAAAAAAAAAGCTTTTTTTTTTTTTTTTTTTTACATTTTTTTTTTTACGAATGAGACCATAGCATTTTTTACCAGTGTATTATGTAACATATATATTTATTACTTTAAAACTATATTTATGCATTATGCTAATATTGCTTATGTTAATATTTAATACGTGATTTACCACATTGCTAATTAGGTGTAGAACCAATAGAGTGAAAAATGTTAATTAGCAATGTGATAAATCACGTATTACATATTCCATAACTTCGATCGTAATTTCACTGCTGAAAATTAATTGAACAATTAATTCAAATTATGTACAATAATTATTATATTGGTGAAACATTAACTGGAAATAAAAAAAAAATGCCTGGAAGTTTATTTTTTTTAAGCCAGATAATAAGCTTATGCTAATATTGCTTCACGACATCACTTTATGACACATAACTTCTTATAAACTGGGAAGAAAAATTTAGTGATTTCGAGGAAACGCAGATAAAATTTCTATTTTCTTTCCAACGTATTGAACCGGCATATAACTGGTATTTATGTATAAATTCGCTATCTCTAATGACTGTACATGTACATAGCGCCCTTCAGTATCATTTTACCTTGTTTTAGTTATTTTTATGTTGTTCTGACTTCTTGATATTGCGCTGAAGATTGTCTATTTGAACATTTAATGTCTTCTCGTCACGTATTGCACATAAATGTGCAAATTTCTATGCATTGTAAACATTTTCCACATTTAATAAGAGGAATTAAAACCACCACGCCGGATTGCTGGTATGATGTTCAAAGATTTATAGAATAAATTAACAAGTAGGTAACTGTGATCATAGATCGCACTGAGGGTTTCTTTTAATGTGTGTTTAAAGCACTTTATCCTTAAATTAATAAATCAATATTGCTAAATTATAAGTATCAAAATTTTACATTAAAGACATCATCATTATACTTGCATTTAATTAAAGAACGTCTGTTTATAACGTTTCTAGGCGTTACTTTTTTCTAAACGTTTCCCAAAGGATAGCAGCATCAAAAGGTTTGGTTTTTTTTATGATGGCCGATTATCAACACGAGGGATATAGACCAAAAGAAGAGATGTCCTCCTTGTGTTCTTTCTAAGGGAACCTAACCCGTATTTACGTCAGGAAATCCAAGGTTCGAAGAAAACCACGGAACCGATTATGCCGGCGGAGGTGATTGGGTTCGAACCCAGCATCTCCCGTGTATCAGCTTCGAGAGCAGAACCTTTTAAAAAATACATATTCTCCGGGTTAAGTCTACTGTTAACTGTTTGTGCGTATGTAATTTGTTACATCTTTGTCCTGTTGCTAAGATGGATTAACGCTCAGATATGAGTCTATAACTTAGTAAAGCTGTTTCTATCTACTTGACAGCAAATAAAGTTATTGGAGCTTTACGTTGCTTGTTTATTTAAATTAGAAATTACTAATGGAATTCAAAACATTACTTCCGTTCTGAATTAATACTTTCAACTGCAAAACTGGATAACAAAATCAATTAATCACATTCCACTTTCCATAGAATATTATTCTAAGAGTCATTTACTTATATCTGTTCTCCTTTTGCTCAAAGGTGAAGTTCTACGGAATATCGATGTGCTTTGCAGTGGTGTGAAAAAAATTAAATTACGAGTTCAGCATAATAAACACATGTGATCCTACTTTTTATATATGCATATGTGTATATATTCGATGAATAATTACCATGCAGAACACTGGATCGCAAATCACGTATTAATTCAGAAATACAAGGTGTTTTTATCCTAACTCATGGTAATAATTTTAGCATGAATGTACAGCGATATGTATCTGATTCTGTATGAAATGTTACATCACAAAAATGCAGTAAAAACAAGGCGCTCAAGCAATCGATGATACCGTGTGAACTGGCAATCGCAGTCAAAATGTGTAGTTCCAAGTGCATTCTTATGGCACACATAATAGAAACTTCTATCACTTTTTTCGATATTATTACATTTACAACAAAGCGGATAATGTATAGTAAAAGCTTTATTACAATGCCAGTCAAATTCGGTAACACCATAACTAATCGTTTCTATCTATTCGATGTGATGATCCCTATCGTATCACTTTTTATGTCATTTTTAACTAATAAAATATGATTTCTAAGCGTACGAAATACGATAAAAAATAATAATAATTAAAAAAGAAAAATAAATAAAAGTAAAATCAGGATTTTTAAGCACACTGCGAATTCATGAAGCATTCTTGCAACATTAATTGATAATAATAATTAACACTTCAAATTAAAATTGTTTTTCGATTGTGTTGTCAATGTGTTGTACTAGGAAAAAAGATAATGCAAAAAGTGATGTCAAAAATTACGTAGTTCTTGTTATTGATATTTATTTTTTAAACATTAGTTAATTCATTTAGTAATATTGATATTTATTTTTTAAACATTAGTTAATTCATTTAGTAATCTCCTGCAACTTTTTTCTATAAAGCAGATTGTCTCTTATTTCATTTTTTAAATTGTGTAAATTTAAGGACAACAAGTAGAAAGTATTTTGAAAGTGTTTTACAGATTTTTTTTATAGTGTTCTAAATTGTATATTGTTTATAATATGTTGTTAATTTGGGTACGTAGTGCTGTGCATCAGAACACTACTGTAAGAACCTATTTTTATCAACTCGATTTACAACACTATTTCTACACAATTAACAACACTATTTTTAGAACACATTTTTAAGTAGCAACACTTTTGTAACAAATTAAAAACACATTTCTTGGTAACAATACTTTTGCAATATATTAAGAGCACAATTACAACACAAAAAACGTTTTGTATATGAAGTTTTTTAATTCAGAACTCATTAATGTGTTGCTAATTTGATGCTAAAAAAGTGTTCTGCGTGTTTGAGAATTTGCAGTGCATTTAAAGTGATTTTACCTTTTAATGGTTACCCATGAATGGTATCTATTTATTTTATTAATATATTAACATTAAGGCACGTTGTGAACGTTTTCGAGTTTACCGGAAAAGTAAAAAACTCGCAATGTAGTGCTAAAAAAAAGTCTATATTTAATAAACTACAGTACCCTGTGTTTTGCGTAAGCTAAAAGTGAATAAAATAATGAAACAGATTTTATACGCCTTTTAAACGGACTACCTCATATTCTTTTCAAAATAAATTTGATAGACTAGGGTTGTGAGTTCCTCATATATTGCAAAATTTTCTATTCAAACTTAACATTTTAAAATTTAATTATTGAAAACTGAACTTTTTTTCATAACTTATAATGGAAATCAATTATAAATTACATAAATGTGTTACTTTGGACGGTGGCACAAAGACAGATATCTATACAGTTTTCCGAAAATTCGTTTTCGTGCCCAAATGTCAAAATCTGATACTTTGATTTTTAAAAAAAGATCATGTCTCAACTTAAAAATAAAGTTTTACTAAAACACACAAGTTGGAAATTGCACGTGAAGCGTAGCAAATGAGGTGCGTTCATACGATAACGAAGTTTTAAAAATATTCAGATTGCTGTTATAGTAAACAGTACTTCGGATATAGTATTGGTAAAAATCCTTTTTGTGTTCCTGTAAATATAAAGGAAGTAACTTTTATTACACCTGAGAAACGTATATCAATCTCATAAAATATTAAATAGTTAGTTACAATTAAAACACACACCAAACAATGTTCTCCCTACACCATTATCTAAAGGAGTACTTTTGTGTGGCCTTGTAAATCAATAACAAATGTTCTTTGGACCACAGACTGTGCAGAATGTATAATATGCACTTCATAGATGCATATACATTTTATTATGTTCGAATGAGTAGTAATACCATTAAAATACATTTGGAGCTATTTTTTACCATTGGTCGTAGTGTAACAGAATAACTTTGATTGCCCCTGTAATTAAACTATTCATCCAATTTTCATAAAATTTGAAATGACTCGACAAAATTATATACTAATTACATATTTTAAATTTCAAGCAATTCGGTTGGGTAATTTTTGCGTTGTTATATGCGGACGGACAGACAGACAGACGGACGGACTGAACGACAACTATAAACTGAACGACAATTATTTACATAATTACGAACGCACCTAGAAAAGGATAGATGGAAGTTGGACTATTTAAATAGGCATTATTTCGTTCCTTATTCATCTTACTATCTCAAGAAGTTAATGAAGCGTTCTTAATCATCTATTTCGATTCGAATGTAAATATACCGTGAGAAAGAAGAGGCACCACGGACAGCTCTCTATTAACCCATTTTCGGCCAAAGGTTCGTATACGAAACATTTCGATAAATATTTTTTTTTAACACTCTGACACATTTTTTTCAAGAATTTTATTTTTCTTCTATTTTTTAAGGCTTTTGAAGACATCCATAAAATATTAGTAATTCAATTGGAGTAAACACTTTCTCTTAAAAAATTTTCAAAATACGCTAGAGTTTTAATTTTAAACGCCTTTGACAAATTCGACTTTTTAAAAATATATTATTATTCCAATTGAAATGAATTATATGTTTTTAAAATAGATTAAAGTTGCAAATTCTGTATATGAAATAAGAATAAAACAAAAGTCATAAAAATATTATTCATATTCATATTATTCATTATAAGAAATAATATTTTATATTATTATATAAAATATTATTTTTTATATAAAATAATATTTTTCATGCACGAATCTTTTTTTGTGTCTTAATGTATGTAATTTAAGCATATTTCAATAAAAATAATGCTACATTTTATAAAATTTCTGTGCTTGGCCTAAAATGGGTTAATAGAGTATCCTGAATAGAAAACATTTAAAGCATGATAGTTTAATGGTTTTGTTTACTGATGAAAAATGAGAAAACATTATACTACAAACACCAAGCTAGAAGTTTCACAGAACAAAATAATGTAATCTAACGAACTAAAAAAACGATGAATCTCTGTGCAGTTATTATAGGCAGAAAGTTAAAATTGGGGCAAGCACAAAACCCCTTATATCTGGTACCTTAACTCTTCTCTGCACCGTGTGCCATATGTGGCACTACTTAAATCCATTATAATTATTATTATGTGCCCTGAATTAGGTCAATATGATCGCTTTATAACAGATGTAAATTTTCCAAGAGTGTGAAAAAAGTCCGAGCCAGGATTCGAACCAGGGCTGAAACTGCCAATGCTCTTTCAACTGAGCCATCCCGGACGAATACAGGAGGACTAATTCAAGCAATTAACCTTAATTATCATTATGATAATCATCAATGGTCTTATACTTTGGATTAGCTCAACAGATTAATTCGAAAGTCAATATATGGAACTGCAGAATATCGCTGCATGCGAAATTATATTGGATTAATTTATAACACAATTTTTCAATCGGTAAATCAATAGCATTGGCGGCTTTAGCCAATACATACCTGGTTCGAATCCTGGCTTGGATTTTTTTCACCCGCTTGGAAAATTTACATGTGTTATAATTGATTTACCGATTGAAAAATTGCGTTATAAATTCATCTAATGTAATTTCGCATGCAGCGATATTCCGCAGTTCTATATATTGACCTTCGATTTATTCTGTTGAGCTGACCCAAAGTATCAAACCAGATTATGTGATTGTTAAGGTTAATTGGGTGAATTAGTCCTCCAATATTCGTCCGGGATGGCTCAGTTGGAAGAGCATTGGCGGCTTCAGTCAATATATTCCTGGTACGAATCCTGGCTCGGACTTTTTTTTTTATTCACTTGAAAAATTTACGTCTGTTATAATAATTAATTTATCGATTGAAAAATGGTGTCATAAATTAATCTAATGTGATCGCTTTAACTGATCAAGAACAGTCCAAAGAATGAAATAACACTTATTTTGTACTTTTTTAGATGTGTGTATTTGACAAAAAATTAGAATTTTTTCTTCGGAAAAAAATCGATCAAGCTATTAAGGAAAAATTTACTTTCATTATTTTTATTGAATTAAAAGATAAAAATTAATTAATTTTAGCCCGTTTAATTACAAAATATAGCAATCTTAATTAAATCTTAATTGTGTATAGAGCGTACACGTCATAAAATTTTAGCTGGAAATTTAATTTTTTTAAACTATTTTTCCGATTATCAGACCGATATCTAAGTGAAGGGTTAATGATTCTTTCTTGTTCAAATCACTATTACAAAATTTCAAGGTGTCTGACTACCTTTAAAGGGACAGTGTACCTTGAAAATGGTCAAAATATCGGTTTATTATTATTATTATTTTTTTTAATATTAACTGAAAATTTCTTTTATTATGAACATTTTTACATACTCATTTTTACCTATGCGACTATTATATCGTGGGATACTGTAAATTTTGTTTATTAACAACACAATATTGTAAATTGGGATATTGTAAATTTTGTTTATTATCCAGCGCAATTACTCATACAAATGAAAACTCTAACCCTTTATCTACCAACTGTATTTAAAAGTGCCGTTAAAATTAATTATTATAAAATTCTTTTAATATGTCAGTTACTTGTAATACTGTTTAGAATGAGTTACAGATACATTACTTTATCTTATCCCAAAAGCATTATTGGTTACACAAAACAAAAGTATTTTTAAAAGGATGATTTTTTTTTGCCTTTGTATGTTTTCAGCTTTCTTGGCGCTGAGGGAGGGGGATGGGGATTTTTCAATTCGGAAACATTTCTATATTTATATTGTAAGATCATCATATTTGTACATTTTATAATTCTACAAAATACTAAGAAAACAATTTAAAATAAAAGATTTAAGTGAAGTTATAAATATTGCACAAAATCCCTGTAAATTAAAATTTAATTAATCTTTTTATACTTCTAAAATCCTTCAAAAATTTATTAAATGATTATGTAAATCATTTAATTTAGTTTAAACAGTTTACGTAAAAGGCTTTTGAATGTAAAATTTACATGAATTCATAATTCCAAAGATAAAGGGTTCAACTGATTTTTCACCGTGTTCATATTTTTTTAACTAGCTTATTCGATAAACAGTAATGCTTTTTAGCTAATTTAGAGAGAGGTTTGAAATATTTTGTACTTGTTTTCCATGGAGTATTTAATATTTTTGTGTATAAATTTAAAATTAAAGTTTATAGTTATATTTAAAAATTATTTAAATTGAGAGTCTGTTGAATTTCATTTCTTTATATATGTTACAGGCCAAACCCGATTTTAGGCCAAACTAGAATGGCCTAGGCCAAACCGGTCTATCCTAACGTCCATCGGATAAACTAGTTTTTCCTAGGCCAAACCGGTCTATCCAAACGCCCATCGGATAAACTAGTTTTTCCTAGGCCAAACCGGTTTATCCTAACGCCCATCGGACAAACTAGTTTTTCCTAGGCCAAACTAGTCTATCCTAAGGCCCATAGGACAAACTAGTTTTTCCTAGGCCAAACTAGTTTGGCCTAACTCTTATAGGACAAACTAGTTTAGCCTACTGTTTATTGGGCTGAACTAGTTTATCCTAGGCCGATCTAGATTATCCTAGGCCAATTCAATTTGGCGTGATTTTATTGAATTCAATGACCGCCTCAGCGCCAATATTCTAGTTTGTCCTAGGCTGATCTAGTTTGTCCTAGGCCAATGTTGTTTTACGTGTTTTTAGCTCACAGGCGTCAAAGCCTGAGAAATAATGGGCTCGCAAGTTCTGTATGTACGCATGTATGTACACATGTATGTACACATGTATATACGTACGTATGTACGTAACACGATAACTCTTGATAGAAATAATGTAATTTGACGTGTTATTATCTCATCAGACTACCAAAACCAGAGAAATAATGTGCCCGTGGATTCTGTATCTATGTATGTACGTAAGTACGTAACGCAAAAATTCTTGATAAAAATACCCGATTTGCATCAAACTTTCAATATAGGTTTATTCTTATGAGGAGTTTTTCTGTTTAGTTTTGGGAGGTCATTGGAGAATAATAAGGGAGTGGAAGATCGAGAGGCTGATTCGCCCCTTCCTTTGAATCAAATAAATGGGTTTCCATGCATTATTAGCATATTTTATAATAAAAAAATTAGATATAGAAGCATTCTGATGAGGCGCCTCCATGATTAGTTGTGGATGTTCATTGTTTAAGTATAAAGAGGGGGGGGGGAATATAGGTAACGCCCCATAATTTATGTAAATGCTTTTTCAAGCAGAATTTGCTGATTTGCTTAAATTTTTGAAATAGATTCATTCTGGTTAGGTGCTTCCCTAATTAATTTTGGAAGTTAATTGGTTAAGAACAAATGGAATAAAAGGGGACTCCCGCTTAATTTTGCCAAATGGGTTTTTCATGCAGAATTAACCGATTTGCTGCAAATCTTTGATTTGTTCATACTGATGAAGCGCTTCACTGATTAATTTTGGTGGTTCTTTGGTTAAGTATAAAGGGGAAGCGTACAATTTATTTCCTTAAATTAGATAAATTAGTTATAATACAGAATTATTTAATTTGCTTAAAATTTTGGACATGAATTCATTTTGACCAGACACTTCTTTAATTAATTTTTCTTTTGGTTAAGTATAATGGGGTAGTGGACGATTTATTGCCTTCCTTAAATTAAATAAATGGGTTTTTAAGCAGATTTATCTGATTTGCCGATTAAATTTTGAACATAGTTTTTTTCATAAGGCGATTCCCTGAATAGTTTTGAGGGTTTAATGATTAAGTATAAAAGGAGGAATGTAGGATTACCCTCCTTAAATCAGATGAATGGTTTTTGAGCAGAATTATCTGATTTGCTTCAAACTTTGGATAATTGTTCAATTTTATAAAGCGTATCTGTGATTAGTTTTGGGGTTCAATGGTTAAGTATAATTAGGGGAAATGGGAAAAAGTAATCTCCCTTACTTGTTTTTTCGAGGGTGATATTTAAAAAAAAAGTCTGTAATACACAATTAGTGTAAACAGCCTGTGAATGCAAACCCATTACTTTAACAGGGCAATATTCTTTTTAATATTAATCCTGACTACTGCTCTCTAATCTTGTGCAAAGTGGTTTTGCTATCACCCCTGTATAATTTTTTTTGTTTGAAGGGTAGTAGAATACAGTTACAGGTTTGCACAGGCCGGAATTTCGAAGCCCGGTATAAAAATTAAAAGTTCAGCCCGAGCCCTGCCTGTAAAAATTCAGTGAAAAGGGACTCAGTCCGGCTTGACCTGGCCCTACTCAATTTCTGCAAAAAATTCAGATTTTAATTCACATACATTTAAGATTCCTTTAAAGAATACTGCATACATATTTATGGATAAATTTACAATGTATTTTTAAATTACGATGCTCGCTAAATGGAAAATACACGATGTATTATTGATTATTTAGATTCTTAGTCCTTCAATATTCAAATAGGAATTCATTAAATAGTTAGAACAAAAGAAAAAAAGGAGTGTTATAAACATCATAACGTTTGAATATGTTTAGTAAAAAGTAGATTTGTAAATATATTTTTCTATCATTCCTTAAGGGTTTTCTCAAATCCAAAAGAGCTACATCCTAACACATTTATTGATTAATTCCTTTTCGGAAATGCATAAGATTAACAGGCATTCTCACTCGGAAAATATGTAATCGAATGGCGTTAACCATTTTTTCATAAAAGCGATGTATCTTTGAGAAAATACCATTAAAGCTACGTTTTGAATCGAATTTCCAGTTGCGACTTTACGGGAAAGAAAAACTTGATGCCGTGACAAAAATAGCTATATGTCGACAGGTAATTAATTTCTCAAAAATGGAAAACGCTGTTCGATTCCAAATTATGTTCAGCTGCGATCTGGCTCGAATAATAATAATAATAATAATAATAATAATAATAATAAAAGCAAGCTTACCACAGCATGGCCTGAGTCTGCAGAAAGAAAAATAAAAATAAGCAAACACCATGTCCAATGTATCATGTCTCTACGGTGGACATGTTAAATTTCTGTATTGATGTTACAAGCAATGACTCTTGACACACATTTATGTTTATTCTAGTGAAAGATATGTTTTTAACGGCCAAACCCAATTTTGAGCCAAATTATATTAGCCTACACCAAACTATTTTATCCTAACGCAAATTGGATAATATAGTTTTCCTATGCCAAACTTATTTCTCTAAATGTCCATAGGATAAACTAGTTTTTCCTATGAAAGTTGGTAATCCTTCACTTTTTCTTTCATACTTAACCATTAAACTCCCAAAAACTATTCAGGGAATCGCTTATCAGAAAGAACATACATCAAAATTTGACGCACATCCGTAAATTCTGCATCAAAACCATTTATCTAAATTATTGGGGGGTTACCTACATTGCCCTTTGTTTTACACTTAAACGATAAACATCCACAACTAATCACGGAGGCATCTTGTCAGAATGATCTTATACCTAAAATTTTAAATGAAAACTGATAATTCTGCATGAAAATCCATTTCTCTGAATTAACAATGGGGTATTAGTCTCCCGTTCACCTCCTCTTAATCTTATCCAATGAATTCCCAAAACTAATCAGAAAAGTACCTTATCAAAATGAAACTACTTCCAAAATTTTAAGCAAATCGAATATTTCTACCAAGAGTTATCGCATTACGTACATATGTACGTAAATACGTACATCATGCGTACATACAAGCGTACATACTTAAATACAGAACCTGCGAGCTCATTACTTCTCGGACTTTGACATCTGTGAGCTAAAAATACGTAAAATTACATTGGCCTAGGACAAACTAGGTCAGCCTAGGACAAACTAGATCAGCCTAGGACAAACTAGAATGTTGGCGCTGAGGCGGTCATTGAATTCAATAAAATCACGCCAAATTGAATTGGCCTAGGATAATCTAGATCGGCCTAGGATAAACTAGTTCAGCCCAATAAACAGCAGGCTAAACTAGTTTGTCCTATAAGAGTTAGGCCAAACTAGTTTGGCCTAGGAAAAACTAGTTTGTCCTATGGGCCTTAGGATAGACTAGTTTGGTCTAGGAAAAACTAGTTTGTCCGATGGGCGTTAGGATAAACCGGTTTGGCCTAGGAAAAACTAGTTTATCCGATGGGCGATAGGATAGACCGGTTTGGCCTAGGAAAAACTAGTTTATCCGATGGGCGTTAGGATAGACCGGTTTGGCCTAGGCCATTCTAGTTTGGCCTAAAATCGGGTTTGGCCTGTAACATATACAAATTAGAAAAAAAAGTATGTATTAAATGTAAAAACTCATACATCTAAAATTCCACACAGTTTTATTTAGTATATTCTAATGAATGTGGAAAATAAAAGAAAGCCAAAATATTCCTATTTATGAAAGTAGTAAAGATTTTTAAAAAGTTAATTAAAAAAATTAATTATAGTAAAAAAAGGCAGTTTTATAATTTCTTTTTTATCTTTATTTAATTTTTAGAATTAAATATTGTGCCATCGCATATATTACAATAGTATTCAAAATTTAACACATGGTTTCAAAGGTATTATGTCCCCTTATAATGCAATTTTCAGACCAAATTCGGATTTGCTATATTTGGTTTGATAAAAAGGTCTGACATTTTAGCTTTCTAAATGAGTTTTGTAATTTTTTTTTCTATCAAGCTCAGAGCTTGAATTACAGGCATTTTAATATTATTCATTGAATAGGTAAAACCTGATTTTTAGTATTTTCAACAAAATTCAAAAGTGCTTATGCATTCGGTTTGTCTGTCCGTCTGTCCACGCTCTAATTCCTGTAAATGTACTCGCATTTTCATGCAATTGATAAAGCTTATTTAGAGTTATTGAAGCATGTTTGGTATTGTATATGAAGTATAAACGATTAATAATTCATTTGCAAGGACTAAAAAAATTCTGTTACATTACACTGTAAAAAAAAAATTCAAGAGGTTACTAAAAATTTTTTAGTAAATTTGTATTCCACAGAATTTTTTAGTAACCATTACAAACTTTTTTTTTGTAAGTGAAACAACATTTCTTTTGTAAACTGAACAAAAGAATTTTCTGTATAACTAACTTAAACATTTTTAGTATGAACCACCAAGCAAAATTTAGTAGCTCCAAAATGATTTTTAATAACCTTTACGTGCGCCCACAGGGCAAGAGCTTCCTTCGAGCTGCATCCAGACTTCTGAAGCGATGGATTTTCGGCAAAACCGCAATAGATGGCAGCACCAAACATTGCTTCCATCCCCGACAGGATTTTCATAATCCCTTTATTAACGAGTACTTACACTACATACATTCGGGGCGTAATTGGCTGTGCCCAGCATCGAACCCGGGACCTTTCAGCCTGGATTCCGTTACTATAACCACTCAGCTATCAAGGCCACACCAAGTGAGTTTTAGTAATAGCTATTAAAAATATAAAACTATTAACTCTTATTCATTGCTAACTTTTTTCTAGTAATTCTTACAGATTTTCTAGTAACCGACTAAGATTGCTAAAATTTTTTTAGTAATTACAAGGATCACTAAAGTTTTTTTAGTAGATCGACCCTTTTTTTTACAGTGTATGGTACATGGGAAAATTTTTTCGGAGTGTATTTTAATGGCATTACGTTATTTCAAATGTATTGAAACCGATATAAATCATTGAATTTTATTACAATTATTACGTTAAAATAGAGCACTTATAGCATTTTTTATCAATTTACACAAAAGAAATATGGTTACAGTACTATCATTGCGTAATAATTGCTAGAGAGTACATTTTAAAATTCGGTATGCGCTTTTAAATTTAATTAGTTTTCTTGCATATTACTCTTTTTATATAAATTTTATACCTCATATACAGGGCTGCACAAAAGTATTAGCATACCATTCTCCTTATTAGAGAAAATTACTAAAGATCTTAATTCTTCAAGTTATTTGAAAATGACCATTCGAAATTTCCTATAATTTTCTGTCTTTGTGTTTTGCATGCACTCACACTTTGGTAATAATATTATTAATGGAGGGTGGGGGGAGGAAGGAGATCAAAAATTACCAAAAATTTTATAACGTTACATTTACACAGCCCTTAATGGCATTAAAAATCCATTTAAATGATTCATTATTTTCATAAATATTTTATTAATTATGATCTTAATTCTTCATGTTATTTGAAAATAACCACTCGAAATTTCCCATAATTTTAGGTCTCTGTGTTTTGCATGCACTCATACTTTGATAACTATATTATAAGTGGAGGGGGTAAAGGGGATCCAAAATTACCAAAAAATTGATCATGTTATGTTTACACAGCCCCTAATGGCATTAGAAATCCATTTAAACGATTCATTATTCTCATAAATATTTTATTAATTATGCACGATCGTAATTCTTCATGTTATTTGAAAATGAGCACTCAAAGTTTCCCATAATTTTCTGTCTCTGTGTTTTGAATACACTCATTTGCAGTTGCAAAACAGTGATAGATGGTCTTCCAAAAATTTCAACTCCATTCTTTGGACCGGTATACCAGAAGTGTTTCTTTGTTAACAGCGTCACCTTTTAGTGACAATTGCCTTATAATAATGATAATAAAAAGATGCATTTGACACAGGGACCCATTTATAAAGAGCCAACCATCCGTGTCACCCTAGAATGATGGTGGAGAGGCCAATTTTCAAGGGATGCTGGTCAAGCGAGAATGCATTTGAATATGGCGGGCCATTTATGGGGTCAGAAACTACAGGGTCGAGGTTGCGAAGACGTTTTCTTTCGGTTCTTTGGACACTTCCGACGTTTACCATTGAGACGAAAAGCTTTTGAATGTGCGCTCCGTAATTTATTTAAAGTGTCATGGATTTTGGATTAAAGGAAGATGAAGTAAAAGATGATACTTAAAAGGTAAATATGTTCGGGAAATCGGAATTTTTGATAATTGGGGTTAAATGAAGAAAAAAAAATGTAGAGAAAAATGATAATTTAAATGTTAACACTAACTTTTGATTATTTTGATTATTTTTTTCCAGATATATAGTTTTTATAACCAAAAAGAAAAAAAAAAGTAAAAAGTGATATTTTATAGGTAAATAATGTTCAGGAAATTAGAAAATTCTCAAAAGTATTATTATATGTACAGACTTTTATTTTAAATGTAGTGAAAAATGATAATTTAAATGTAAATTGAAATTTTTGATTATTTTGATTGCATTTGTGAAATATGAATAAAAAATATATTAAAACTACGTTTTAAAATATGTTTTAAAAAAGCAAAAGGTGGCATTTCAAATGTAAATTATTGATTATCTTAATTTTATTATGCTACCTACCACATAAGTAGAGAAATATACCAAAATATGATAAATTAACATTAAATGTAGATTCGTTTAATAAATTTTAAGGTTGTTCTCAAGTTCACTGCTCAAAAAATTTGAAACTTCCTGACACAATAAAGTACAGATTTTTAAGCGTAAAAGTATAAAATTGGTAGACCTGACTATATGGGCGATTTAGAATCAAAATGATTTTCCCATTTTTTGATAAATAAATTAGCTATCGAGTTGCATCTTTTGATCATGTGAAAACTCGTTTTTCTCATTTCGTCGGCTGTTTTTATGCTTCCATTGAGAAATTCGTTCAAAACGGCCAGTTTGACAGCGTTTCCTAAAAAATTTATTGTGTTAAAAAAAAAAAAAAAAAAAAAAAAAAAAAAAAAAAAAAAGTAAATTTTTTTTTGATTTTATAGTTTTTGAATAACAACACCTGATAGATTCATGCGTTTCCTCACAAAAAGGAATGAAATCTTATGTCATAAAGTAACATAAATTTGATTTCAGCGTTAATCCTTTCGGGTCTGATTTTTTGTTTTCTAATTTTGAGAAAAAAATACCAAAATTCACCGAATTATTATACTTTTATTTTTATGAGATTTAGAAGCATTCAAAACCCTTGTGACTTGTTTTTCTATTTTTATTGCTAGAAAGCTCCGAAATTTCATAAAATTATATGAGTTGGAAATTGCAAGTCAAGCGTAGCAAATGAGGTGCGTTCGTACTATAACAAAGTTTTAAAAATATCCAGATCATGGTGTAATAGTTTACAGTACTTCGGATACAGTATAGTTGCCAAAATATTTTGTATGCCCCTGTGCATACTATCAGCTTTCTATTATACAGGAAGTAACTTGTAGTAAATCTCATCAATGTATATCAATTTTATAAAACGTGAAGTATTATTATAACATACCTTAATCAATGTCCCCCGTATAGCATTATGCAATAGAATACTTTTGTGTGGCTCTGTAAATTAATAACAAATATTTTTTGCAGCACAGTTTGTACAGAATGTATATTTAATTTTGTACTTCATTGATACCTATAAATTTTATCATGTTCGAAAGAGTGTAATATCATTAAAATGCACTTGAAACTATTTTTTACTATTGGTCGTAGTGTAACAGAATAACTTTGATTGTCCCTGTAATTAAACTATTCATCCAATTTTCATAATATTTGAAATGACTCATCAAAATTATGCTACAATTGCATATTTTGAATTTCAAACGATTCGGTTAGGTAGTTTTTGCGTTATATGCGGATGGACAGACAGACAAAACGGATGGAATGAAACTATTGGTGCTGTAGGTGTTTCGTTATTTATGTAATTACGAACGCATCTAAAAATTAACTAAAAAATTAAAGCGCGTTTAAATCTTTTTGAGAAACTCTGAAGCGATAATTTTAAGTGCGTTTGTAATTATGTAAATATCTGGCGTTACAGTTGTCTTCTGCCACGTCCGTCTGTCTGTCCGTTTGTCCGCACATAACAGCGCAAAAACTACCCAACCGAATAACTTGAAATTCAGTAGATAGAATCGTTGCAGATTTTTTGCGAGTCATTTCAAATTGTACGAAAATTGAATCAAAACGTATCAAAGATATTAATCAAAAATATTAATAAAAGTTTTCTTTTTGCTGTTAAATCCTATCACACGTAATTAATTCAGTAATATCCCTTGATAGGTCACGATTCTAAGTTTTTGTGGCCAAAATGTCCTATTTCAGATGGAGTCCTGTTATTTCCATATCAACTGAATTTAATATATACAGCATACAAAATTTTGTATTCATGCATTATTGCAAAAGGGAGCAACAGCTATTTCAACAAGATTTAAATATTTATAAAACTAGTTATTGTATAAACGCACCTCATTTGTCACGTTTGACGTACAATTTCAGACTTGTTTCGTTATATTACGCAATATATCTCTAATGTATGACGGTATTTGTTAGATTTTTGCTTGTTTAATTAATTTGTATGTGAAAAAAATATATATAAAAAATTAAATTTTTTTATCAATTTTGTTAATTTATTTTATTATGCAGAATTCGTATATTATGTTAGAATGTTACACATTTTCTCATTTTG
This sequence comes from Maratus speculifer, assembly GCA_964019185.1. Classification (NCBI taxonomy): domain Eukaryota; kingdom Metazoa; phylum Arthropoda; class Arachnida; order Araneae; family Salticidae; genus Maratus; species Maratus speculifer. The sequence goes on along the minus strand of OZ025291.1, from coordinate 306,356,084 downwards.
ACCTACCCGCTTTGTTTGTAAAAATTCTTAAAACGTCAATAATACATCGATTAATTAAAAAGATTATGATTCAGGGTCAAATAACATCGTCATGAAAAATATGCAGCCTTACTTAATATATTAGGCTAATGGATGTAAATTATTGTAAATGATAATAATAGTACACTAATAAATAATAATACATGAATTATTATGCATTATATTAATACAATTAATATTTAAAGCGTAATATATAAATATAAACTTGATAACCTGATACATTTGGGATTTTAGAAGGAAAAATCTCAAATGTATTAGTAGTATTACAATTTTTTTTTTTTTTTTTTTTTTTTTTTTTTTTTTTTTTTTTACGCATACATTTTTACAAAAATCAATATTTTAATATTATTCGGGTTTTTTAGGGTGCAAACCTGTTGAAATAGAAAGTTTTAAGCATAAAAAAATGAACAGCTGGTTTCCAATGCAGTGTTTCATCTTTTGCGTTTTACTTTTAAAAACAAGAAGAAATGTGTATTTGCATTGTTAAATAAGCTCATTTAAAAATATTTTAGAATAGCATGTTTGCTTCATTGTGGAACATGGCAATTCTTATGGCATTAGAATTAATTCTTTTTATTTCAACCGCAACTTTAGTTATATTTGAGATTTTTTTTTGAAACAAGTATATAAATGCTTTAACGAAAACGGAATTTCTATGACTGTCTAAAAAATGATATTTTACAATAATTTCTTTTTTTCTTCTATAAGAAGACACACTTGTTTTAATTTCTTTCATTATTGCCATTTGGAATTTAAGTTCATTTGTTTAAACCGATATATATATCTATATATTAATTTATATACTACATCAATCTCACATATAAAAAAGCTATTAAGTTTATTTTTGTTATAACGAAGACAACTAAAACTCTTCTTGTATAAAAGCTCTGTCAATAAACAAATTTAAAATCTTGTCGTAGACTACCTCCTTCTCTCCCCCTCCCCCCCCCCCCCCCAAAAAAAAAAGAAATTAATTAAAATCTTGATATTGAGCCAAACATGTAATAGTAATTAAAAAAAACTGCGATTAATTAAGTCAATAAAAATTGCGGTACATTTTCTAGGAGAGATTTTATATATAAATAGCCTCAAACCAATTATAATCATAACTTAAAGGCACAGTAAAATGCAGCAGATTTTGCGAAACAAATATCATGTATTTTAATTAAAAAACGAGATAGAAATTATTTTTTTTTATTTCACAGAAGATATACATATCATATCTCCTATGATGATTATCTACTTTTGTAATTAACTATGATGATTAATTACTTTTGTAAATAAGTCAAAAGTAGTTAATTTCATGTATAAATTAGTTTTTCAAAAAATAATTAACTGTTTACATAATTTTTTTTAGCACTATGCCTATTCGGTACACTTTTCTAAAAATTTGTTCAATATACCTCCTTGAAATATGTTGCGATTTCAGAAAACATACTATTCGAGAATAATAAGAAAAATATTCATTTTGTCTCAATAAATAAATAAATAAATAAAATAAAAAATGTTTTACTAAAAAACTTTGAAAATCCTAAAAAATTTAACACTATATTTTTAATTATTTTAAAGATTTTTGCACTCAGACCTAAAAACTTTGAAAATCCTAAAAATTTTAACACTATATTTTTAATTATTTTAAAGATTTATTCACCCAGACCTAAAAACTTTGAAAATCCTAAAAATTGTAACACTATATTTTTAATTATTTTAAAGATTTATTCACCCAGACCTAAAATTTTACATATTTTTAAAGAAATAGGATAGTTACACATTTTTAGAAAGTTTCAACGGTTTGCCTAAAATAGAATTTTAGAAAAATATACCAAAGCCGAAAAAAAAAGGTTTCAAAAAAAAAAAAAAAAAAAAAAAAAAAAATCATATATACACCACCAGTCTATAAAATAATTTATTTTTAAAACTTCCAGCACCCTAATATTTTAGGTCCATAATCATTTAGTACAATAATCTTTTAGCACTATTTCTCAGGCCGATAATTAAAAACTCAAAAAATTTGAACCATTTTATGTTTTATGTGTCCTTAATATTTATCTCTTAAAAAAAAAAAAAAAAAAAAAAAAAAATCCGGAAATTGTAAGTAACAAAATAAAATATAACAAAAATAATCTGATTCGTAAAACTTACTATTTAATTACTAATTAAAGCAAGTTTTAAAAGTAATTGTACTTGATCGAACATTTCTAATGCCATCACTACGTCATAGATGCATTTTTTTTCTAATTAAATTTAATAAAATACAAAACATGTGAAAAAAATGTTGCGCAGCTAAACTGATAGCATTAAGCTCATAAGCGGTTCACACTAATTGTATATTACAGCCTATTTTTTTTATGCCATCGAAAAACAAATGAAGGGGGAGATTAGTTCCCCTAATTTCCCCCTAAATTCCCCCTTTTATACTTAATAACTGAATCTCCGAAACAATTTAGGGATATGCCTTATCATAATGAACCTCTATCCAAAATTCGAAGCAAAGCAAATAATTCTACATAAAAACCCGTTTTCTTAATTTAAAAATAGTTATCCTCCGTTTCCTTCTTTATACTTAACCATTAAACACCAAAACTATCTAGGATTCTTCATTATCAGAAAGAAACTATTCAAAATTTGAAGCAAATCGGATAATTCTGCATAAAAAACGATTTATTTAAGGGGGGAGCGAATCACATGTTCCCCTTAAAAAAGAGCCCGGAATCTAAACAGGGAAGCGTCTTATGCACGCTCCAATCTGCATGCTTCAAATCATAATACTGCGTGAAAAACCCCTTTAACCTAAATTAAGAGGGATAGTTCTCTAATCCCCCCCCCTTTGTACTTAATCATTGAATACCCAAAACAAATCAGGAAAGCGCTTACCAGAATGAACCTATATCCAAGCAAATCGGTAAATTCTGCATGAAAAACCAATTTACCTAAATTAAGGGTGGTACCACTATTAACCTACCTTCCATCCTTTAAACTTAACAAATAAACACCCAAAATTAATCATGGGGGCGCCTCATCAGAATAGTCCTATATCTAAAATTTGAATGAAATCTGATAATTCTGCATGAAAACCTCATTTATCTAATTTAGGCGGGGAGAGTTTCCCCCCCCCCGTTCTTCTTCCCTTACATTTATCCAATAAACTTCCAAAACTAATCAGGGTAGCACCTTATCAGAATAAACCTATATTCAAAATTTGAGATAAATAGGATATTTTTATCATGAGTTATCGCGCTACATATGTACGTGCGTACATACAGAATCGGTAGACACATATACTCTCAGACTGTGATAGATAGCATGTGACTAAAAAATTGTGAAAGAGAAAATTAAAGGCATCAAAATACATACTTTAATCATAAAAAAAACCACTGTTAACTTTATGACAAAAAATATTCTCTTTGTGACATTTCATTTCATTTCGGAAAAAGTGCTGCAATATCAAATGACACATTCATTTAGATAAACCGCTGATATTCAATCTATAATACAATTAAATATTAAAATATGTATGATGCTAAATCTTTGAAATTGTTAATTATTTCAAAATACTCAATAATTGCTACAAATGATTTAAAAAATTTTTTTAATGAAAAAATAGTAAATAGAAAACAAAAACTACGCAAACACAAATATAATGAAATAAATTACAATATTAAAGATTTGTTGTCTATTTTTCAATGTTTTCCCCCTGCGAAAATATTTTTTATTATTTTCTTTTCTTGAGAATGTTGCCCTAGTATGTTAACGAAACATGTAGAATTAGGAATAAATAAAGATTTTTGTCTATGTAACAAAAGCATTATAGCTTCTAAATAAGCATAATAACAACAGAGTGAAGTTTAATAATTTGAAGTGTAATTTCACTGTTGATAATTAACTAAAAACTTAATTAAAATTAGATAGGTAAACTAAAAAAAAATTAGAATTAAAATTGATTTTTAAAATTGATAATTTACTTTTAAAATTTATTTTTTCACTTATAGCAATTATTGAGTTGATGTTTTGAAGTGATTTTTATGTCCAGTGTATTGCTAATTTTTATTGAAAATATCATAAAATGTGGCATAAACGTATAAATGAGTATTTTTCTTTTCTTTTTTTTTTCTTTTTTTTTTTTTTTTTTTTTTTTTTGAAAAATGTTTTATTTAAAAAAATAATATAAAATTCGCCGAAATATGAACATTTTCTTAAAACTGGTTAAATTGAAATTGCTAAAAATATTTTTTGATTTCCACAATAAATATAACATTTTATGTAAAAATTAGACTATTTGGGGGACACGGATGTTTTAATAGTCAAAGGAAAAAAAAAACAAACAACGCTGAAAATTCTTGGACATTGAAGAACATTAATAATTCATAATTTCAAACGATGTTACTCATAAACTTTTCAATAAATTTGCATGAGAATAAGCTACTTCTTTGAATGTGAATTTAAAACATAATTTACAATTTTCGGCATAATTGAACTGTGTTTTATTGAATTATGACAATTTTTCCAACATAACTTTTTAAAAAAAGTTTGAAAATAATTAAAGAACAACTTTCAACGCAGTTTCTTTCTATGCTAATCAGAAATACATATGTTTAAAAGGGAAGCAGGACGTTTCGGTCCCGCCATTTCGGTCCCGCCGTTTCGGTCCCGCCGTTTCGGTCCCGCCGTTTCGGTCCCGCCGTTTCGGTCCCGAGACATTTCGGTCCCGAGACGTTTCGGTTCCGAGACATTTCGGTCCCAAGACATTTCGGTCCCTGGCCATTTCGGTCCCGAGACGTTTCGGTCCCGAGACATTTCGGTCCCGAGACATTTCGGTCCATGGTCATTTTGGTCCCGAGACATTTCGGTCCCTGGCCTTTTCAGTCCCTTCTCCAGCAAGCTGAAATTTTGTGCACGGGAAATATCTGACATAATTTTATAAGGAACATTTCAGAGTGTTGAATTCAGGGGCAGGTCATTCCCCCCGGAGCTATCAATTACCCCCCCCCCCACGGAAATTTTGAAATTTTGTGTTTTCATTGGTAAAAAAGTGTAATCCCCCCCGGAGCCACAGAAGTCCTTCCCGGAGAAAAGTGTCTGAATTCAAACACTGTTTTTCTAACTGAAAGTCGCATAAAATTTTAGTGTAATGCGATTAGTTAGAAGTAACAAGTACCCCAAAAGTTGATCAATTATTTAGAAATCGATGGAGTTTTCTGAAAAAAATTCACAGATGAATGGCATTTTTTACGTTGAATTCAGGGGCAGGTCATTCCCCCCGGAGCTATCAATAACCCCCCCGGAAAATTTGAAATTTTGTGTTTTCATTGGTAAAAAAGTGTAATCCCCCCCGGAGCCACAGAAGTCCTTCCTGGAGAAAAGTGTCTGAATTCAACACTGGTTTTTTAACTGAAAGTCGCATAAAATTTTAGTGTAATGCGATTAATTAGAAGTAACAATTACCCCAAAATTTGATCAATTATTTAGAAATCGATGGAGATTTCTGAAAAAAATTCACAGATGAATGGCATTTTTTATGTTGAATTCAGGGGCAGGTCATTCCCCCCGGAGCTATCAATTACCCCCCCCCCCACGGAAATTTTGAAATTTTGTGTTTTCATTGGTAAAAAAGTGTAATCCCCCCGGAGCCACAGAAGTCCTTCCCGGAGAAAAGTGTCTGAATTCAAACACTGTTTTTCTAACTGAAAGTCGCATAAAATTTTAGTGTAATGCGATTAGTTAGAAGTAACAAGTACCCCAAAAGTTGATCAATTATTTAGAAATCGATGGAGTTTTCTGAAAAAAATTCACAGATGAATGGCATTTTTTACGTTGAATTCAGGGGCAGGTCATTCCCCCCGGAGCTATCAATAACCCCCCCGGAAAATTTGAAATTTTGTGTTTTCATTGGTAAAAAAGTGTAATCCCCCCCGGAGCCACAGAAGTCCTTCCTGGAGAAAAGTGTCTGAATTCAACACTGGTTTTTTAACTGAAAGTCGCATAAAATTTTAGTGTAATGCGATTAATTAGAAGTAACAATTACCCCAAAATTTGATCAATTATTTAGAAATCGATGGAGATTTCTGAAAAAAATTCACAGATGAATGGCATTTTTTATGTTGAATTCAGGGGCAGGTCATTCCCCCCGGAGTTATCAATAACCCCCCCCCCGGAAAATTTGAAATTTTGTGTTTTCATTGGTAAAAAAGTGTAATCCCCCTCGGAGCCACAGAAGTCCCTCCCGGAGAAAAGTGTCTGAATTCAACACTGGTTTTTTAACTGAAAGTCGCATAAAATTTTAGTGTAATGCGATAATTTAGAAGTAATAAGTACCCCAAAACTTGATCAATTATTTAGAAATTGATGGAGATTTCTGAAAAAAATTCACAGATGAATGGCATTTTTTAAAATTGCCAGAATGTTTTGAATTCTTGAACGAGGAAACGGAGAAGTTAACTTGGAAACTGATAACTAAATTTATAAAATAACCCAATTATCTTATGATATTAACACACCCCATAATAGTTGTAAAATTTTAACTTCTGAGATGCATGTTTCCTCTCCAGGGAGACAAAGGCTTTTAAATTGCCAGGAGAAAAGAAAGAGTTATTGTTACATGGAATTTATATTCTGACACTTAGCATATTATAGGATTTCATCGCTGAAGCCAATTTTCAGAATTATAAGTGTTTCATTATTTTGCACCCCCGCCACTTCCCGCATAAGAGCAAAAATGTTGAATTAAATAAAAAAACATCTGTATCTGGTGGTATTTTACCCCCTGTGCCAAAATTATCATTGAATCCTCTTTTTGTTTATGGCATTTTTTATATGTTGTTTTTGGTTACTAGCATTTATTTTCCTTTTAAACTTTTCCGTTTTTAAATTAAGAAAAGAGTTTCCAGATTGCAACACGTGGAGGTAGTTAGCATTGCAATTATTTTATTACATAAATATATGACACGAGCAGAAATAATTATTAAAATGATTTGTAACTTAAAGATTTTTTTTTTTTTTTTTTTTTTTTTTTTTTTTACATTTAAAAAAAATTAATTACATCTTGAATTATTAGCAATTATTTTTTCATGACAACAGTTCTTTTTTTATTGTTATTATTACAATCTAGAATGTTTATTATATTGACGCTTCCCTGTTTTTATTAATGTTTTCCAAAACAACGGCAACAGCAAAAAAATTATATTGCCATACTTTTATGCATATATCACATTTATACAACACATCTGTTAAATTTTCTAAAACCAGCTTAAGGAAACTAATTACAAAATTATCAATGTAATGATTATTGAAATTTGTCATTTCATTTAAAGCTGATATTATTATATAAAATAATTATTTTTAACATTAAAATATAAAAACCCTCATAAAAAATATGAAAAAAAAAGCCTTCTGTCAAAATAAGTTAAATTAAAAAAGGTAACTTAAAATATTATGTCTAGGTGGTAAATATCTTACCTAACAATCTTATTTAGTTATGTTATAAGTTTTGAATATTTCAATGTCATTCATAAGCTGTAATAATAAGGATAAAAAATATTCCATTCTACTTTTTATACTGGTTTAATTGATACTAAAAGCGTTTGAAATGAAGATAACAACAAGAGGAATAAAAAAAGCACCGAGAAATGCTGTTCTTTTCAAAACATTCATATTTCTTCTAAAAAATGCCAGCGATTATGTGGGAGGTCCGTCCTCATTTGAACTCCAGAGTATAAAGGACATTGTAAAGAATAAGGGTTTCATCTGACAAGTGTATAAAGATCAAGATACGTAGAATAAAGCTAGCTACCTAGCTCTTCTAGCTATCTTGTATAAAGATGACTATTTGTTCAGATGGGCGTTGACAATTGATTGACATGCAGAATTTTTGCTTAAAAGAGATTAATCGTAGTACGTAGTACTTAGCTGATACTTATATGCATACATTTCCAATTTTATAGGAACACCAACATAAAAAAAGTATTTAAAAATTCTCGGCACACGGTTTTGATTTGTTATTTACTTAATGTTATACATTATTTTATTAAATGATTAACATCATCTTAGAACATTTGAAAGCATTAATAATTATGTTGTTAAATTAAAAAATTCTCAAAAATTAAATTATTTTTATCAAACATATTTATTAATAAGGATTCAAAATTATTTTAACTATTAATTGTTTAAGTTACTTATTTATCAATTACTTGTTTAAAATCTAGTACAAGAACTATATAGAAGTTATAGCAAAAATGAAAAAAACATATTTTTTAAATTTCAGCTACTATAATGTTATTAACTTCATTAGGATGCATAAAAATGAAAAGGATTCTCAAAATAAATATGTTATTTATTCATTTATTGGTTAGTTTATCATATTTTTCTTACTCTTTAAATATAATAATTAATACACGATTGATTTTTGCGAACTGTAAACTATAACTTTGTTTTAAAAAATTTAAATCTGCATCTGGATAATAATGTTACCTAAACCTGTTAAGAAATATTTTTACGCATTGTTACAGTGTTGCATTATTATGTTTAATTAATTATTACGTTACGTTACTAATTGATTTTTCAAAATAATAATAATAATAATAATAATTTCCGTTTTTGAAATAAATAACAATTTTTGAATAATAACTTATGGTGATGAATAATTGCTATAAATTAAATCTCAAAACAGTTAGTGATTTTAAAATGAAAATCAAATTAATATTTTATTAAATTTATGTATTTTTAATTTAATGAATCTTTATATAATTAAATTGATAAAATTATTAATATGCATTTCGAATTTTACTTTACATAAACTCAATAAATAATCTGTCTTATATTCAATTTATCATTATGTTTTGTAGTAGTTATAAACTGAAGCTTATCGTTTACCTGTTTATTTATTTTATATTTAAAGTTACTGAAATTTAAAACTATTTATTCAATTAATAATAAAATTAAAATAAAAATTGTCAATTTTTTTCTGTGAAAGTGGGAGCGAAAAGGTAATGGAAATAAATAAATAAACGATAAAATAAAAACGCTTAGTTTTGTCAGTTAAAAATCGAAAATAAAATTATTTAAAATAATAGTTACATTATTATATAAAATAAAAAATAATCATTTTATTACAAAGAAATAGACCCACTTTCAATAAAATTAACTCACAAAAATTGTCTTCATAAGGTAAGAAAACTTAAAAAAAAAAAAAAAAAAAAAAAAAAAAAAAAAAAAAAAAAAAAAAATGCAACCAATAATTATTACATAAAAAAAGGTCGTTGGAGCATTTTTATTTTTTTAACAAAATTTTTTTATAGCACGCCTAGTTACGAAATCACTAATTTAAAGATTCTAAGAAAGTGTGCGAAAACAATCAATAAAAATAAAAGTTAATCAATAAAAATAATAGTTTATAGTATAGATAAAATACCTAATACAAAAAATATATGATAAAACTTAAAATATTTATTCTGTTAAATAATAATAATAAAGACAGTGTAAAATTATATAACATTGCTTAATCAAATTTACAACTCGCTGTGATTTTATTATCACGAGTTACAATAGATTAAACTTATTGGACTATTATATTCAGCTTTGTATAAAATTTGAGGGAAGGGGGGCAGGAGAATAAAAATATTAAAAAAGGCCCGAACAATGTTGAGCTTACAGCGTTTAGTGGGCCTTCATCAATCAGAAACCAAGTTATAAAGTGGCCGGTAAAGAAATAGCAATGGACCGAAATGGCAAGAGACCAAAATGATTAAGGACCGAAATGACCAGGGACCGAAATGGAAAGGGACCGAAATGTCTCGGGACCGAAATGTCCAGGGACCGAAATGTCTCGGGACCGAAATGTCCAGGGACCGAAATGTCTCGGGACCGAAACGGCGGGACCGAAACGGCGGGACTGAAACGGCGGGACCGAAATGGCGGGACCGAAATGTCGTGTACCCAAGACTCCATGATCATAAAATTCACCCTCTTTTTAGGTGCGTTAGTAATCATGCAAATACGTAGCAGTCGTACGTACGTAGTCGTCGTTCAGTCAGTCCGTCTGTCCATCTGTCCACACATAACAAAGCAAAAACTACTCAACCGAATGGTTTGAAATTTAAAATGTATAATTTTCGCATATTTTTATCGAGTCATTTTAAATTTTATGAAAATCGGATATCTAGTTTAATTACAGGAACAATCAAATGTATTCCATTACATTACCTTTGATGGGAGATAATAGTTTGAAGTGCAATTTAATGATATTACACTAATTGGTACATAATAAAATTAATATGCATCTATGAAGTAGATACTAAAATATACATCTCTTATATACATTTCTGTCAGCCCATTACTACTCCTCCGTTTGGGACACGTGCATCAAGAATTCATTACTGTTGAATATATTATGTAACAAAAAGCTATTATAAAATACTTTTAAATAGTAACTGTCTTTTAAGTGTTATTTGATAAATAATGATATTTTATTGACTTTGACAATACAGTATGCGAAAAATAAATGTAAATTAGTTTTGTATATCACTTCAAACAAAGAAATAAACTCAAAAAATCAAAAAACAAAATTACACTTTGATAATGCTATTACTGCCGGAAAAGGGGGGAGAGGCTTCGAGGGATGATAATAAAGGGTATTGGAAGGGGGGAGTGGGTCCAGAATTACGAAAATCTTGATAACATTATCTTTGGTTAGCCGCTAAGTTATAAAGGATCTCCATAAAAGAATATCCCAGTTTCAATGGTGTGCTATGACGGTTTAACTTAGACTATTTTCAACAAATCATTTATCAAATTGATAGTAAACTAACCTAGTTTTCCTTGCAAATGTTCAGTGGCTGCATCTTTAGTTAAACAGCACACGTCCAATCTAAAGTCCAACTTTTCCCAGAGTAATATGAAAGCAACAGACTCTTCAATTTTGTCTCTCAGCTCTAGCAAATGACTAGATCGCAGCGGTTAGTAGACATGATTTTTTTTCTAATGCCCTTACTGAAAAAATCACATGGCTATAACCTCTTTTAAGGATGTTTTTGAATCAAAAGGAACTTTTTTATGACAAAAGTTTTAATTTATTTTTGTTCGTAAATACATGAAATTAGCAGACTTTGTTTTTCAGAAATTATCTAATCACACACATTTTTCTCATTTTTTTACAAACACAATAGATTTTTCAGAAAATTTTATAAAAATGGGTATTTTGTACCGAATTTCCACGGGAAGGAAGAAAAATCAGTTTGTGAAAGGAGAAAAACGCCTTATCATGCGATCAAAAATACTTATAACTCGATAGTTAATTTATTGATTAAAAAAATCCAACATATAGCTCGATTCAAAATCCCTTTCTATAATCAGGTCTGTAAAATATTATGTTTTTACGTTAAAAATATGAATTTGTAAATGTGTAAAAGCGTTTTGCACTTGTTGAGAAGAGCAGTTGAGAACAGCCATAAATCTTCGTCCCAGGAATGACGTTTTACGCTCAGGAGTCACTCTTTTGCGTAAGTGGTGTCTGAGGTGGTACTACACGCGACTCCCCAACAAACACTACTCGCACATGCACTTATTTAAAGCTGTTTGAATTACTTCTTATTTGTAGCAAATGTGTTTCTTCTTATTTGTGACCTTGAATCAACTTTACAAAGCTTACAGTTGTATTGTAAAAATTTACATCTTGGATATTCTGTTATGGACACCCTGCATTGTAATATACCATTCGCTTTGGTGAAAAGAATTTCATATACACCTTATAGTTTACACACAATCTGCTCATACATCTTTCTATTTTAAGGATAATAAATGATTCTCTCATGTAATTATACTACACCATTCTGCCAATAGATTCCTTAAAACATGAATATAAATTTTAAAGTCAATCGCAAAACAAATATTTATTAACCATACACAATCCAAATTATTTAATATATACTATATGTATATACTATATAGATTTTTATGTATTAATATATACTTTATAGCGCTAAATATATAATATAAACGGATATTAAAAACAACTGTGTATAAATGTACTACAATCAAATAAAACGGAAACTTGAGAAATATGTTTTATTTATTGATACAACAGAAATAAAATTTTTCAAAAAAATATAAAATAAGTATATATAGATATGATATAATAAATTTTATTTAACTTATAAACGAGTGTTTTCTTTTTTTTCTTTTTTTTTCGACTATGAGCAAATTAAGGTATTAAGTTTACTTGAAATTTTTATAAATCCTTAAGCAAAAAATAAGCAATTTGTTATTTCAATACTTGTTCAATTTTTCAATTACGATCGCTTCAGGAAGTTCTGTTCAAAATGTCATTTCGACTGCATTTTTTGAAATATATTCTGTCTTTATCACAAAACTGACCAATATGCCACTATATAGTTCCTAAATAAGAGAACCTGCAAATTGTATGTGTTTGAGGGCAAAATGGGAACATAAACAGTTTGGAATTGAGATTTTTTTTCTACAATTCCTATTATTGTTTAATTTATTTTTAATATAAGAATCAGTTCTATGAAAACCTTGTCAGTATAAAAGTATTATTGATAATATTGGTAATAAGATATTATTGAGAAAATGTATGATAAATCTAATCGGATTTGATATCTTAAGAATTGACGAAGTTGTAGATTTTTTTCTTCTTCCGATTTCGTTTATTTTTTTTTTTTTTTTTTATTTATTATTATTATTTTTTTTTTAATGAGAGTTACTTTTATAAAAAACTTGTCAATACAAAAGTTTTAGATAATATTAAGAGCATTTATAATAAAATTAGCTGTATTTGATATCTTGAGATTAGACAAAGTTGTGAGTTTTTAACTCCCGAAAACCCTATTTTTTTCGCCCCTTGAGCCCATTTTTAATTTTATCAAAAAACTGTTATGCAGAAACTTTTGGCCCATATTTTAGAAATAATATAAACTTTAAACAGATTTAATATATGTATCAGTTTGGAAGAGATCTGAGCAGAACTTAAAAGAGTGATATAGACCGATAGATAGACAGATATATATATATATGTATATATAAAGATTTTTACTGATGGCAGTTTTGGGTCTAGAGGTCATGATCGGCGTAGATCTGCAAAACTTTTTCAGAAATTCCAACGTGGGTGTGATCGCAATAGGTAGTATTTCATACAAAATCTACCTAAAAAAAGAAACCCTTTTTTTTCTACCATGACGATTTCACTTTGTAAGGTAGAAAAATTGTTTTCTATTTTGTTTTTTACATTATTTGGTGCAATCCTGTGTGTAGTTGTGCAACGGAAACAATTTTGGATTTTCCAAATTATTTAGAAGGTTTCGGCGCTTAGCTAAAAAGAGCTTTTTTTTTTTTTTTTTTTTTTTTTTTTTTTTTTTTCCCGAAATTGTGCTTTGTGTAGTATCGCATTTGAACCAATTAAGAGATTATCAAAAAATCGAATGTTAACAGTTCTTGTTTCTCTGGGATAATATCGTTTTTAATAAAATTTTCAGTTGGAGTTTCGTCTTGAATGCTAGAATTTTGAATGTGCTTACGAGATACTTAAGGCCCACAAAAAATAATCTTAAGATTATCTGAAGAAATCACCACTTTCATCAGAAATTTTGTAAAAATCTGAAGAATTTTTGCAGATTTATCTTTGCCTTAAAAGTATCTGTAGAAATTCTTAAGGTATTCTTAAAAATATTTTCAGTATGGTTCAAATATCTACGGTTTTTTTACAGAATTTTGTGCCAATTACCTACAGATTTTTTTAGTGGGAGGGGGCTCTTAATTCACTTGAAAACACACACTGTGTAATGTAAAACCAATGGCAGGCAGTTTTCGAATTTCTCGTTTAAATTTAAATATATTTAAACTTTTTTTTCGCATAGGCTAGTTTAAGATAGTTGTAAGGTAATCACGTTTTTCAATATGGCTGTTTTTTTACTTTTTCAATTTCAGTTGCAGTTTTTTTTAATTAAAGAATTTTCAATTTCGGAACCGGTTTCGGAACTGAAATTACCTTTAAAAAATCTGCAACCAAAATCGAAAATGTAAAAATTAGTCATATTAAAGGTAGGACCTAAAACTGTACTATGCAAAGAAAATAATTTTAAAATATTGAAATTTAAATGAGAAATTCGAAAATAGCCTGTCATTAGTTTAACATTATGGAGCGGATATTTTCACATGAGTAAAGAGTCTTCTTAAAACGTTAACTACAAATGTTAACGTCTACAACCCTATATGACCAGAATATTTTTGGTGTAGATAAAAATATTTGGTGGTTTTACCTAATTAATAAAATCATATTGGATTAAAAAATAGATTTAAAAAGATACTCGATATCAGTTTACGCCAACGGAAGATCCACACATTTCTGTGGGTGCAGGCTTGACTTTAAATCGCACAAAAAGAAGAAAATGTTTTCTCTTTAACTTTAGGATCACCTACATCATGTAGATCAAGTCTTAAAGGTATGCATTAATATCTTGTACATGGGTGAGCAAAACGTCCATATAAACTTTAAAAAATCATAAAAATAAGTGAAATAAAAAATGGTTCGCTAGGTCACGGGGATTGTTTAATAAAGGAAAAAAAATATTTAAAAAACAGTCGACTGATGTCGGTGATGCGAGTAACTTCGGTTTAAATATGTAATTGAAACGGTTCTTAGAATTTTCGCGCCTAATCTAATATACCAGTTCATCACTGTAAGCCGTGTATGTGAACAAGGATGTTGAGTATGCAGAAGAAGCCTTTATCGGTACAGTTATCTTGTGTGAACCAGGAATCAGCGACCATTGTCTTACTTAATTTAGATGTTTGGAAGAATGTCAGGTGTTAAAAAAAGGATTTAATAGCGACATGCCTTATAAAGCTTTTTCGGCGGTTTGAGGAAACTGGAACATTAGAGAATAGGTAGATCTCATGGCCTCTTAGATATCCAGATTTGATACCGGCAGACTTCTGATTACGACAATATTTTAAACTCCTTGTATTCATTACGAATAATCTAATCTGTCTCGTATCCGAAAGATACAATCCTCCAAGAGGTGTCATGTCTATCACATGTACATCCATACATGCTACATTCTGTCGTTGCTGGATTTACAACTCTCTTACAACGTATTATCCCCTGTGATGGTGGTTATACGGAATACATACAACTAAGTCAAATGATTTAGAGGCGTTCTGTTCCTTATTTGTGCATCTTTTCATTGAATTGTGCATGTCAACGCTTCTTATTGGGGTTTTATTATTATTACATTTTTTTTGTCTTAAAAAATTCTCTCGCATTACCGATGCTAGCTTTGCAAACTATTTTTTATTTCGGTTACTTTTAAGGATAAATGTTTCTAAGGACATCTTGCCAACCGGTATATATGGAGGTCATGCTACTATTATGATTATTCAAACCATATACTCAATTTTTGATATATACCATATACCCCTGTCTTTTCCTTTAGCCTCAGTCAATCTTTTACTGGCGTCATCAGATGATGTACAGTGATGGTCAAAATTGTGGACACCTTTAGGCATCTTTCATTACAAAACGTTAAAAAACTACCTATTGCAGCCGTCCGGGGAAAGCCCATCGGCAAATTTTGCTATATTTTCGTCGATCATGACCTTAGATTCCAAAACCACCCACCGTTGAAATGTCGACTTACTATAGATATAGATATATCCATATATATATATATGTATAGATATCTGAATTTTGTCATGCTGTAACTCTCGAATTTGGATGAAATTTTTTATGTGCATAATAAGAGTACTAATGTTTTGATCGAGTTTGTTGTCTAGCTTCATCCACCAATTTGTTTCAAAATGGCAGCCATTTGATTCTTTTGAAAATTTTATGTTTTTTAACTTTGTATACTTATAGAAAAAGTTCCGTTTCGCAAAATACAAACTCTTATATATAATTTTAAACAGAATGTTAGAAACATCAAAAGACATTTTAAACAGTCACACAATGTAAGTTAACAATATAGGTCATTTTAAAGAAAAAGTTAGAAAACATAAAAATTTCCATAAGTGTCCCAAATTCAAATGGCCTCCATATTGAAACAAGATGGCGGTTGAAACTGGTAAACGAACTTGGTCGAGAAACTATAGTACTTCAACTATGCACATAAAGAATTCCATCCAAATCGGTTCATAAATTCGAGATTTACAGCACGAAAAAAATCAGATATCTATATCTATCTATCTATATATATAGTATATATATGTAAGTCAACATTTCTACAGAGGGTGGTTTTGGAATCTAGGGGTCACGATTGATGAAAATATAACAAAATTTTTTCCCGAATTGCTTTCCTATGGACGGCTGCAAAAGGTAGTTTTTTACTTTTTGGAATGAAAGCTACCTAAAAGTGTCCACAATTTCCGCCACCACTCTAAGTTCATTCGCCTAGTTTAAACACGAAAATGTGTTCGGCAGCAGTCATTAACCCTTTCCGGCGCAGTATTGCCGGGTCGGCAACACCTAAAGTTCCCCCTGTTTAGAGACACAAAAACTCCGTGAATATTTCAAAAACTACTCTAATGGTTACTTTAAATCTTTCTTATGAGTTCTAGATTGCAGAACCACAAAGATCAAACTCTACTGTTTTTAAATAATAGGTAAAATATTTTACTCTAATGCGTGCTTCACAGCAATGCTCTTCTCACTGTGCTTATCAATGCTGTGCTTATGGGGAGTTACCACTTCGACAACAGCTGTATAATTAAAATGGCTTGCGCAATCTTTACAAAATTATACCTGTGGACTCCTCTAGGCCTAAATAGATTGCCAATTTTTTTCCATTTAAATTCCAACTTTAAAGGGTAGTGCGCCGGAAAGGGTTAATTTAGTGTAGGAAGACTTTCGCCATATTCGTCCTTTATATTATTCCTCCTATATATTTGTCCTTTTGATTTGGCATGTGAACAAACAATTTGATATATATCAATACAGTTTATTTATTTTATTTTATTTATTATTTTTTTCTTTTTTTGTGAGGCTCTAATCAAAATAGAATATATCACTTGCTCTATTTTGAAGACATTCGTCATTCTACACAAAACATTTACTGAAAATACATTAAATAAAAAAAAAGTTCTAACATCGAAGATATTGACAAATGTTGGTTAAATATGGATGTGATTCGTGTAATATTGATAGAGGTGTGTGAAATAATTATATTTCCATTCTGAATTTTATCCACACAAAGCTTAACAAATACAACTTTGAAGGCATTCGCAAATTGATTAATCAAATTCTCTTTTGATTTCAGATCCACAGCTCTCCAGCTGTTGTTAATCTCTGTGGCAGTTAAATCACTGCTACTGTTCAATGATGTTGCCAACGGATTCAGTAGTAATACCTCGATGTTTGTCAATAACTCTGCGGACACATTACGTAGAATTAAACGAAGAACGCAACCGCAGCCTGGATTTTTTTTCCCCATTGCCATGTACACAGTGCGACATCATAAACCAGGTAAGTTCGATCTTTGAAACAGATTTGAAATTTTACTGTTTATTTCTGAGTATTATGCATATTTTAGCTTTGCATTTGAGAGAATATTATAGTAGGAGTCAAAGAAACGGTGTTGACTGGGAGATAAAACAAAGACCCACTATATGGAACGCGAGTGCCGTAGCACGAAGCAAAAGGATACCTCAATTTTTTCAGTACCAGTGAGTCATGGTATATTGTTTTTCGAAGCTCTTGTTGCAAGAAATGACATTGCTATAACTATAATTAACATGGAATATACTGTATAAACCAGGATATCCACTAATTCTGATGTTGCTAAATTAATTTTCAGAAAGGATTGGTTACATTAGTCGAACACACATTCCACTTTTAGGTCAGAATAATTTTTTTTATATAGACATATGAAATATGAAGCTATTATTTTTGAAATTCTGATATGGAAGCCGATGTGGCTTTATAAATTGCCGTCCTGATAATGTCATACGCAATACATTGTTCTCTTCGTAAAAAGAATATGCTCGTTTAATTCTAGATCTGATAGTATTTGTAATATTTTCATTAACTTCCATAGTTAGAATGAATTTTTATTTGTCTTTTTCTAGTGGATGTAGAAACAATCCTCGATTGATATACCAATAAAAAAACTGTATGTGAGTAATTTAAATAAAAAAAGAAATTTTTGTCCATTTTTTTTCCATTTATGTGCCAACTGAAACAAACTTTTTAAACAGTTTCATGTAAAGACTCATCGAATGATGTTTTGCAATGGTACATGTTACCACATGAGCTACCAGTACCTCAATAAATGGGGGGGGGGGGGATTACTCACTTAATACTGAATTTGGCCAAAGAAATCACCTCTAAAATTAATGGAATCTAAATTTTGTAGTCATATAATTAATCCTTTCCAAAAAATGTCACAGACTTAGTCTTTGTAGAGATTCTGTGTTATTACAGCTTGCTATTTCTTACACTGTAATTTTCCTTTGCAGCTGGAGTACGAGGTCGAAATGTCAGACCTGAAACTTGGGAATACCGTGGCCAATATTTTTACGGATATAAGCCAAAGGCCAATAGTGGAAGGAGACAGGCGGCGCGTCTTCTTGCAGCTGGTTTGCCATTGCTTCTAGCTCCTCTGCTCAGCATTATATTCTCATTTCCTGTCCTGGTTCCAGTTGCGCAGACGACCACTGTAACCACTGGTGCTACCACTCTCAACAGTCCTCTACGTCCTCCCTGGGTCGGCAAACGTCGGCGGAAGCGGCGACAAGCAAGGTATCCCATGCGCCATGAACAGCAGCAGAAGAAAGAGAAAATGCACAAAATAAGAGAATTAGAAGTCGTTGCTAACTATCTTCACCTGGTAAGCCATGATTTTGTCTATATATAGTTTTTTAATATGAATATAATGGTAAATGTAATGTATGTAGGCTTTTTCAAAACGCGTGATTCAAACTTTAAGATTATATAGACCAAACCTGAGTACACAGCACTATGCAATGTACCTTCGTAATTCAAGCAGTGATGCTAGATGGTGCTCTTAGATGCGTTCTAACTACTTTTAATGTTTGTATTTATTTATTGAACACATACATCTGACTTGTGTGCTTGATATGAAAACCCGCTTATATTCGGGGTCGTCGCGAAAAAACTTTCTTTTACTTGTAAAAAAAGGAAGTTTTTTTGCTATGGCACCGTTATAAGTAATCGTCGACATACAAAGACTAGATAGCACAAAGAAGTTTACAATACTAGAGAATTACAACCAGAAGCTCCACAAAGAGTGTGCTGTGGAGCCAGCGGTAGTCGAGCTCGCAAGGCTCCTACACTCTTAAGCGATTTGTGTCGTGGTACTTTAACTACTCGGCCACGGAGCCCCCCTGTTTGTACCATGTGTTTTGAAACAACCTGTATGTTGCCTCCTTAATAAAAGAACATCGCAACTAAATAATTGTTTTTTTGTGTATAATTTATAATAAAATACTTCAGGTTACTTTATTTTATAAGTACAATAACAGGAAATTTGTAACACATTTTCTGATTCATGAAAAAGAGGCAATTAATAATGTGAATTTTATACATAAGTTCTGCACTGCTATATGCGCTTGAGCATTAGAACATGAGCTTGAATATTTTTTCCGAGTAGTTTAGATTCGAAAACGAGTATTCGCTGTTATTGAGTTATTTTTCCCACTTCTTTTCTACTTTTGTTATGAGCTTTTAAGCAAATGATGGTGTTTTAATGTATAATAGATAGTATCCGTGAGGATTTTATGTTAAGAAACTTTAATGTTCCATTAGAAAAATGCTTGAATTTTTTATTAGTTTATTCTAAATTAAGTATCTATAAATCATAAATTGCTATAATGTATAATTGATCCCTATAGATTGAAGGCGTTCAACTAAATGGTGCTGTCAGTCTAACCTATTCATTAAAGTGAAAGAATTTTAAGTTTACAACCAATTATAATTGCTTTTTTATCAGGAGTTTAAATAAAACATTCTGTATAGAATCTTTATTTTTAATTACTGCAGTCTCTCTTTCTCTTTTTTTAAATCACATTATTTAGTATTTTCTTTATCTTTTTTACACTTTCCAACAAAGTTGAAAAGTGAATACGAAAATTTTTTTTCATGTTTTTCTTTTTTCATTGCATCAAGAGTGACAAAAATGCCGCGCCATAGAAACTTCTGAATGCAGTAACATTTTACTATAAAAATTGCTAAATGTCTGAACAGTTTGCTGCAAATTTTAAATAGAGTGAAGAAAAATAGGTACTACTCTGTTATCCCGTCGACCAATTTCGCCAAACTAATAGCCAAATTATGCATATTGACATAATTTTTATTTTAATTAATGAAAGAACAAATAAATTAGTAAAACATTAATAAAAATACAAATAAAAAATCGAAATAAAAATCACTTTATGACGTTTTAAATACGTGTTTCGTGTCTAATGTCATTGAATATAATATTCACGATCATCCATTATTGGCATTTAATCTTGTAATTTGGCGATAATATTTTGGTCGACGGGATAATAGAGTAGTACCGAAAAATATTAATAAAAAAATGTTCAGAACCAGTTAGTGAATCTAAAATGTCTTTTGTTAATTCAGTATACGTAGCGCATGTAAAATCATTAATGTGCATTACAAATTACCAATAAAATATATGAAGTATAATTAATAAAATTTATTCATTGTCTATAAAACTGATCCCCTCAACATTTTCAGCATCGATTTTAAAAACATAGTAAAAAAAAGGCTAAAAGGAATCATGTAAATTTGTAAAATAGAAGCAGATTCATCAGGCTGTAAACATTTCGATTATTACAGCTAAAGTGTGTGGTTTCGAAACCGGTTTTGAAAGTGAAACTAACTTTATAAAAAGTATCTGCAACCAAAATCGAAAAAGTAAAAAAGGAGTGATGTCGGCATGCACCTCAGCTATCCAATGCAAAATAAATTATTTAAAAATGTCAAAATGCGAAAGAGTTATTAGAAAAATACTTCCCCATAGGAATAGCATTAGTTCGCCAGCATTTCCTCGTCCAGGGACAGGGGCCTTAAATAGACAGTTAATCTTCCCGTTGGAAAAATAAACATCACGTTACTTAAGAAAAAAAAAATCATAACGAGATAATTTATTTTTAAACGAGAAAACTGTGCTAAAATTTCCGGAAAGATATTTTCTTAGTGCACGGACAGTTTTCCTTTGTGTGTTTTCCAGGTGGATTACAATGAAAAGCAACAGTCACGGGTTATGGTGAATTACCTCCAGTGTAACGGACTGCTGGGCGCAGATGACCATTGTCTGGAGAGACTGTCGTGCGAGTTTGCAGACGTCGCCAATCAGAATGCTCCCGAGCTGGAGAGATCTGTCACATCTATGTAAGTACTTTTTCATTTAATACATGCGTGTTTTGTCATAACTTTTAGCAGTAAAAAATTAATAGCTAAAGATGATATAAATGTTTTTAAAACACATATAGTCAACTCTTCTTAATTCAAAATTGGATTCGCTTAATTCGAACTAAACTCGAAGTTTCAAAATTTTCAATCAATAACGTAAAAAAATTGCATTTATTTGAACAAATTTTCTCTTGAATTCGTTTAATTCAAACTAACGAGATTCCGATTTTTCATTTTTTCTTACTTTCTCCCAAACTTCAGATCCTTGAAGTAACTTTCCTTTTTTCATTTTATCAGAATTGTTCTGAGCAAGTATACATATGGTTCCATGCGTTTGATATTCGCTTTTTTAGTGCCCCGTTTGTCTATCAATGACACCTCCACCCCATCTTTGTGCTTGTCACTAATCCCTTAATTTTTTTTATTTATATCTTTTAATTTAATATTAATACATATTCTAATGATAACAGCCGAAATATATTTTACAAATACTATAAGATTAATTTATTTGTAATAGTACTTCCTTAAACATGTTTTCCTCTCATACTTTCCATAATTCGAACATTTTTTGTGGTCCCGACGAGTTCGAATTTACGTGAGCCGAATGTGTGTAGTTTTATAAAAACTTCACTGAAGGTGCTGTAAAGATATACTTTGTATATTAAACTGTATTTTCATATAAACCGAGTACTTTTGAGCAAACATTTGCTTATTATTAGGATTACAAAACAACGCAAAAACACAATGAATTAAAAAAAAATTAGAGAGTAATGCAGTTTAGCTACTAACGAATAGAACAAAGCTTTAAAATAAAGGATGTGGGTGGGCAATAATCACATCCTGTTTTGAACTACCCTAAGATTCGATTCCCTAATAATATTGTAGGATAATGCATGAAAAACATAAAGCATTCTATGATTCATTATCTGATAATATTTCAAAATTATAATTTGGAAATAATTTAGAAATACTATAGGATAATGAATGAAAAAAAAAGTGAAACATGCTATGATTCCTTATCTTACAATATTCATGGTACAAATTCTTAGGAATAGTTCAAAACCAGATGTAATTAGAAAATATCTCGCTTCCACAATTCCCATTGTTTTAATGGTTTGTTCATAATGTGTTTCACTGATTTTGTTTTATCATGGTGCTTTTGTGATCATTTGTAATCCTGATGTTAGGAATTGATAAATTAATATTTTATTTTATTTTCACAGCTTTTGCAAATTTGCTACTGTGATATTTATTTTATTTATCAAACGTGACTCGTTGCTACGGCAGCGAAGCTGTTTTTATTTACTTTACTTTTATATTTTTTTATCTTATGAGATGAAGTAAAAGTTTAGGGAAAAAAAGTTGGCATCAATTTTTGATGGAAGAAAAAAAGAATTTTTTTAAGAATTTTTTTTTTTTTTTTTTTTTTTTTTTTTTTGCTTGTGTGTGTTTTAAGTATTTTTGAAGAACTTTGTTATTTCCTGCAAAAATATGAGAAGTATTTTCAAGAAAAGCACACAGAAATAAGTATAGTATCAACTTTTTCTGTTTTAAGTATGATAATCCGAAATTTCCAAGGTAAAATGAATTTATATTTTGTATATATGTAAATACTTTGAATTCAATATTTCTTAATACGTCGAGTAATACTATTATTCTATGTATATAATAAAATTTATTAAAAAGAAAATTCAAGTATAATTAGAGTATTTTGAACCCAATTATTACGTTTTGATTGCATACAAAACATCTGGCGTCCCGAAGACGGACATTTGAAAATAATCTTGAGATATTGAATTGTTTTTTTAGCGCATAGTGTTTTCACAGGCTGTGCATTATTATTTATTTTTTCTAAGATGAATAAGCTAAAGAAAAAGCGTACACCGCTACGTTCGTCATTTGCAGAACTTTAAATGTTTTGAATGAAGAAATTAACAGCAAGTCATTAGATAAGGGTAAAATTTCAGACGGTTTTAGTAAATTAGAAAATTTGATTCATGAAATTAAATCTATCGATGAAGCTATAATTGAACTCATGTTAGATGATGATAAATGCGACGAAGAGACTATTGGTAATGAAGTAGTGGAAAATGAAAGTTATTCAGATCAATTTATTACCATTAAGCGTAAAGTTAGAGAAGCATTGGGTACAAATAAACGTAATCAAGATGATAGTGAAAAAAGCACAGATTACGGTTATTCCAAATCAAAGCATTATAAATTACCTAAACTAAATATTAAGCCATTCGATTCTCAGTTAATAAATTATCTTTCGTTTTGGTCTCAGTTTCAGAAAATTCAGGAAGACTTAGATTTGGATAATAGTGACAAATTTCAGTATCTTATATAATTGGTAGAACCTGTAACCAGTGCCAGGCGTTTGTTAGAGAGCTATCCAATGACCGCAGTTAATTACCCTAAAGCTGTCGAGGCATTTCAAGAGCGTTTTGAGAATAAAGATTTACTAATAGAAGTGTACGTTAGAGAATTCCTAAAATTGGTTGTAGCTAATGTACAGGCGCATGGCAAAGATAAACTTCCGTTATCAGATTTATTCATGAAAGTCGAGGCATATTTAAGGTCTTTGGGATCAATGGGTGTAAGTTTAGAAGACAATTCGGCGTGGCTCTATCCCATGATAGAATCTAGCTTATCGGAAAATGTATTAAAAGCATGGCAACGATATAATATTTCAACCACATCAATCGTTGTTAGTAATAATAATGCATTGTCAACCAAAAACAAATATAATAAGTTTGATGGAATTTCTGAAACAAGAAGTTTCAAACGAGGAAAGATTCAAATTAGCCAAATCGAGTTTTATAGAGCTGGGCTCTAAAGACAAACCTAAAGAAAAATTCAGAAAAGCAGAAAGTAAAATACCTACGGCGACAGAGCTATTTAGCGCAAAAGAACGCCTTTGTTTATTTTGCTGTAAACCTCATAAAAGTAAGGACTGTGTTAGGGCTAGATCACGTTCCTTTAGTTAACGGAAGGCCAAAATTAAGAATAAAAATTGCTGTTTAAAATGTCTTTGTTTTGGTCACCACGCTAAATTTGCAAATTTATTCGTTGCCACTTTTGCTATAAACCCCATACCGAGTTATAATGCCCTGAAATTTCAATGTGTAAACAACCAGAAAATACAACTAAGACCCCAGAAGTAATTCAAAGCACCATAGCAAATAAGCAGTGTTCTGCTGAAGTAGCCCTTATGACTTTGGAAATAGTTATTAAAGGTCGAATAACAAAGAACGTACGAGCGTTACTTGATTGTGGATCGCAAAAGAGCTATATTTTAAAAGGTACAGCTGAAGAGTTAGGTTTACATCCCATTTCTTCCGAAGCTATTGTACACACTTTGTTTGTTGGTACGCAAAGAGAGCCTAAATCTCACTATAAATTCCAAGTTGAGTTACGTTCTTCTGATAGACAGAAACAAACGAAAGAAGTTTTAGAATTTTTGGATCAAGATATAATTTGTAATAGTATTCCTCGGATACCGAAAGAATCAGTAATTAAAGAGCTTAAACAAAATAAACTATGGATCACAGATTTAGGAGCAGGAAGTCCAAAAATTGAAATTTTGATTGGAAGCGATTACTGCGGACAACTTCTTACAGATCGAGTAAAACAGTTAAAGATCGGTCTTACAGCAATAGAGACGAAGTTTGGATGGACGCTTTGTGGTCGTTTAGAAAGTACATCACAATCTTGTCTAAATTATGGAAATATGCTTATCACGAGCCTAGCATTAAAAGATATGAAGATTCCAGAATTATGGAAATTAGAGACAGTCGGTACAACAGATCCCTGTCAAACTTTGTCTAAAGCAGAAGAAGAAGAACTCGCTCATGATAATTTTATAAAAGAAGTTGATAGAAATAGAGAAGGTCGCTACATTGTAGGTCTTCCTTGGATTAACGGCAAACGTGAGATTCCTTCAAATCGACACATAGCTGAACAAAGATTGATAAATTCAACAAAGAAATTAAAATCGATGTAAAGGTTTGAAGAATATGCTAAAGTTTTCTATGAATGGGAAGAAGAAGGCGTTATTATTAAAGTTCCAAATGAAACACTCAAGATTCCAGGACATTTTTTACCTCATCATCCCATCATCAAATCAGATAGTCTTACTACCAGTGTTCGACCAATTTTTGATGTATCGTATAAGGTAGGGAGGTCTCCTTCTTTAGATTGTCTCTTTAAAGGAACAAACCTCATTAAGCAAATTCCTGTAGTGTTAATAAGATTTTGTGAGAAAGCTATTGGAGTAGTAGCCGATATAAGAAGACCATTTCTTCAAATTGAAGTCAAAGAATCAAGTCGGGATTTCTTGCGATTTTTCTGGTGGAAGAGTACTGACGAAATTCAAGTTTATCGACACAATAGAGTAGTTTTTGGAGCAACTTGTAGCCCATTTTTGCTCGGTGCAGTTATAAGATATCATTTGAGTAATGTTGATGAAGAAAATAAACAGATAGCTGAGAAGCTTATGAAATCATACTATATAGATAACTGCGTCACTTCAGTCAACAATGTGCCTGAACTAGAAAATTTTACTTCAAAATCTACAAAAATCATGGCTTATGTAAAAATGGAATTAAGAATGTGGGAATTCGGGCCAATTAAAAGTGAAGACAGCAGTTTTCTTACCGAAAAAAAGGTGCTCAGCAAAAATGTAACCACGATAGTTCCGGTTTTAGGGTTGAAGCGGGACATAACGGAGGATAGTTTGAAGATCGGTCATAAATTTTTGATGAGATAGAAAATCTGTCGAAAAAAAAGATATTAGCTATAATCCAGAGGATTTTTAGCCCCAGCATTGTTACCAGTCAAACTGATAATTCAAGAGGCCTAGTAAACGAAATTAGATTGGGATGCTCCACTTCCAGAAGATCTCCGGAATAATTTTCAAAAATAGTATGGTGAACTCAAATATTTAAATGACGTGAAGATAAATAGACTTGTAGGCTATGGTTGTAAAGAAAAATGGTCTATTCACACATTTTGTGATGCAAGTACCAGAGCTTATGCAACAGCAGTTTTCTTACGTTGTGAAGATAAAGGCACAATCTTTGTACAACTTTTAGGAGCCAAGTCTCGTCTTGCACCAAAGAAAAATATAACCATCCCACGTTTAAAGCTTCTTGCTTGTATTTTAGGAACAAGATTGACTAACTTTGTTTTGAAAGCCTTTAATAGTATTTCCATACCAGTAAAGTATTGGACCGACTCTTCGACTGCTCTCGCTTGGATTCGAAGAAATGATCAATGGGAAACGTTTGTAGGCAATAGAGTTAGAGAAATTTGTAAATTTTCCGAATCTCAACAATGGAACTTCGTACCTGGTAATCTCAATCCTGCTGATCTACCTTCTCGAGGATGTAGTCCTAAACAGTTGCTGAAGATGAGATGGTGGGAGGGACCAGAATGGTTGAAGTTATCAGAAGAAAATTGGCCACATTCAGAAGCAAGCCTCAACGAAGAATGAGTAATGATGGAAAAGAAGAAAACTGCAGTATCTACTCTTTTATGTTCTAATTCATATGAATTTATGATACATAGTAGAATTTCAAAATTTGGTAGATTTATTAATTGTCGTATGTTGGGTGAAGAGATTCATAATGAAGTGCAGAAATCGAAATATATGTTTTCCATCAGAATTGTCAATTGAAGAAAAGGAAGATGCGGAAAGGTCGTTCTGGTCTATAATACAATCTGAGAGTTTTGGTAATACTACTGATGCAATAAAAGGATTAAAGGATATGAAAGATCAAGAAGGATTGTTGAGAGTAAAAACAAAGATATTAGAGCGGGATGAAGAGTTTTCTTTCAGATATCCAATTTTATTACCATCAAAACATCATGTAGTGAATTGTCTGATTCAATAATGCATTTAAAGAATTTTCATGCTGGACTTCAAACAGTTGGATCCATTTTAAGAGAAAAATATTTGATAATTTCTTCTAGCAACAACATTAAAAGTCAATTGTCTAAGTGTTACAGATGCAAAAGATATTCTGCAAAACCATATACTACACCCCCAATTCATTTACCTCTAGATAGAGTCAGAGATTCCAAAGTTTTTGAAGCTGTTGGAGCTGACCCTTTTGGCCCTCTTTTCGTAAAGCAAAGATCCAATGTTTGGGTTGTACTGTTTACATGTGCAGTATATAGGGCAATGCATTTGGAACTTGTATCCAGTCTCTCAACAGAAGGATTCATTCAATCACTTCGAAGATTTATACGCAGGAGAGGAAAGCCGACTACTACATACTCTGATAATGGTTCCAATTTTAAAGGAACCAATAACCTTTTAAAATCATTGGATTGGAAGGCAATAGTTTCTTCAAAAGAACTGTCTCCTATTAAATGGAAGTTCATCCCTCCAGCAGCAGCATGGTGAGGTGGATGGTGAGAGCGTCTGATTAGATGTGTTAAAATTCCCTTGATCAGAACACTAGGCACTTCAGTTTTAACTTTTGAAGAACTTATGACTGTTCTATGTGATGTCGAAGCAACAGTAAATAAAAGACCTCTAACCTATATTTTTGAAGAAACAGATAAATTTGTACCTTCGACTCCATCATCATTTTTACAAGACATTGAAGAAATAGGTGTTCCTGATTTAGATGCAATAGATTCAAATAAACTTCAATCTAGATATAAACAATGTCAAAATATTGGGCAACAACTTAGAAATAGATTTAAAAGAGAATATTTAGCAGAATTGGTTCAAAAATCAAAACAGAAAGGATAAGGTGTCAGAATAGGTGAAGTAGCCTTGACAGAACTAAACCAAAAGAGACTTCATTGGCCTATAGGAAAAATTGTAAAGATTTTCCCAAGTCGAGATGGAGCAGATAGAGTGGCTGAAGTTAAAACAAGTTCAGGAACCTTGGTACATCCACTTCGCAAGCTGTACTCATTAGAGATATCAAGTCCCGATGACTCCGTAATCCAGACTGTGATTACCAATAAAACTAGAAGTGGCAGAGTAGTAAAGACTGTTGTGAAATGACTTTTTCTAAAACTCTGAACTGACTTTTCTAACACTCTGAAATGGCTTTTCTCGAACTCTAAATGTTTCATTATTGTTTAGTTATTATCTTTATTTATTTCTATATTTTTTTTTGAATTAGTGTTTAGTTCGATCAAAAGTGATCTTATGTTTAATTTGGTTTCCGCCTAAATTAAAGGTTGAGAGTATGTTAGGATTTGATAAATTAATGTTTTATTTTAATTTCACAGCTTTTGCAAATTTGCTACTGTGATATTTATTTTATTTATCAAACATGACCCGTTGCTATGGCAGCGAAGCTGTTTTTTATTTACTTTTCTTTTACATTTTTTTATCTTACGAGATGAAGTAAAAGTTTAGGGGGAAAAGTTGGCATCAATTTTTGATGAAGAAAAAAAGAATTTTTTTGAGAGAATGCTTGTTTTTTTTTTTTTTTTTTTTTTTTTTTTTTTTTTTTTTTTGCGTGTATGTCTTAAGTATTTTTGAAGAATTTTGTTATTTCCTGCAAAAATATGAGAAGTATTTTCAAGAAAAGCACACAGAAATAAGTATAGGATCATCTTTTCCAGTTTTAAGTATGATGATCTGAAATTTCCAAGGTAAAATGAATTTATATTTTGTATACATGTAAATACTTTGAATTCAATATTTCTTAATACGTCCCAGTCATACTATTATTCTATGTACATAATAAAATTTATTAAAAAGGAAATTCAAGTATAATTAGAGTATTTTTGAACCCAATTATTAAGTTTTGATTGCATACAAAACACCTGATGATGAGCAAATGTTTGCTCGAAAGTGCTCGGTATATATCAAAATATAGTTTTGTACATAAAGTATATCTTTCAAGTACCTTAAATAAAGTTTTTACAAAAGATATACGCATTTTTAGAACATTTATATAATTTTTAGTTATCTGTTTGTGTTATAAGGTGAATCTGGATTTTATGACTATGTTTTTATTGAGTATAAAGTTAGTCTTTTAGTTAGAATAATATTTCGGCAGTGAATTATAAAACTGCAGGGGATCAGGGATATTTTCAGTGAAAATTTAAACTTTTATAAAAGCAAAGAAAATCAGTGAAAAACAAAATTTCGACGAAACGAGATTTTTTTTTTCTTTTTTGGAGATAAATTATATCTAGCTACTTCTACTTCTATTATTATTATTATTATTATTATTATTATTATTATTATTATTATTATTATTATTATTATATGGTTCTTTTCTTATTCATTATTTTAAAGAAGAAAAGGACAAATTTGATAATGAATATACACTGTTAGCAGCTAAAAGATATATTAAGCAAACTTTTATGTGCTTCAATTTCAACTAAACACGGCATGCTGTATTAGTTATTAATTATATCGACATAATAAGATAATTCAGTGAAAACCCCATAAATATAACTTTATTTAGACAACATAAATACAGACGTGTAACACAATCACAGCATCTTAAAACTACATTTATATTTACAGGATTAAATATCTTACAAAAAACTAGCGCATGAATCTGTTAATTTTGGTGCTGCCATCTACATACTTTTAACTTAAACGCAAACACTACATATAGTTTAACTATATAACAGATTTTATGAAACAAATATTGATAAAAACGGAGATATGAATTGTACTGGTTACAGAAAAAGCTATTTAAATCTATACTCAAAATTTATTGTTATCAATATAAGAACAATTAATCTAATACGATAATATTACGATTAATATTAATACGAATAAGAACATGATTTTTTTTATATTTCCTGTGTAATATTTTAAATACCGTTTATTAGTGATTTAATTATACTAAGAGCCAAAACATAAATTAACAATGAATTAACTCATTCAAAAGAAAACTAAATCTATATTTGAAAAGTGGCGTTATTGATATCTAATTATAATGAAACACATGAAATTTTATAATATTTATTGTGCTATTTATTTTAAATCTCGTTTATTAGAAATTTTTTTAAAGTAATAGACAAAATATAAATTAACCATTAATGCTTGAAAATGCAGATTTTTCAACATTATCATAAAATTTAACTAAAATGTTAAAAATAAATATGAAGTTAATGCTTTGCATCTCGAATGGAATAAGATAGTTTAGTCACACAGTAATCTTGCATATATTCTGATATATTGTTGAATTTAACCCTTAACAGACCAGTGTCGTTTTCATCCTTAACCTCTCGCCGGGCGCGCTAATTTTCACTACATGAGCGGGCGCGCGTTGTAGATTTTACAACAGGCGAAAAACAATCAATCAACTGCTGCTTTATTTTAATTTTATAACTAATTTAACATACAAATATCATATAAGTTATGTCTGATCACAATTCATGAAAGTATTCCGCAATACACTTATTTTGTTATAACATATTAAAGCAGAAATTTAGATGTATAAAAAGCTATTTGCTACTACAATCACAAAGAATAAAAATTAATAATGAATTACTGAACAATAATTAAGTAATTCCGGATTTACAGAATTAGTCCTACATTTCATCTATATTAGTCGCTATCCATATCAAGCATAATATTTGCTTTTTTGAAAGCTGTTTACAGATAAACCTTGCGCATTTCATGCATACTTCGAGTCGATTACAGAGAACTGTAATCGATTAAGATTACGATTATTTTCAATTTCAAAAAATAAATTACGATTATGTCTCTATTTATGCAAGCCTGATTACGATTACATAATCGATTACCCATTTTTTTATTAAAAGATTACGATTACGTTTGGATTACGATTAATATTTTTTGTTGGATTACGATTACCGAACTAGTCGATTACGATTACAGTTCGATTACAGTAATTCCGTGGTCTACATGTTACAAACTAGAGTTACAAATTTACAAAATATGCGTTTCCTTTAATTTATTTATTTTTAAAGGAAAAATAAATCATTTATATTAAATAAGCTATTCTTTTCTATATAAATAATATATGTTTTCCTTTTTGAATATTTTAGAACTGATTTCATTATTATAAATTTATTTTGAAAAGAGCATTTCTAAGGATGTTTGATTAATAGAATAGGTATATGTAACATGCGAAATTCTGATTTGAAATTCACGAATACTGGTGTACGTAGAATGAGCCCCGCCCAATAAAATTTGGGGAATGGAAAAACATGTGTTTCACTTTTTTTTTTTTTTTTTTTTTTTTTTTTAACGTAAAATTTAAACATGAAATGAGTTTAAATAAGGTTATTTTCCTCATAACATTCGTTGCAAGACATTTAGGCAAATAAGCAAAACAAAATTTAAAAAAATGAAGAAAAATAAAATAAGCTTCTACCAAAATTTTCGAAATGGAAAAATTAAAACAATTCATTCTTTTTTCTTTCATTTGCATACCTGTGTTCAATTGAACCACATATTTAAAATAAAATTGAGACACATAAACCTTAACAGGCAAATAATAATAATAATAATAATATAAAATACTGTATTTTGGTAGGAGTATATTGGGGGAGGGGAGAGGGGGAAACAAACCTTTCTTTGAAAAAAATTAACTACCTTTTTTCCCCATTAATTATTTATAACTCATTTAGAGAGATTTTTTTTGGTAGTTTTTTTTCCTTTTTAAAATAATCAGAGCTAAAAAAATTTGGTGGCTACATTTCAAAATTCAGGGGTTCGTCATTGAATTTGTCGGCGTATAAGCTAAAGAAATTTACTAACAACTAGGTATCATTAACATTGTCTTTCACCCTTAAAGAAATCTTACTTACACCCCTATATTTATTGACAAACCAGTCTTACTTTCCGCTTTTTTAGAGGGGATTCTTATAAAAAAAGTATTAAAAAATAATAATAATAAATAAAAAAAAAAATAAAAAACAATCTTTTATAATTAGAGCTTTTGTAAGAAAACTGATCTATATGTTTAACTTATCCAGATATATTAAAATACAAATTTTGAATAAACAGACTTTATACTTATGATTAAAATTAAAAACACTATATAGTTAATTTAATATAAAAAATTCCTTTCACTACAATTTTAAAGAAAAAGATAAGATATAACTATGCAATATTTCTAAAATGAATCCATACAATATGTATATATCTATTAAAATATTACCTGCATGTGGGTGTTCAAATTGAACTTGGTTTTTATGGAGACCCTGACATCTGACGAGCACAATTTACATTTATATTTTAAAAATTTCACGCCTTTTTCATTAAATTCTGATACAGATTCCGTGAAATAATCTTCAATTTTTTTATTATTTCTTTTAGCCATCTCTTTCTCTAGAACCTTGTAAACAACTACTTAGATATAACCAACCACTAAGAAATCCAAAATGCGAATGAGCTGTTCGATGAATTGTCACATGTAATTTAAGCATCTTTTCTTTCTTTTTTTTTTCCCATTTTCTTTATTTTCCCATTCCCACATTTCAAAGAGGGTGATGTCTGTCCAATTGCTAAGTGCCCATAATAAAACCATAAATAAAATATTTTTCTTTTTTCTTTTCTATCCTTTATCACTTTCACTCAATAACCCGCGAAACAGGACCCCTCGAATAACCAGAGTGTTTTCCCCAATACAGGTATCTTTTAACGAAGTCAGACTATTTCCATGTTTTTATACTATATATATACCAGGGGCCGCCCTCTATAGCGTTGACTACATACAGTGTAAAGTACTATGCATTCTGTTTCACCCCGAACTGCTGCCTGACCTATGACCTCTTCTCACTTTTAACTTTAAAGGCGATTTAACGAGCTCCAAACGTCGACTACTCTTTCCTTGGTGCAATGTTTAACTCACCGACCAAATATTTTCTGGATATGGCGAAATGAAGAACGTTAAAAAAAAAAAAAGTGTAATCGAAGAACGTAATCGCATTTTTGTGCTCGATTACGATTATATAGCTTTTTGATACAGATTACATTGCGATTATCTACATTGCGATTACGATTAGATTATGATTGTAATCAAAGTGAAATCTTTTCATTATGATTATATCGTGATTATTTCGAAATTAAAAATTAAGATTACGATTACAATGTGATTACGCAGTTTTTGTAGTCGATTATAATCGATTAAGATTACAAGATTATGATTACTCGAAGTCTGATTTCATGCACTATTAACAGATTAAAATGACGGGTGCAAATAACTGCGCAATCTGAAATGCAAATAACTTTAAGAAACTGGGTAAATAGATCCAATAAACGAATACAAACGATTATTAGCACCCACTATATTGCTTGCATTTCGTTTAAAAGAAAGAAAGAGTGTGAATGTTGTACATTTACAACGGCGCGCCCGCCGGAAGGTTAACAAATGTTTATTCGCGTTGTATCACTTTCTTTTAAGTAACATTTTCACTTACACTTTGAGATGTTCAAGTGAAATTTAATGAAAAAATTACTTTTGAATATTTTGATGGAAATAAAATATAAAAATACAATCATTTATTTAAAGCTATACTCCGTTAAGGGTTAAAATAAACGAAACGACTGTACATAGTGAAAGCAATTTTCTTAGAGAAAGTTTCAAATAGTAATAGTTGTGTATACATTCACATTTAATGCAATGTTTGGCAAAAACAACTCTAAATAGAAAATTTATTTGATTATGTATATATATAATTTTTCAAACATAAAATGATTATATTTTATTAGGTAAAAGATTATTTCTTTTCTAAAGTAGTCAATAAAGCAGAAACGTAAGCGCGAATCCTAAAAAGAATTTAACTTAAATACATCGACGAATAAAAAAAAGTGTGCTGTGTATCCAACAATCGTCACAAAATTTTACACAAGATGGAGATTCGGCACAATTTGCGCATTACTCTCCTGATCGAACATTTTTTTTTTTTTAATTTCTCTTAAGGTAATATATACATTTAAATTCGTGTTTAAGTGTTTTGTATAATTTTTATGTTTATAGCAATTTTTTTAACATATAAGTTTTTAAATTGTTTGATTGGTTTGTTTTACTGGTTTATTTATCGTTTTATTAATTTGTTTTGCATCCTGCCAGTCTCCTAGGTCATATGCTGAATAATGAATTCATCCCTTCTCCCTTTAAGAAGCGACTGAAGTCCGCCGCAGTTTACGGCCGCAAGAACTCCGGTAAATGTGAGAAATACTTTTGCAACTACGTCGACAACAACTGGGACTATACTTCGGTCTATCCCCAAGAGGCTCCCAAAGTTCCATTACCGATGCAGAAACCGATCCCTTCAAAAGATCCGATGACACCTATACAGCCTCCGAATGTTCAACCATTACCACGACTTGGATGATATTTGTATCATCTATTTAAGATTATTATAAGAGATGAAAATTAAGTTTTATAATTAAATAAGATTATGACCCCACATCCCACAATTGTCACTGAAAAAGACCCGGATGATGATGTAAAGTCTATGGGGGCGTTCTTTTCAAATATCTCGCTCAAATTTTAATATTTTTGCGTAGGATAGCTGAGGATGATCCACAACCGGCCTAGTTTTTACTTTTTCAATTTTTGTTTCAGATTTTTTTTTAATACTTTAAATTTCAAAACCGGTTTAAACCGGTTCTGAAATTGAAACTATCATTATATACAAAATATATAAGCAAAATCGAAAAAAGTAAAAACTAGGCCGGTTGTGAATCATCCTCAGCTATCCTATACGAAAAAAGTCATGCAAAAATATTAAAATTTGAGCGAGATAGTTGAAAAGAACGCCCCCATAGACTTTACATCATCATCCGGGTCTTTTACAGTGACTATTGTGGGGCCTTAAGAGTCATTCCATGATAACTTACGTTACATTTAGAACAATGTACTGCAGTAATTTTAGTAATATAACTCTAAAAAATATTCAGATGTAAAAGTAACATGATTTGCCTTACGAAATCTATCTAAGAGTTTATTTGGATGAAAATTGTCTAAAAAATGCTAATGAATATTACACTTTATATGATAATTTTTCATTCCTTTTTCAATAATGACAGTTACCACAGTAAATAAAACTACCAAAATTTAAGAGATAACATTAAAATTAGGTAATTTTCATCTAAATTGGGCTTTGAATAAGTTTAATTAGCAAACCATGTTAAATTTACATTTTGAATAATTTTTTTGTGTGTGTTATATTGCTAAAATTGCTGAAAATAGTTCAAATTGTAACGTAAGCTACCATGGAATGGCCCTTAATTTAAGAGTTTATCCATTGACGCCCTGCCCTACCTCTTACAAATGGGACAATTTCACTCTGTTTCCGTTTAATCATTTAACGAATTTTGATTGTTCTTCTGTCCACATTGCATAATATATTTTAAATTATTATAACAGTTGAAAATTAAGTTATTAAAATTATGATTATTTTTCAACTTTATCCATTGAAACCGTGGAAAAATAAATAATCTTAATTACTCAAAATTTGAATCTCTAACTGTTTATTTAAAACATTCGAGTAGATGAATATAATATGACCATTTACAGGTAATATACCTATAAGGGAAATAAAAAAAAAGTTTTAGATTTAACGTATAAAAAACAAGAAGTATTAAAAAACCATTTTTACTCTTAGAAGATTTCTGAACATAATAA
The DNA here is from genome assembly GCA_964019185.1 of Maratus speculifer. Classification (NCBI taxonomy): domain Eukaryota; kingdom Metazoa; phylum Arthropoda; class Arachnida; order Araneae; family Salticidae; genus Maratus; species Maratus speculifer. The sequence continues at coordinate 306,320,066 of OZ025291.1, read as the reverse complement.
AAGAATAACCATGAAGAAAATTTAAAAAAAAAATTGAAAGCAATTCTATAAAATTTACGGTATTTTTTTACTTCATTTAATTAGACATGTAGGATAAATTATTTTTATTCTTTTCTCTGCTGAAAAGTTCGATAGATTCCGCGTGCAAATACTACAAACGATACATAATCTCAAGTCTGCAGCTTTTATCGCCTGCCTGGCCATATTGCCAACAAAAAACAGCTTTATAAGAGCGTTTGTAATTTTGTAAAATTCATTTATACAGTTAGAATGAGCATTAAACTAATTAAGCTAAAATGAACACAAATAATTCTAAATACTTTGTTTAAAAAAGATAATTAAAAAACTTATTAGAAACCCACTTCTGTCATACTAAGGCAGCAAACAGCAATATTAATAGTGTTTCTTTCCAGTTGATCCGGTAAAACAACCAAAGCGAGACTAAACAAACTCTTAAGACTCCCTGCTATAAAATCCAAGTTCATTTTTTTAATTTCACTCAAAGTCATAACAATATTAAGAGTGGTCATAAAAACTGCATGAACAATATTACCATCAGAAGCTTTATATTAAATTTCAAATATATTAGTATTCATAAATAGCATTTCGTAGGATAAAAAAGGTTTTAGCCATAATTCTCATTTCTGCTCGTAATTTCATAATTATAAGAGACTTAAATGTAAAACAACTCTACTTAATAAATAAATTAATTAATTAAATGAAAATTAATTTATACTCGTTATAACCACCCTGTGTATTGTTAAATAATTAAAAATTTAAAGATATAATCAATAATATTATAACTTTTATGGACTTCATGATATATTAGCACAGGTTTTACTCTAGTCATTCTCAATCCGAATTAAATAATAAATATTTTAAAAAATCAGATGTTTAGTTAGAGAATTCGAAATAAAACGTTAAAGCTTATACAACTTTTTTTTTCATAAACAAAAAAATTACAATTTCAAATGCTCATTGAATTTTTCCTTTACCTGTCACTACCACAAGTAACATAGCATGTATCTAACTAGATCTCATAGGATTTTTTTTCTTTTTTGAGTTTTCCATTAAAAAAACCCCTAAGCTAAAATAAACGTTTTTTAGAGTTAAAGTTAGTCAATGAAATTAAGATATCTGCAATCATGAATTAACCAAACAGTAAACAGTGAAAAACTCATACTTAAACAATTAAAATATTTTTTGTCATTAAAGTATTATAAAAAAAGTAAACGGAACTTTCCTGTTCATATTATAAAAGTCATAAAATGACTAGTTTATTTTACAATTTATTGGATATTTTGATGAGAGTTTAAAATGTGTTTTAAAAATTGGCGAAAATTGTTTGATTCAGTTCTGATTATTTTTAGTTTTCTTTTATTTTTTTTACTTTGAATTTTTTGTTACTTTTATTTAAAACTGCATTTATGATGAAATGGGTTTTTAGGATTTTATGATAAATTGTGTAGGAATCACGACAATAGAGGAATAAAAGAGTTGTACAGATTAATAATGTACTTATTCTTTAAAAAAAAAAAAGCATTTACTATTTTCAGAATTTGAACATCGTGTTATTCACTGTTATGTCATTCAAATACCATTGCTCATAAGTTAACTTCATTCCAGTTTAGAAAATATAGCTAAATAAATTTTGCCTATATTGTATTTTGTCTTAATGTAACTTAAGAATTTGTCAAATAAATTATTTATTTTGAATTCTGGACAGTTCTTTTTTTCTTCATTATTATTGTTACATGATTTGAATTTATCAATCACTTTATAAACAAAACACAAATTAATGATTTTTAACACAATTTTCTGCAATATGTTGTATTCACATATTCTTAAAATTGCTAAAAGTAACTGTTAAGTAACCGTTGCATCTATAAGACGACGAAAACCTGTACCATGATTTAGTTCTTTTACCTGTAAGGCACAATTTAACCCTTCATTACACCGTGTGCCACGTCTGGCACATACCTATAAACACTATAATTTTCACTATGTGCTATGAATTTGGCCAAAACTGTTTGCTGTTAAATGATCAAGAACAGTCTAAAGAAGGAAATAACACTTAATCATTAAAAAACAACGTTTAAATACACAAAGTTGAGATGTATGGCACGCTAGATATTAATGTATGATGTATGATGTTGAGATATATGAGATTAACCAATCTAGCATACCTTAGATCTCGGTTCTCTGGTTAGATTTGTTATGTCACGATAGTTCATTTCCTGGTTTTGTTGGTTGCTGAAGCTTGATGGTATTTTTGGTTCTTCGTTTACTATCATTTGGGTTTCCGACTTGCTGACAGTTGGGGGGGGGGGTAATTTTATACATTTTACAGTTTTTTAACACTGAGGAAGAGAGTCCCCACTACTCGCGAAACGTATACGCATGTCCAGAATTTTTAATTATTGTGTGTTTAAACGTTGTATTTTAATGATTGAGTTTCCCATACAAGGTTTTTATTGAAATAAGACTTATTTTATCCATGTCAGATGGTTGCATTTGACAATAATATTAGAATTTCTACTTTCGAAACAACAACAACAACAACAAAATTCTATCAAGCTATTAAGGCAAAGTTTTCTTTTATTATTTCTATTGAATACTTAAAAGTTTTAACATAAAGAAAGTTGTAGAGTGTTAACCAGCTAAAATTAATTAATTTAAGTCCATTTTATTGCGAAATATAGCAATACAAAATTTAAAATCCTTAATTTGTATATAGCATAAAATATGAAATGTCAGTTGAAAATTTGAGATTAAATTTTTTAAAAATTATTTTTTCCATTATTAGACAGATATATCGATTTCAAATAATTTTTTTCATAAAAAAAATCGCCCAATGAATTGTTAAAACTATAATTTTATTTTTTACTGAGTCTTAAATCACCAATATGAACCATTATATTCACTTTATCTGGACTGTTCAGTAATCATATTGACGTTATTAATGAGCTATAAACCACCAATTGAATCGTCATATTGATTTCATATAGGCTGTTCAATATTCGTATCTACTTCATTATTGAGCGATAAACCGCCAATCTGAACCACATATTGACTTTATGAAAACTATTCAATTAATCAGATTGTTTTCATTATTGAGCCCTAAGCCTCCAAATCGAACCATTATATTTATTTCCTGTGCACTGTTCAATAATCCTCTTGGTTTCATGTAGGCCATTGAATAGTTGCATGTTTTAGTGAATTTCGAAATATTTTTTGAGGTTCGCTCGCTTAAGGCCCCTGTCCCTGGCCGAGGAAACGCTCGCGAGTTAATGCTATTCCTATGGGGAAGCATTTTTCTAATAACTCTTTCGCATTTTGACATTTTTGAATAGTTTTTTTGCATTGGATAGCTGAGGTGCATGCCGACAGCGCACCATTTTTACTTTTTCGATTTTGGTTGCAGATATTTTTTACAAAATTAGTTTCACTTTCAAAACCAGTTTCGGCAAAAAAAAAAAAAAAAAAAAAAATTATTCAAAAATGTCAAAATACTAAAGAGTTATTAGAAAAATGCTTCCCCATAGGAATAGCATTAGCTCGCGAGCGTTTCCTCGAGCGAGGACAGGGGCCTTAAGAGTTCGCATAATTACTTTGCAAAATTGAACGCTTCAGTTCTGAACAAAACTTTTTAACAATTAAGATGCACGCTATTGATTTTGTGAGTTTTGTCAAATATCTAAAGAATTTCGCGAAGTTTTCTGGAACTTCAAAGATGTTTAGGACACACTTGGTTTCATATTTTTCATCGAAAAATTAGTAAATTGGGAAACCACAACCGACTGAATAAAAATATAATATTTGCGATCAACCTGTTAAAAATAAAACACTCGAAATGTTCTGTAGCTGAAGTTTACTCTTATGCGCGTTATTTACAGCAATCATGTTTATTTATGTAAGAATAGCTCGGATACTCATACAGACGAAAAAGTTTTCTTGAAAAATTTAAAAATATATATATTTCCAAAATTAATTTTCGAAAAAATATTAATTGTAATCTATAAATTTTTTAACCTAAATCTATTTATACAAGCTTCAAATATGGGAATCCTAAACAAATAATTACTTTAAATTTGGGAATTACAACTTATTCCGCTAAGCTGTTTTTGAGTTAAGTTATCCGCAGTGCAATTTGTTTTGCGAAGTTTAAAAATGAATTTAACATTAGGAGTTCTAAATCTTAAATCTGCATAGTTACTAAATAATTGAACGAAAAGAGACTTCTCATACGGCATTCAAAAGTAAAATTTAACAAAGAATTTAAATATACTCGTAATTTCAAAATTTGGAGTTTGCAATGAAAATTTTAAAGCTTATTACTATTCTAATGTATGTTTGAGCGATAGAAAGTACCCCTTTTTCATATATTAAATAATTTCAATATAACTATGACAAGGTAAGGAAATATTTATCTTACCTGTTTTCCATGATCGGATTCGCCTCGAGGAAATGGAGTTGAGTTTTTAACATTATGCTTCATACCAGTTGATCTAGAGATGAATACTAAGCTTTATTTGGAAAGGGAAATATTGGATCATGTGTTGATTTAATTATATATGCATTTGATCCATATAAATGTTGAAAAAAAAAAAAAAATGCGAGTTCTCAAAATTTCGTTATTAATTGATTATTTGTATGAAACATTTAATTAAGACGAGACTAAGATTATAGTCCGCCATTGCATACAACTAACATTGTATTTGCAATTCCAATCAAAGAAAACAATAGAGGAAGAAAAAAGGAAGTGTAAAGTATGCGTCTACATTGCGACCGCAGTTAAAGACAAAAAATGTTGAGTTTGATTTACTGCACTTACATTAAGATGAATTTTAGAAAAAGTTAATATGAGTCCTGATTATTTACTAGAGTTTTTTGTGATATAAAAAGTTTTGTTTCGAGGATTTCTCACAGTTCAACACGCCCACTGAATCCCGGAACAAAAGTTTAAATGTTCAGTATAGATTTTCTATGCACATCAAAAACAGCCTTGGGAAGAGGTTTGGGGAAGGTGTCACCAGTCAGTGCTGCAGTGTTTAAGTATTGGATGATTATCACTCCTTATTCCACACTGTTTTTTTAATAAGTGATACTGCAGAGAAATGTGTTCTCTGGTGATACTTATAGATACGGCCAATTTAGTGCCCCAGTGATTGTCTTCTAGAAACATGACCAGATGTTGTTGCAAAAAGTCGAGATATTTTAGAAATTCAAGTAGACATATGATCTTTTATGCTGCACCATCAACAGCAGTAATTCAAATTCTGCGGAGAGCATCGTTAAACACTTTTGTCTTTTTGAGGTTCACAGGAGTACGTTACTTTCTAACATGAATAGATTTACAGATGTAGACTTTCTGTCCGAAGGATCGCTTGTCCAATCTGAATCAGAATATGCCGTCAAGACAGGTTTTTCTAATTTATAGAGTGATAAAAATATTTTTTATAACTTCTAAAAGTTAATTTCTTTTGCCGTCCTCTCGTGCTATTTGCGACTTTGTGGCGTTTCTAGGACGGAAGCAATCGCTCTTGAAAAACCAATCACTACATAAATTTCGTTAAGTCCACACCCGCTTTCAATTCTGCATGAATAAAATCCTTATTTTTTTCTTTTCTTTCTTTTTTTTTTTTTTTAAATTAAGCATAAAATTATTTAAAAATGAAGTTTTTAATATATTTTTTCGCTAATTAACGCCGGATTTTGTCAAGTCCCAAGAGCCCCCAAAATTTACCTTTTTTTTTTTTTTTTTTTTTTTTTTTTTTTTTTTTTTTTAAATACCTTTCGCGAATCTGTGCGCCACCCGTGAAAAAAATTTACCTTCGTACAATGATTTGCGCACCAATGGCAAACGATAAACGACAGATGTATACGATCATTAATAATATCGATGTATTAAGAAATTTGCCAATTTAAGGATTTATATTATTAATGTTTGTTCATCTGACATTCATAATATATTTAGAAATTCATTTTGTTTCTATTTTAAAAAATATTGTGATTTACCAATGATTCAGCATTTTAAATTTCATTTAAACAATTTTTTTCTCTTTTAGAAATATAAAATTTTAATTATATATTCGTATTTTTTTGCGGATTTTCAAAACATTTGGAATTTTGGATTTTATTTAAATAATTTTATTTGAACATTTTAAATTTGAAAAAAAACTTCCTTTTATAATTATTTTAAAATAATTTTTTGCTGCTACCATCTATGCAAGAATTTAATAATTATAAATTGACAATTTTGATTTATTAATTAAAGGATAAGTAATTTTCAAAGAAATATTAAACGAAATCCTCTGTGTGATCTGCGACTTACTTACCCATCTTTATATGTATAACTCTTCCGTGCGTGCGTATGTCACTGAACTCTTCCTAAACGACTGGACCAATTTTAAGACATTTTTTGTGCGTGTTCCAGTGGATTCTAGAATGGTTTAGATTCACATTTCATCGAAATTGATTCAGTACTTTTTTAGTAATTAGGCAAAAACTAATACAGTTAGTGATTTTTCACTAATTAAAAGTGTTGAATAAGTTCGCTGAATAGAGTGCGGAGAGAATGGCCAAGAGGTCTAAGGTGCCAGATTTAAACTCTGGTTCTCGACGAAAGCGATCGTGAGTTCGAACCCCGCTCCTGACATACGTGTATGATTTACAATATTTTTTCCTGTATTGTAATTCTAATTAACCGACTTCAGAAAATCGTTAACTATTAACTAAAAAGAGAAAAATAAACTTTTCTATCGAAAATTGAACCGACTTCAAAAAATACTTCAAAGTGAAAAATAATTTCCTTACATATAATTGTAATAAGAAATTAAATTAAGAGCGTAGTATATTTATCATGCATATTATTATATTTATGCACATTTCTTTGATTTGGAGTCGGTGCCAGGACAACGTCTATCGGGTCCGCTAGTTTGTTTATACTTTCTCCTGCGAAAACATAGCGTTCATAGATTTGGATATAAAAATTTTTGAAATATTCCCATTAATTAGTAATTCTATTATTAAAAACCAATAATCTGAAACACATGCTTTTAGACTCTGTAGATTTAAAGATAACTTTTTCTTAATTACTGAAGCATCAGTTGAAAATATCTTTTCGTTACGTGTGTCACATAATAACAAAACATGATGTGCCGATATCTTCATAGCAACGTTTATCTTAACAAATAACTGTTACTAAATTCTTTTAATCACTTTTAGCCGCAATATCAACCAATCTTATAAAGGCATTTTGGTAGAATTGCTGAACATGATTTTGACCATATTTAAGGTTTTTAAAATTCTGAACAAAAAAGAGTATTTAGAATAAATGCTCAGCGACAAACCGAATAAAAGAAATATATTTAGTTATTCGCTGTAACACTTTTCAAGTTATTTATTTGAAATTTAAATGTATATGAGAACTCTCAAGAAAATTTAATTATTAGGATTGGGTGGAAGGAAGGGTTAGAGTGGTGTATCGGCTTCGGTTACTTGCTTTCACCCTTAGCCAACATAACCCACGATTTGGGTCGCGTATTTTTTGTGCTTTATTTTTCGTTGCGGGTCGGGTTCAACTCGAGTTGACTTCTATCTTTTTTGCTACTGACCGGGTTGGCTGTTGTTGTTTTGGATTGCATTTTGACTTATGAGCGTCGGATTCGGGTTGATCGATTTTTCAGAAGAGTGTCCAAAATATTTTTCAGGTTAAAAATCAATGCCCAATAAGTACTCCATAACGGACTCTGACGAAAAGTGCACACATCTATTTAACGAAAATTTTAGAATTTATGACACATTTATATATTTGTAAACTTTTATCTCTGAATAATGGAGACTTCCCAATCAACACGTACCTAACATGTATTTTTATGCATAAACTATCACACGATGTATGAGTTTTTGCAGTGGCGTGTCTAGACTTACATTTCGCATGGGGCTGAGAAACAATACAAACTTCTGAAAGGAAATCACAAAAAAGTTAACATTTTTTCTTGAAACGTGTTTTTATCATAGCAGGTAATGCATACATTATACAATAGAACCTGTTAAGATGGAATTGCATGGCACTGTATTTTCGTTTTAAGCAGAAATTCGTCTTAACTAGTATAAATTTTACGGCGTGTAAAGAGAGCCTGCGTATTTCGGAAACTTGGCTGAAATTGTTATTTTGTGGTCTTCGAAAAAAAAAAAAAAAACATTTTAAATGAAAACCTTTTTAAATTTTAATCTTATTCTTATTTAATATTTTTAATATTAAATTTAATATTTAATATTTTAATATTATTCTTATTAAATATTTTTCTTATTTCTTTTAAATTCCATCTTAGCAGATTTCATTACATTTGATAAACTTTCGCAATTAAATTTTGTTTTCTAAAAATTTCGGAGGGGACTACAGCCCCATCAGTCCACCACTGAGTACGCCACTGAGTTTTTGTATATATCAAAAACGAATGATGGTAATATTTTTGAGATTGTGAAAGAAAAGAAAGGTTCATAGTTGCCGTAAAGAAAGAACAATCCATAGTCGTATTTCTTATATAAATTTTATTTCTCATACAATGAAATGAATATGACGATCTCAGAAGGGTATAAATGACAAAAACTCGATTTGGACTAAATTGAGTAGATTCGAATTGATTTTAAATTTGAACATCAATAATAATTGACTGAAATGAAATAGGAAACTGCCATTTGTTTCATTGTGGTCTTTGAACTCTTTTTTTTTTTAAATAAATGTAATAAAAGTAGAGTACAAGATTCTTTAAATTTATAATTAATCAATATTTTTTATTATTCGGCAAAAGTGGTTTATCTCAGAACGTAGCACATAATTAGAAAATCAATTATATTTCTTTACCCCTTAGCTTCTGGAGTCCTCATATATACTCTTTCATATTCAAATAAGTATTTATTTTTATCTAGCTCTGCTCAAACTTTTTTGCAAAAATCATAATAACATGAGTTGCAAAATTCCTAAATTTGGCCCGCAAGAATTATTCTAGAGTACTCCTGACCTGAAAGAAAATGAGAGTCATCCCTCCCTCCTCAAGAAAATAAAAAAAATAAAAATAATAATAATTAGGGGTGATCCGACCGATGCAGGGTTATGTTCAATGATACCGTGGTATTCGAGATGCATTCAAAAGCTTTACTGTATTCGAGTATTAAAGAATATAGATTTACCCATTTTCCATATAAAACATAAAATTGATAGTAGATACACTACATGGCCATTGATGACCGTCCACTTGCGATTTTAGACTTTTTGTGAAATATCTAGAAAAATAAATGAGGAATACACCTGAAACTCTCAGTGTATAACTATAATAGTACAAGTCGTACATTTCCGTGAAGACTTTTCCCGAAACTCTATAGGGGACCGTCAACAAATTGAAAAAGAATGAATATCTTTTGGATAGCCCTGTCAAAACTAATGTAGTAAAAGCGCTCAAACTCTGGATTATGATTAAGTGACTTATTTTAATAAACTTTGTTCATTTTTATGTCGATAGCATGTATACTCGTAGAAAAATTAAGGTTTTTATAAAAACAGTCCCAATTTTTTCCAAGATTTTTGCTTACAATTTACAGAGTTCTTAATATAACGTAACATTCTTTTCTGAAAATATGACAAATAATATCGCACACAGTACTCTATAATCAGAATTAAAAAAGTAATGAAAATTGCATGGAAAATGAGTAAATTTACTAAATAATTTTTCACTGCGCATGCGTCAACGATATCAAAATTTTATTTGCATATTATGTTAGCTAAATGTATAGAGCAACTTTTGTGAAAGTCTCAAAATCACAGCTTGAAAACTCTGAAAATAATCGTCAATAGAATGAGTTGAAAATCCGTTATTCCCAAAATTAAACGAAAACAAGAGGGGTTGTATCCATATGTTCATTGATTAGTGTCAATATAGAATACACAATATGGGACATACTACTACATTTGGATAAAATCTCCCCCATTTTTTGTTTCATTTTGGGAGCAATGGATTTTGTGTGTAATATGCAAATAAAATTTTGATGTCGTTGACGCATGCACAGTGAAAATTTACATAATAAACCTACTCATTTTCATACAATTTTTATTATTTTTTAATTCTAATTACAGGGTATTGTGTGCAATATTATTTATCATATTTTCAGAAAAGAATGTTACTTTATATTAAGAACTCTGCAATTTAGAAGCAAAAATCTTGGGAAAAATTGGGACTGTTTTTATAAAAACATTAATTTTTTTAAGAGTATACATGCTATTGGCATAAAAATGAACACAGTTTATTACAATAAGCCATTGTAAATAAGTTAACGATAGTCTACAATTTGAGCGCTTTTGCTTCATTAGTTTTCACAGGGTTATCCAAAAGATATTCATTCTTTTTTAATTTGTTGACGGTCCCCTATGGCGTTTCGGGAAAAAATCTTCACAGAAATGTATGCCTTAAACTATTATGCTTATACACTAACATTTTCAGGATAATTCCTCATGTATTTTTCTAGATATTTAACAAAATGTCTAAAATTGCAAGTGGACGGTTTTCAATGGCCATGTAGTGTATATAGTTGTAGATTACTTTTCATGATTGCTTTAAAACATAACATAATATACCTTTAATTTTGGGTTATGATATTAAATAATAATTGCAGTTGAAATAGGTCGGCATGCAGGTGGTAAAAATTGTTCTATCAGGTTCAGATAAGTTGCGGGTTTACTTCAAATGGAATTTTCGAGTTCGAGTTTGCTATCAAACTACCCGTGTATACAAGCCTAAAGGCAGGGTGGAGGGGGAGGGGATAGAAAATGATAAATAAGGAAATGCCATGGAAACATTTTAATCAAGAGCTTTTGAAAAGGTGTTATATCTCGAGCTCAAATTATTATTTTTAATTTTTATTATTTTTAATGTACATGTAAAATTGATAATTTGCGAGAAAACGTATATTTGTAGAACATAAAAAAAGATATTGTACTGCCGTTTTATTCAGTTTTTGCGCTCTTTTACATATACATATTCGGTACAGTATTGTAACTTCCATGACTGCAGATTGTGTTCGTAACCCTTTTGCTGTTCTCTATTGGTACTTCGAAAGGGTGAGGTCAGACCCAGGGTCATGATGCAAGCCCATATCTCGGAAAAGTGATACCCAAGAGTGGGAAGGGAGTTGCGCCGAACAGTCTGATGCGGGTCACAGAATTTGAGTTGAGATGGAGATTTCTCTTGCCAGAATTGGCTGTTTTGCGCCAATCAAAACTCTTTCGCATCATTTTAAACTCTAAAATTTAGTAGAAAGCTGACGGAAACTGACAACAAACTGTTGTGATTTTTTTCAAAATAGGTGATTGCACCAGTGATTGATCGGTGATGCATAAAAAGAAAATTAAATGATTCGAAAGATATATTCGTAAATTGAAATTTCTATATTTTACAGAAAATATCATTTATATATAAATATATCATACTTATATATCAAACATATATATGATAATGCATAAGAAAATTTAACATTAAACAAGACAACTATTTTAGGCAATTTTTATTTAGCCGATTAGTATACCTAGAAATATTTTCAAGAGACATTACATTTTTAATAACACATATAAAGCAATTAAAAAGCCTAAAATTTATTTTAATTTTCCTGGCACGTCATATTGTGCAGAGTAAAGGGCTTTCTGTTATATAGTATAATTTTTTTTCTAGTTTTTTTATTTTTATTTATAACTAATATTTATAATTTGAAAGACAAATATATGCATATATTTGTCTTACAAAGTATAAATATTAATTATAAATTAAAAAAAAAACTAGAAACTCCTCTTGAGGAAGGTAACAAATTGTGTATTTTATAAATAATTTTTCATAATTGAAATTTCCCCAATAGCCAAACAGTATTGGTCCAATATTAGTTACATCTTGGAGCAATATTGGCACATTGGCGCAATACTGACATGAAATATTGGAAATCAGTGGTTTCATTAAAAATATTTCCAATGAAATGTCAGTATATAATCAATATTGGCGTTTTATTAGCAATATTTCCAATAAATGAAATATTGGTGCAACGTTGGAGCAATATTGGTTTGTTACTAGGGTTGATTATCACTAAAAATGAATGTCATCCCTGGCCTGTATTTTAGTTCTTTATCATGTATAAACATGACGCTGCAGAATAATCCTTCTTATATTTGACCTAGTTCTAGTCAGATGTTATAATACCATTTCCACCAGCAGGATCTTTTAGATATTTCCCTGAGAATAATGTGTTTAAAGTCTCTGTAAAAATTGAATAGCCTTTTATTGTGTCATTTTCCTCGCTTTTATTAGTTAACAAATAAAACTGAATATTAAATTGAATTTGAGATATTATACAGTGCGTCCACTCTCAACGGCGGCCGATGGCTAATTTCTAAACCATTAGTCATAGACATATAATTCCAATTGCAAAAATGCTTTTAAAAAGATAAAGAATTGTTTTTTAAGCGATTTAGGTCAAAGAAACATTTTATTAAAAAAATACGAAAATTAAATTTTTATGCGGTTTTCCGGCCCTATAAGTGATATATAGTAAATGTTTTCGATCATTCTAACAAGCAATACAAAAAAGTCTCATTCATCTAACATTAAAATTGACCGAGTTATGAAATTTTAAATTTCATGGCTTAAACCACTTTTCTGTAATTGAAAACAATGAGTTGGGCTAAGCTTTAAGGGAGCGTGAACTAAGTGATTAAGGTATTATATTATAAAGGGCGTCCATTTCCAACGCTGTCCAATGGCTAATTCCTAAGCCATTTGTCACAGACATAGTTCCAATTGCAAACATGTTTTAAATAATGAAAAAATATTTTAAAATCAATTTAAATGAAGGTGTTGCCACCGTATAAGTTTTACGGTAGTGTTAATTTTAATTAATTACCTTCCAGATTGATTAAAATAATTAAAGACGGGAGTTTCAAAAGTCTCTTTACCGAGAAAATCAAATTCTGGGATATCGCGAAAAACCTTTAAATGTGTCCATTGGTTTTCAATATGAATTTGGAGATTATAGTGTTACATTAGTGCAGATTGTTATAGACTGATAGGGAAAACAAAAGCGATGAGACGAGTTTTAAAATTCACATCCTCAATTGTATTTTTACACATGTTTTATTTTGTAAGAAAATAAGGATGTTTCTTTTCATGATTTTATTTTAAAAAGGTGTGTTATTTTGATAATCTATTATTTTACTTATAACATTCGTTTGTATGTTTTCCTAGTTCAAAATTTTTATTCAAATTTTAATTCACTTTCAAATATTTGCATACTTATTTATATCCAAAAACAATGTAACATTAATACGATTTCAGGTACGTACCATTTATTTATTTTATAGAACTACACCAAATTCGATTAGGTTAAATAATCTAATAGAATTTTAAATATGCATAATTTTGTAACGAATTATGACTGTTGCTTTTCATAATTTAATTTAACAATATTTCTGTTATTTATATTTATATATATTTTTTTTACTTATATTTTTAGTATAAATGTATACTTGCTTTAATATGTAAATATCAACATAAATTTAAAAATAATGTTTTATAAATTATTTTACTCTTAATGTTTAATGTTAAATTTTATATCTGACGTTTATTTTTATTTCCAGTAAATTTGTGATTGACTCCTATTTTGCACTAAAAATGATGCTACAAATTTAAACAACTATTACTTGCTCAGTTTTAATTGCAGAGGAATTGAACTTTTTGTGTCTTACTTGCTAGAGTAATGGTAAAAATTTACTAAATATGACTTATAGGACCGGAGGACCGTATAGAAATTTTATTTTCGTAAATAAAAACAAGTAAGAAAAATCATGCATTAAGCATTGATTATCAAGCACTTTCCAACACTTCATGAAATCTTTAACAAAACTTCGTTATTTGGGGAAAAAAGGTTATATATCCAAATATATCCAAATATGTATTCCAATACTTATGAACGGCCCTGTATTTGATCTGTCAGTTGATATGCATACTATATAATGGGAAAATTTAGCTTAGCAAGAAAAAAGCTTAAAATTTCTTTTTCAGCAATTTATACTAATAGATGGAAACATACTTGAATACTTTTGTTCAACCCTGTAGTTTATCTTGTACCTTTATTACACATCAGTATTAAGCTAAAATTTATTTTAAACTAAAACACCTTTAAAACAACTGAAATCACATTCTTATAAATTATCATTCATAGCATCCATGTGCCCAATTCTTTGCATGGCCCTGTATATCATTTTATTTATATCCTGCAAACATTTCTTAGTAAACAGAATGCAATTCAGCGTAAAAATGCATAACTTATTTAAGAACCACCTTTAAGTAATTTACGCTCATATTAAGTAACATTGGGTAGCCCTGTGTATCAAATATAGCACTTATACACACCATATAATGTGCATAGATTTAGTGAAACTTAAACGCGCATATGATGCATTTCCTTCATCCATCAGCCATCATCAGAAACATTTACAGTACTCCCAAAAGAATATACTATTTTAAATTTTTGTGTGTCCCTGTAAATGCTATGTACTTCATATTATGCAAAATAGTATCGTGTAATTTATATGAAACCTCGGTGACATATATAAATTGTATTATACATGAAACGTTTAATATATTTAAAACATGTCGCACACAACTCCCCCCTTTATCATTATCTAATGGAATTCTTTTGTGTGGCCTTGTAAATGAATAATAGCTATATTTTCACCGCATATTTTACTGCACCCCGTAAATGCATGTAAATTTTAATATGTTTGACAGGGTGTAAAATCTTTAAAATTCATTTGAAACGATTTTTCTCCATATAGGCCATAATGTAATGGAAAACTTTTGACTCTCCCTGTAAATACACTAATCATGGTAGAAACTTCATTTTCAATAGAGTTCGTGCTAGGGTGAATGTCATTAATATCCAAAAATTTCGGGGCCATCCGAGTGTATTTACAAGAGTTAGAGCGCAGACAGACAAACCGAATTTCAACTTTGTTGGAAAGTGCTATAAAATGACCTAAATTGCTCAACCCTTTCCGGCACGGACAAAATCTGTTAGTAAAATGAGAAATTATCGATTGACACCAGAATGCAGAAACGAATTTTTTAGATATTTTGAATTCCTCAATTTAAGCTTTAATTGTAAAAACAAAATTTTACTAAAATATTATTGGTGCCGTTTGCAACTTTTGAATTAAAATTAGGTATTCCAGACCGGGCACAGTGCGCCGGAAAGGGTTAAAAATACTTCTTTACTTTTTTAAAAACATTTTTGCAATTGGATGTCTAGTCTATGACTAACGGTTTAGAAATTAGCCATTGGCCACCGTTGAGAGTGGACACACTGAATAGAAAAAAGGGTTTTTTTAAATAAAATCAAAATGCTAGACCCCCCCCCCCCCCCCCCCAAAAAAAAAAAAAAAAAAAAAAAAAAACAGGAATGTAAAAAATGTTTTAGAATAAAATTGTTATTATCCTGGAGGTCATTATCCTGGCATACATATGCCAAGAAATGATTTACATGGAAATTAACTTATTATTTAAACTGTTCAAAATGTAGTAATTTTACATGGAAAATCCTTTATTTTCTAATAGAAAATAAATTTACCTTTTGAAATTTTGAATTGTTTTGAATGGATAATCTGTGATATACTCAAAATGTCACATTTTGTTGTGTTCACTCCTATGCTAATTAAAGCAGGAGGAAACGAATTAGCTAGGTCCGTAATTCCAGAATGTTTGATTTAGAAAAAAAAGAAGGAAGGGGGGCTAAAGAAGTGAATTCTGAGCATTTGTCGTGAAAAGTAAATACACTTGAATAATAAATAAGTTATAATTTTTTTTCAATACAATATGAAAGTAGCAAAACATTATCTAGCAATTTTCGGTCTAGCCAGATATTAAGCAAAAGGGAGAAGTACTAAGTATTTTAGGAATTAAAATTATCATATTCAACTTTTATTATTACTAAGATAAATATTAAATAAAAATAAAAATAAAAGCTTCATCTGCAATATACTTAAGTTTGTTAAACTGACATCAACATTCAAAATATGCAGAATATGCATAGAACATACAAAATAATTAAAGTAAAAAAGTAATAAGTAAAAAGATTTACATTTCTAAAACACTGTGCTTTGCACAAGCATCCTAAAATTTAAAAATATTACACATAATTTTTGTCTAAGTGTCAAAATATGTAAGCAAAACATTTTTATCTTCAATATTCCTTCATATGTGGGAACTAAGCGAATTTAAAAGAATTCTATAGGATGGGAGTTGTAAAACAATTAAGTACAATGTATTTCCAAATAAATCAAAAAAAAAATCTTAAAAATAAACCAGCTTCAGAATTAAACAATAGAAAATAAAATAAAACCATAATAAATTTATCATTAAATAAAATCATAAACTTGTGTTAGCTGTATGGAAATTCCCTAATTCAGGGGCTCTCAAATTTTGGACTAACGTACCACTAAATAAAAGTTGAAACATCCGCGTACCAACAAGTGACAAACTCAAAAATAACACAGAAAAACCTGTGTAATTGGTATATGTCTAAAACGAAATATTTTTTCAGCCTAAGTATATTTTACTGTATTTAATTGCATGATTGTATTATTAACCCCTTGGTAAATTTTACTGCCGCCTGTTTTTATATTATATTCATAGCAACATTAAACTATAAAAAATTGCAGTACATTTCTCTTGTACATACTGTGAAAATTTTAATGAAAGTTTTTTTCTTTTTAGAAAGTTGTGTGAGATGGAATAATAATAATAATAAAATGGCTGTGGCAACCCTGAAACAAATGTGTACCCAAGGATTTAAATTTATACTTAGATTGACTGCTTTATAATAACACTTAAATAAAAGGTAATTTCATCAATAGATTTTAATGTATGTACATTTTAAAAATACAGTAATTTGATAGAAAATAAAGCTACATGGCATATTGGCGTAAACAGATACTGTTAGGTAAATATCGTCTGCGACGAGCTAAAGTCGCATATTTCTTGATCTCATGTGTTCCCAATCATTGTAAGTTTCTTTTTCTTTTTTTCTTTGTGTGGCAACACTCTGTGTTATTTTTGTTTAAAAATGCAGAAAAGAATAAGAATGGAATGTTGTATTTTGTAAGTCGTGCAGTAATTCGCAAATTTTGTTGTAAAAATAAAGAGCTTTTACACTACGCTGAGTTGTGTTAAAGTTTAAGAACCAGCAGTATTACGTTATTTATTAGTTAAAAACGAAAAAAAAATTTATACAAGTGTAGTCGTAGCGCTAGTGAAAAAAATAAAAATTGTAGAATAGGACATTTCTGAACTGCTGCGGATATCGTCTGTAAGAATATCTCTGATTGTGAGGTAAGTTTTTGAATTTGATTTAAGATTTTATTTTATTGATAAAATGAATGAACTTGTAACTTTTAAAACAAAAATTACTGCTCTACGCAGAAGTGTCACAAATTATATTAGGAAAATTGAAAGTGTAATCGCAGATGATAAGGTTAATGTAACTAAATTGTAAGAAAATATCGAATTATTAAAACAAAAAGAAAGCGAACTAAAAGAAGTTTGATTGGGGAGTCGAAGGTTTAAATACAGAACTTAAACAATTAGAAAATAAAATAGATGGTTCACAGGAAGTCTCGGATAAAACTGATTTGTGGAAATTTAAGAGTGAAAAAATACTGAAAATTAAAAATGCTCATTTAAATAAGAGTGAAATTAAACCTGATAGTGTGAATTCAGAAAATGTTTCGAGACTTTTAAATTACCTAAGTTATCATTATCTAACTTTGGAGGTAATACAGTGAAACCCCGATCTATCGTTCCCGCATCCATCGTTTTCCCGCATTGATCGTTTTATTTCTACGGTCCCTGCACAAATTATACTTAAATATTGTTAATGAAACCCGCAAGCATCGTTCTTCAAAAATCGTTTTCCCGCATTCATCGTTATATATTTTTTCTCTTCACCGAAATGAAATTGAAAGTCATGCGATTCCATATGACATACCAACTGGAATGATTTCATTTATCCTAAGATAGCTTATTTATGCTGTTTGTGTTAATGATGGCGACAATAATGCAAATGAAGAGTAGTTGTGTATAGCAGAGGTTGTGATTACGTTTCCATAGATCAAGATGTTGCAGATGTGGTATTCTACACATAGAGGAGACGTGTGCTAATGCAAAAAATGAAAATAATGGCTAAAGAAGTATAGGATAATGCTTATGCCAATGAAGCTGAGCCTCCATTGCCAAATCTGTCTAATGCAGTTACTGCTTTTAATCTATATGAACTCTTACATATGCGTATGAAATTACAGAAAATGACCAGAAAAATGTTATATACCTTGAAAATTTATTTTTTCATTAAAAACAAGGAACGGAAAACCAAACAAAATTATTGTTTTTTAAAAATTAATATCAATTTAACTTCGATTTATTTCTTTTACAATTTAGTAAGCAACAAATTAGAATTTATTAGTATACTGTATGCATTGCATGCATTATTAGTCATAAAGAGTGTGTTTTTTCGTGTTTTGAAGTTAATTCGTATTCATCGTTTTCCCGCATTTATCGTTTTTTTCCCGTATCCCTTGAAAAACGATGGATCGAGGCTCTACTGTATTACAGAATGGATAGCGTTTAAGGATCTTTTAAATGCTTACGTAAATAATAATACAAGTATATCTAATGCTCAAAAATTATTATATTTGAAGGCTTTATTGAAAGGGGAAGCGTATCGCGTGATTCAGTTTATTCAAATTTCGGATTCTAATTTTGCGAATGCATGGAATCTACTTTAACGAAATATATTATATAATTGGGATATCAAATAATTGGGAACAATTTTTTCAGTATATCAAATGATTTCTAAGTTTACCTACTATTCAAAAATAATCAACTATTGTTATTTTTAATTTAAAACTTTTTACAGTTGTTGACAACATTAATGAAATCATTTGTTTATTGAAAATATTGAATCAAACAATTGACAAATTTGGTGACACATTAATGGTTTATCTAAATTTTGCAAAAATTGTTTTCCTTTCTACAAAACTGTGGTGGGGACATCAGCTTAAAAGCAATGAAATTCCGAAACTTAAGGATTTAATTGAATTTTTTGAACTCTTCAAAATAGCAAACTAGTGGTAAATTAGTTACCTAAATCTCTATTTTCAAATAAGAGTAATGCTTTTGTAGCTATTTTGAGTTGTGGTAACCGCAAAGAAAACCACAGTTTAGCCAAGTGCTCGAAATTTCTTAATTTAAATGTTCAACAACGAATAAATTTCGTAAAATATAACCATTATTGCTTTAATTACCTTTCTAATATGCATTTTCTCTGTAAGTGTAAGAATCCAAATACATGCCGGTATTGTTTCAAAAAAACATCACGGTATTTTGCGTAAGGTAAAAAATTCAAGAAATAAGACCGAGTCAAACAGTATGTCTCCACACGCAGAAGAATTTATCCCTAGAAATGTTGAGTCAACGAGTGAAAGTGTTTCATCTACAGTAGGGTGGAGCGAAAAAAATTTTTTTTTGAAAATCAAAAACGGGTAGGTGCCAAAAGCTGCCTTTATACTAGTACATTAACTGCGTGAAATTTTACCGCTGAAAAAAAATGGCTTGAGTCTGCGCTTTTGCTCCAAAAATCGAAATTTTGAGTAAAATTTGCCATTTTTTGACATTTTTTCAAAAAAATTAAAAAATTCCTACAGAGCTGGTTAGTATTTAAAAATGTTGCTTCGACCTTTATATTTATCTGCTTAATATATTTAAACTATAAAACAATATCTGTAGTCTGTATAATTGGAGCAAATCTGACAACTTTTTGTGAAAAATCAGCGTTAACCTCTCTATTGGAGCATACGACGAAATGTTCTTTTGAATGCATTTCTTACCTAACTGCTTTCAAAACTACTGTGTATATAACTCATAGAGGTGGTTGCATTATCCCACCCGTCTTAACCACCCAATCATCTAGGCCCAGTGTTTTATTTATGTATTGAATTGTTACTTTTTTCCCGAAGACGAGTATAAGTTTTCTATATATCAAAGTAATTTATCTCTTCTTTGTATTCACTGACTTTGGATGATTTGGATTGTTGGTGTGACCTGCTGCACGTATATTTTTATACCATGTATAAAGAAGAGAAGCTGAGTAATGTATTGGGTATGTTCTTAATTGAACCTATTCAGCAGTCTATTATCTTCATTAAATTTTCATGCAATTAATACATTATGATTGGAAATTCTGTTACCACAGCATTTTTTCAATCAATTTCATTTTATATATAATGATTTTCCAAAAAATTGATTGTATGAATTCAATTTCTAGTATGTCATCATTTACTGTACTTATTACATTGAATATATTTTTAGAATCTGGCTGCTTAATATTATGACGATCGTCACAGAGGATTGCAAACAAATTTTGCGTGTAAAACAACAATATTTCTAAAGAAGTTTTAGTATGCTTTATGTCGTTTCCTGTATTGTTCCATAGTCTAGTAATTTCTAATAAGATTTTAGATCTATTATTTAGGTGTGTAGTACATTTGGTATAAAATATCTCGCGGTATAAACTTGGATTATACATTTTGTGAGTGAACATATAGACGCTGATTGACAATCTGTGCTTATATAAAGCGGAAAATTTTATTAATTTTATGAGCTGTCTTTTGTGTGAGATATTTTCTAAACTCCTATTCCCCATTCTTTCTGAGAAATAGCTTTCCTTATGAATTAGCTTTGCAATCTCTGACAGAAATTTCTAGTCTGTTCTGAGTATAATTTTTCTCAATTTGAGAAAATAATTTTTCAACAATATTCTCTATTTTATAAAAAAAAAATTGTAATAGGAAGTGAATAGTACGTAGACAAATATTTTCCTTATTGATCCAGTGAATCCATGTAGCTTAGAACGTTTTATATCGACTTCTCTAATAATTGGCGCAGAGGAAATTCACTGGAGTTGAAGTAGCGAACGATTCAATATTATACACAATTCTAAGCTTACCCCATGCAAAATGGTTCACAGTGACAAATAAAATTCTCCCAATTTTAAATGAGCACTTATAGTCGATTAAAATTCGTACATTCCCTCATAAAGTACTATGCATTATATGTTTATGCCCAGGACATTTCACCATCAAATGTTGTCCACTCATAAAAAGAGGATCTAAAAGTTAATAGGAAATTAACTGGATACGTAAACACTTAGAAAACGGCATGAAATTAATGCAAAAAAAAAGTTATTTACAACAGCGGTTGTAAACTATAAGTGAACAATGGAGAAGACATGGAGAACACATGGAGAACAAATTTTCATTGCAATTCTCGCTGACGATCACCATCACATTAAACAGCTCGCTTCTCAACATATAAAATATGCAAAAGTAGAATAAATGATGGCATACTTATAGTTGAAATATCTGAAATCATCTTTGAAGCAAATCATTACGTAAAAAAAATACAATTGACTGAAAAAATGTTGTGGTAACAGAACTTCCAATCACTATTCATCAACTGAATGTAAGTTTGATAAATATAATAGATGGCCGAATAGATCCCTTTAATAGATTCCCGTGCATTACTCTGCTTGTCATTTTTTTTGTATAAACTGTAAAAATATACCTGAAGATAGTTACAGCAGCATGTGGATGCAAAGAACAGATGAACAAGGTGGAAGCATCGAAAACATGCCAAATTTTTATAAAGAAAATCACAAATCAATATATAAATAAAACACTGTACTAAGATGATCGAATAGTTGGGCCGGGTGGTATAGGGAATATAGCCACCTACACTACGCATGTCCAAGGTAGTTTTGAAAACAAGAGTTGTATTAAAAACAACAATTCGTTGTATGACCCAATAGAGTGGTAATGCTGTTTTCTTACTAAAAGTTGCCTGTTTTGCTCCAGCTATAGGGAATAAACATATTGTTTTATAGTTTAAATATGTTAAGCAGATAAATATAAAGGTCTAAGCAACACTTTTAAATACTAACCAGCTCTGTAGGAATTTTTTAATTTTTTTGAAAAAATGTCAAAAAATGACAAATTTTACCCAAAATTTCAATTTTTGGAGCAAAAGCGCAGACTCAAACCATTTTTTTTCAGCGGTAAAATTTCACGCAGTTGATGTACTAGTATAAAGGCAACTTTTGGCACCTACCCGTTTTTGATTTTCAAAAAAAAATTTTTTTCGCTCCACCCTAATCTACAGTCTGTGCTTCTCTTCGCATTATGAGTCAAACGCAAATGGTAATCAAAAGAGCCATATTTCGTTGCATACCGCATTAATAAAAGCTCAAAATTTTAAACAAGAATTTGTAAAATGGAGATGGTTATGTGACACTGGCATTCATTTCAAGGGAATGTGTAAAAAAATTTAGAATTAAAGGTAAAAGATAGTTCTATCTCTGTATCATGTTTGGGAACATTTAATATAATGAGTAATGGGGAAGTTGATTTATTATTTACTTCTCTGTTCAAAAGTGATCTTAGAGTATCGACATCAGCATTCGAATTAATGCAAATAATATTCCCTATGTGTCCTTACCTTAAATCATTGGTGCCAATAATTTTTAAACGTTCTTTCCGTTTTTTTTTCTGTTATTAAATATGTCAAAGAAATATTTTATAATATACTTATGTCCAAATTTAAGGAACCGTACACACGTTAAAAAAAAATACTTCCAACATTTTTGCGTTTGCACTCAGTGGGCGATGGTTTACGACTCATTTACAGGGACACCGATTTTACATTATTAAAATATCCCTAATGGCAAAATTTCAGATTTTTTTTTTTTTTTTTTTTTTTTTTTTTTTTTTTACGAAAACATCAGTTGCACAATCTACATAACATACATTTGAAGTTGCACATGGATCTTTTTTTAGAACTTGAACTATGAACCTCTGAGTACCTCCTGAGTTACTTTTAATCCCTCTGTATAATACGAAAGCGAAAAAAAAGCATATTTATATTTAAAGATCAATCTGTTATTTGGATGCAAATGTAGCAGTTTCTGTATTTGATAATTGTGATTCAAAAGCTCGAATATGTCACCTTTTGGCGAAAAGATATAGCTTTTCGCTAAAGGAAAACCTTCTGCATACCGACTGCGTCGTTATTTGTTCTTAATGTTTTTTTTTTTTTTTTTTTTTCCCCGAACAATTTTAGATTTTATGTGGCATTAGTGCTCTGTGTTATGCAGAATTTGATCTTAAAATTTACTTAAAGATTCACTTGGATTGTAATCCAAATGAATACATCATTTTATTTTCCAACTTTATGCAAAATTTTGTATTAACTCGGGCAAATAATACAATGTACGACAATTCATAAATATCAAGTATATAACACATTCGTACATAAGAATACATGGCGCAAACCTTTTGTTTAGATTTCAGCCTGATTTCTAAATTTCTTGATAAAATAACAAGTTGGAAATTGCACGCAAAGCGTAGCAAATGAGATGCGTTCGTACGATAACAAAAATTTAAAAATATTCGGGTCTTGCTGTTATAATAGACAGTACTTCGGATTGCATGAAAATCCAAGATATTTACGGGAGTTAGAGCATGGACAGATGGACACACAAACCAAATGCATAAACACTTTTCAACTTCTTTGGAAAGTGCTAAAAATTGATCATTTAATCAATTAGTTTGCAGTGCAGATGCTTTTGTAGCTTCTACGTTACAGAAACATCAATGTCAATCAAGACAATCTAGGGGAAGACTGTATTCAAAATTTCGATTTTGAAAACTAACGAAATATTGATGGTTCTTTTTCCCTCTCCAAATCATCTAGCTCTACTCAAAGTCTCATCAGCAATAGTTTTGTTGCTTGCATCAAAATATGGAAGGCATATATTTTTTTTTCTCCAGTCACTTCATAAGAAGGTCCATTCAAAGGCCTTCTGAGTATTAAAGTAAAACAATTGTAAAACAGTGTAAAAAACCTGGAAAGTCTGGTGTTATAACTTTTACTCCAGAAAAAAACAGAATAGAAAGATTAAAAAAGAAGCATCCGCTAAGAATTAAAATATGTAAAGTAAATCTACATTGCAATGATTTCCGATTCTAATATTTTAAAGACTGTAATCCTAAACTTGACAGTAAAATGGATTTTGATAAAGATTTAAAATTATTTGAACCTGTCACAGATAAATTAGAGACAAATGATTTCATTCTTTTCAAATTTGTGAGAAAAGTTGCTGGCTTATGGAGATATAGCTCAAGGCAATTAAAAAGATGTTCTTTCAAAATTTTCTCAGCCCATAACTGTTTTCCGAACATCATCAAAGGCATTAAAAACCATTAAATTCTGAGTCTGTGCAAAAAAAATTTGATGTCCGATATCGATACAAAAGCTGCTGTAATTTATTTTTAATATTATTAAAAATTACTGTGTGTAAATAGGCATTAATGTTTTTGGTGGAATTTAAAAAAAAATGCACTATCCTAAACTATTTCTATTCTTATACCAATTTAATACTATCCCAATGTACCCCATGCAGAAACATATTGGGACATTATTTTTCATTATAATCTTTAAATAAATAAAAATTAAAAATTTAACTTTTCAGTTTACCTAGAGACTTAAAGATTACTAAGACTAGACTACGAAATAGTGATATTATTTATATATCTAAGTTATAAGAACTTAAATATTTGAGAATAATTACAAAGCGTCCCAATATGCCCCCTTCTTCTCTATTACTGAAACTGGGACATTATTTTATGGACAACCTGCTAAGGTAAATATGAAATTTTATTTTTAATTTGACCAATCAGAACGTTCATAATATGGCCTAAGTAATCGTTATTTGTAATTATAGATAAATAAGTGAAGAAATTGCTGAAATTATACTGACGATTTTTTTACAACCGAAATTATACACAGTACCTATGATACGTTGGCTATAAATTCCTTATCAAATGTAAATTCCCATAAAAAATAAATCCTTTTGTTCATAAACAATACGAATTCTCATATCTTTGGCGTATCTATCTCTTTCTTATAACTGTTTTCTATTTAAGTCTTTCCTTTATTTAATTTGTTATATATTAATCCGTTATCAGTCTTTTTCGAGGTCTTTTCTAAGTATTGACCTCCATTTAAAGCTCGCTACTTCCTTTCTTAGAGTATTAATAACATAAGAGTAATTCTTATACATCATTTTTATTATCTTTTATAAGTGAATTTCTGTCACAAATTATAAAATGGATTTTATAAAATCCAGCTAGTTAACAAAAAAAAAAAAAAAAAAAAAAAAAAAAAATATTTGTACAAAATTAACTCATGCATTAGTAGCATGCATCGATGAATATGTAGTTATTTTTATAATAATGAAAAAAAAAAAATAGTTGGATGTACCAAACCCAAAATTTCCTTCTACCTCAAGCATGATAATCTGTATATATATTACGCTAACGTATGCGACACAAAAATCACGATTATTTGTTAATTGTTCAATGGCAACATCTAAATAAAACGCAAATCATCGGTTATTGTGTAAAAGTAATTTAGAAGGATTTAGACAAAGGTAAATCTGATTTATTTACATCTTTCTCTTTCGCTGCAATTATGGAGTTTTAAATTATTATTATTTTCAATTTTCTGTTACTTAAAAAAAAAAAAAAAAAAAAAAAAAAAAAAAAAAAAAAATACGAGTTATTAATTTTAAATGTTATAGTTTAAAATTAAAGCTATGCATTATAAATGAAATGAGTGTGTATCAGCCGGTATTGCGCTATTTCTATTTACAGCATGTAATGTAATTAATTAAAATAATTCTATTTTACATAATATCAAAAATTAATTAAAATCACTTCACTGTATTAAGGGGGCTCAGGGGTTGATCGATACGGAAAAACATGTAAACAGAGCTCTCTCTTTGAGTCCATATAAAAACAAAAGTATTCAGTGTAATTAATTTAAACTTTCTGATATTTTAAAGGTATGTTTGTAGTCTTATAGGGTCATTTTAAAAAAACTTGTACATTCTATGTCCCCCATCTTTAAGAATTTTTAATAACTAAAATAAAGTTTTAAAAATAAAATTTAAGCATTTACATTACTTGTCTGACTGTTTAGAGTAAATGTGGGCTAAATATTATCAGAAATTAAAAATAATATTAGTGTAGTTATGGTTTCAATGTGTCAGCTATAGCTAAAATGCTATGTCCCCTCTTCCCTTTTTACTTTTTCAACTGCTATAAAATTATAAATCAATTGTCAAAAGTGCTAATTTTTTCAGTTGTGACAATTGTTGTATGTCTTATCTGTAGCATAGACCATATAATATATTTTTTAAAACTTGTTTTTTTTATAAAAATGGAACAATTTATTGTTGTCCCCAGATTTTTTCCCCTCTGTTACTTCCACTCTGTTACCATATTTATGGTAATAAATTATTACTACTAAGTGTTCAACACAAGGTTTTGAAGTTCTTAGAACAGTTTATTTTTAGGTGAGGCCATCATTTTTTAAATTATTAAGTTATTTTCACCGTGGTGTTGAACTAAAGCATTTACAAGATAAGGATGTTTTATTCACTTTCCCCTCTGTTACCAGCTTATTTATGTGAAATTTATTTTTTTTATACTTTTATAAAATTTTAACCATAAGATCAAATGGTGCTTGTTAAATAAATAGGCTTAGTTTTTCTTGTTTTTAATTAACTTTGTGCTAATAAAATTATTTGCAGTTTTTTTTTCCTCTCTGTTACCATGCTGATGGTAACAGAGTGGAACAGAGTAAGAAACTACTAAAAAACAAGTTTATTTAAGCATTGTTCTTGAAGGCTGCACATTCTCGTTTCATGTTCTTAGAACAGAATTAAAAATATGCATTTTTCTTTTTAAATATAAAATAGTAGTTTTTTGTGGTGAGCTATTTTCCACAAACATTAAGCTTTAATTTTCTCAAACAAAATGCTTCTTTAATTGTAGTCATTTATATTTATGAATTAATACTACTTATTTATGAAAAAATAATGCAGAGTGAAACACTACTATTTTCGAATATTAATTTTTGTAAAAGCCTTTCATTCCTGCTTGGTCTGTTTCAAATTTTAGGATATTTTATAACACATGATAAAAATGTATTAAAGAAGAAAAGAACATTATTTAAGTAGGAAAGAATTTATAAAAAAGATACACCGCATCAAATACTACTATTTTCAAATAGCAATTTCTGTAAAAATCGTTATTTCTTGGGTTCAAGCGTCATCCAATTGGTACGCGAATTTGTTAAAATTTGAAAATCTAAGGCGAGCTGTTAGAAATTGAAACACACATTATAACATATAATAAAAATTTATAAAAACAATGCCACATGAAATAACAGTATTTTCGAATAGTAGTTTTTTGCAAATATCTTAAATTCTGCCTTGATCTGTTTGAAACTTTGAAACTTCATGATAGCTTATAACACATAATAAAAATTTATATAAAAAAATTGCCTGATCTAATCCCACTATTTTTTAATAGTATTTTTTGCAAAAATCTTAAATTCTTGCTTTAAAGCACCACTATCTCGACTAATATATGATTTTTTTTAACTAAGCAGTGCGTTTGTCATAGCACATGATACAAATTTACAAAAGAGAATGCCGTGCCAAATACCACTATTTTCCAATAGTAATTTTTGTAAAAATCTTTAAATTCTTGCTGGATATGTTTGAAACATTAAGATCGTATGCAATACATGATATAAACCATGGAGGAAGAAGATAGGTGGAGGTGAACTAAGCCTTAAAAAAGGTTTGCAATGTGAATCCATTTATCGCTCAAATTTTAGTGTACCAAACAAAAGCACGTGGAAAATTGGAAAGCTTCCAAAAAAGGAAGATATTTTGTATTAATAAGACGAATTGAAAGAAATGAATTACAGCTGGAGCATTTTTTAAGAAGAAATAGGAAATTTTTAAAATGGTCTTGTTCTATTATTATTTATTAAAAGAAATGTTTACTTTTAAAATAATTGAAATTGGGAAATTATTATTATTATTATTAAATTTCAAATTAAAATTAAATAAGAAATTGAAAACGTTTGATACGAACTAAAAATTGTATTATTAAAAGTTTTCTTTTTACAGTAATTTTTATTAACACTTTTCAACAAAATTGAAAAATGTTTATGCATTCGTTTTGTCTGTCCGTCTGTCCGCGATCTAACTCTCGTAAATATACTCGGAATGCAAAGAAATTTTACCATGTTATTGAAGTTTACACAAGCACAAACCCTATTAAAAATGAAGTTTCTACCACGATTAGTTCATTTACAGGGACAGTCAAAAGTTTTCGATTATATTAGGGCCAATGGGGAAAAATCGTTTCAAATTAATTTTAAAGATGCTGCGGCCGGACAAACGTATTCACATTTATTTGCATCTACGAAAAGCACACTAAAATATGCAGCTAAAAGAATAATTCATTTACAGGGCCACACAAAATAATTCTAATACATGATAATAAAGGAGGAAATTGTATGCGACATATTTTAACGATGGTAAACGGTATCATGTGTAATCAAATTGATATACGTCGCTGAGACTTAATATGAGTTATTTCACGCATAATACGAAGTGCATAGCATTTACAGGGACACAAAAAAGACTTCAAAAAGCATATTCTATTCGAAGTACTGTATATTACGCATGGTAACTGTTCCATGGATGAAAAGCATTTTTAATTATGATATGAGCTTTTAAGTGTCACTAAATGTATTCACATTATGTGGTGTGCATAAATGCTATAATAGTTACACAATTAAGATATACAGGGTTACTCAAAAGAACTCGGAAAAGTTACTGAATGTGAGTGTAATTTACTTAAAGGTTTGTTTTTAAAAAAGTTTTGCATTTTTACGTCGATTCACATTTAGTTTATCGTGAAATGTTTGTAGAATATAGATTAAATGATATACAGGGTCACGCAAAGAACTGGATACAGGTTTGTTTAAGGATGATAATTTCTGGAAATATGATTTAAATAGTTTAAAGAGTATTGTTGTTTGATTAACATTTTTTATTTATTTTTTTTATATAATTAATTTTAGCAAAATACTTTCGTATAATAAAGGTACTAGGTAAACTGCAGGGCTAAACAAAAATATTGAAGTATGTTTTACATCTATTCGTATAAACTGCCAAAAGAAAAATTTCATCCAGCTAGGCATTTTTTTGCTAAACTAAATTTCTCCATGATATAGTATATATATCAACCGACAAATCAAATACAGAGCCGTTCAGAAGTATTGGAATACATATTTGGTTATGGGCAGTAACACCTATTACCCTGAATAACGAAGTTTTGTTAAAGAATTAAGGAAATTTGGATAGTGTTTTATAATCCATGCTTAACGCGGGATTTTTTTTTTTTTACTGGTTAATACTTTGTATCGTAGATGAAAAATGTTTATGACTCCGGTTTGTGTGGCCGAGTTCTAACTCTTGTAAATAAACACTGATGCTCGTAGCATTTTTTATATGTTATTGACGTGTACTAAACCGTGATCGCTATTGAAAAGGAAATATGTAGAACTTATAGTTCATTTGCATAGACAGTCTAAAGTATTCTGTTACATTATGGTCAATGGGAAAAATCGTTTCAAGTTCGTTTCAATGACGTTAGACCATTTAAAACATAAAGAAATTGATATGCATTTATAAACGGCAGTTATAACAAGCATTTTGTAGAATATGGGGTTTGTTAAACATTTATTATTTATTTAAAGAACCACACAAAAGAATTCCGTTTATGGGGATAATGATATATGGTTGGGAGCTTTTAGCGGCCAAAATATGTTACTAAATTATAGTGAAATAGACATAAATTATTCACTGATTCTCCTCAACGCTACATTTCCGCACCCACATTCCTTTACAAATCTGCTCATTAATGTTCCCGCTAATTGCCTTTACATTTCTGATGCATAACTTTGAAACACCCTGTATAGGCATATTCAAAATGTGAAGAGTGTAGCTCAATATAGTTTAAAACAGGGCTTTTTCAATATTTTTCGTGATGATATAAAATTTCACGCAAAGGAAAGTAAGAGTGTTTAAAATGATATAATGTTGCTTAAACTGTAATGTTGAAAAATTATAATATTGCAACATTATAAAAAAAGTGATATTATAATTTTGCTTATTTGCTCAACGCTTAAAGCTGCACAAATAAAAATGTATGTTAAATTTGCAGCGAGACTAGATCTTTGAATGGGTCGGGTTGTGTATTTTACCTGAACACGAAAATTCTATTCAAATCGGAATCCAACATAAATGTTTTTTTTTTATCGATCTGAACCGCTAATATTTAAATTCGAATCCAACACATAAACAGTATTCTGCCTGAAACAGAGCTAATTTTAATACTTACAAAGTTATTAAAAAATTCCAAAACATGTTTTAAAACAAATATTGTTAGCATATAGTCATGCTTTACATTAATATGAACAATTTTTGACAAATATAAAAATTTTACTTCTTCAAAATAACAGCATTATCAATAAAAAAATTTGAGAAACAATTAATAAACAAGTTGGAAATTACACGTGAAGCGTAACAAATGAGGTGTGTTCGTACGATAACGAAGTTTTTAAAATATTCAAATCTTGCTGATATAGTAGACAGTACTTCGGTTACATTATAGTAGTAGAAATCTTTGTGTTCCTGTAAATATACAGGAAGTAATTTTTATTACACCTCAGCAACGTATATCATATTCATAAAATGCTAAATAGTTTAATGTAGTTAAAACACGCCCCACAAACAATGTTTCTCCGTATAGCTTTATGTAATGGAATACTTTTGTGTGCTCCTGTAATTTAAAAACAAATATTCTTTGCATCACAGATTGTACAGAATGTATATTTTAGTATATATATACTTCATAGGTTCATGTCAGTTTTATTATGTTTGAATTAGTTTAACACCATTAAAATGCATTTGAAACTTTTTTCCCATTGACCGTAATGTCATGGAATATTTTTTATTGTTCCTGTAATTGATTTATGCATCCAATTTCTATAAAATTTAAAATGACACGACAAAATTATGTAATAATTATTTGTTTTAAATTTCAAATGATTAAAATGCATTTGAAACCCCCCTTGACCGTAATGTAACGGGATACTTTTGATTGTCCCTGTAATTCATCTATGCATAATTGATCTATCTTAAATTTGAAATAACTTGACAAAATTATGTATTAATTATGTATTTTAAACTTCAAACGATTCGGTTGGATAGTTTTTGCGTTGTTATATGCGAATGGACAGACAGACGGATGGACTGAACGACAACTATAGGTTCTACGTATTTGCATAATTACGAAAACACCTAAAAACAACAGATATAAAGCATAATAAAATTTGAGAGCTGTAAAATAAATGAGCTGATTTTCACGCAGTAAAAATTTCGATTCTTATCATGTTTTTAAAATTATTAGAAAATAAATTATACATATTTTAAGATTAATCGCATTTAAATGCGAAAAATGAAGCATAAATACAGGGTTTCGATATTACAAATAGATTTATTCTAAATAAATAATTCAGGGATAAAAAAAATCAAGAAATAATATAAAAAGAAATTTGTTTTGTTACATATTAATAATTGCATTTAAATAATATTTAAAATATAATAATGAAAACATTCTTTTAAAATCATGTATGAAAACATAAGTAATAAATATTAATCTAAAATACAGATTTCTGATTGCAAACGATTTTCAGATATTAGCGAAATAATGTTATCTTTTCAAGAAAAATGTTAAAAGATTTTCTATTTTGATATTTAAAACACATATAATTAAATAATCAAAGAAATTTTTACCTGTGCAGCGCTGTCTAATAAAAAATTCGACGATAAAAAACAAGAGCAATCAAATACGGGCTTTAACCGGTTTGAATTCATAGGCGAATCAAAGCACGTGGTTTTGTTTGGACTTAATGTGACTTAATGTAGGGTTACATTTTTGGCATCACCCAAATCACTATAGTTCACCTCCAGTATATTCTTCCTCCATGACAACAAACACAAAAATTTGTTCTTTTCAATAACAAAAATATCGCTTGGCTTTTTGTTGCCAAAACAATAAAATTAATTTTGACAAGATCATGGAGGCTGCAAGTGAAAGGATTATATTCTAAATGAAATTAATGAAATACGAAAAGGAAGATTGTTTGGCGAATTATCATTTGTGCCCGGTCAGTATAAAAATAACGAGTTTTTAAATTTTCTAGCAGAATTTTCTGATTTTGGCACACAACGACACAACTGAGCAGGTAAAATTAAATTATGAATAAACGTATTATGATGCAATGTTTAGTATAGATTTAAAGGAAACCAAATTGGTCACCAAGGGCAGCTAGTACTTCAAACTTCGCTATCACAGTGCGAAAATTAAATGACAATCTAAGCCCATCACGGTAGCATATTCAGGTGGTGGGTTGATGGGGCTGCAGCTTTCTCCGAAAAACAAAATTTGATTACGAAAAAATTTCAAAATGTAATGAAATCTGCTAAGTTGGAATTTAAAAGAAGATATAAAAATACCCCATTTTAGAGAGGTTTTTATTTAAAAAATTTGTTTTTTTTTTTTTTTTTTTTTTTTTTTTTTTTCGCACAAAACAACAATTTCAGCTAAGTTTCCGATATACGCAGCCTCTCTTTACACACCGTAAAAATTATACTAGTTAAGAGGAAAGCCTGCTGAAAACAAAAATCTAGTCCCATGCAATTCCATCTTAGCAGGTTCGATTGTATAATGCATACATTACCTTACCTGCTATGATAAAAACCTGTTTAAAACGAAAGTGTTAACGTTTTTGTGATTTTCAGAATTTTTCCCTGTATCTCAGCCCCCGCCGAAATGATAAGTATAGATACGCCACTAGCCCATCATGAGGATTCTAAAGGTATAGGTTCGTTAAATTGCGTAATTAAAAAAAAAAAGCAAAAGAATCTCATTTTTCAAATAAATCATCGAATTTCGGAATGTCTGCAAACAAAATTCACATCTCAAAGGGCATAAAAATGACAATTTTGGACAGTATACAACCAAATCTAGTAAAGATCTATGTATGTGAAAGTGTAACAAAATATGAAGTTTAATTAAATCTCACTTATTAAATTTTGAAATATAGCCTATAATAAAAATCGTTAAATTTTCAGCGTAGCAGTGCAACTGGTTGGATGATTTTCATTAAACTGTAATCAGCATCAGTACACATAAAGTTCAAATAGACTATGAAGTTCAATGAAATTTTATGCGTTAATTCTTGAAATACGATTGTCACTATAATCATATAAATTCGGAAAAATGCCACGTGTTGAGTGATTTGTACCACAAGCTAATCACTTTCAATTTATTTCAAGGTATAACTAAATTTGAGTAAAATACCTGCATTAGTTCTTGAGGTTAGAGTTATTGCGGAAATCATGAAAAATGCTGTTTAACAGCGCCAAGTACGGGGCGATTTCAATCAAAAACTGATCAGCAGTAATTTATATCAAGGTATAACTGGATCTAAAGTTATTAAATTCCATGCATTAGTTATATAGATAGAACGTCCTCAAAATATGTGTCACGGACAGACATCTTCTAAAAATAGTCAAATCGTTTCAAGGTCTTGTAATACGTACAAATCTGTCGAAAACCGGAATTTGTAGTTTTTCACAAATCTAATATTTTCTTTTTGTAAAGATAGATGAAAGTAAAAATTACATTTTTCCAATCAAATATTTAAAAAAAAATTACATTCTAAGTTAATGAGTTGCTAAATATTCACGTGTCTGTATAGTCCATTTGCAAAAATTTTACAAAATTAGACAATTTTCAGACATTTTTAAAAGTATTATTTCATTTATTTCATTATAATATGGTGGGTAATTTAATGGTATTGTCTGAATAACTTTGGATGTGTTTATAAAAGTATATATATATATATATATATATATATATATATATATATATATATATATATATATATATTCTAAATTTATTTTTTAAAGTACTAGACATTTTCGAATAAATATTTTTTACAGTTGATCAATATATCACCGTATATTTATTGGAAAGTAAATGCATTTAATATCAAAATAAAATACAGAAAAATGTATTAAAAAATAATAATCTTTTTTTCTATGTCGATAAACTTCTTATTAATAAAAATTATGTGTTAAAATGAGGTTATTTTTTATTTCTTATGAAAATATTGATTTGAAATTATACAAAATTATATAGTATTATAAAATGAGGGAAAAATAAAATTATTTTTAAAATCATAAACATTTAAAAAATTGCTTGATAAGAAATTTCATTTTATAAGAATATATTTTTAATGCAACAACTTCATTAACGGTAAAGTATGTTTTATCGCATTAAAGCTAAATAAAAAATATTTTTAGATATTAAACTTATAATATAGTATGACTCTAAAAAATAATACTTCAAAGTAGTTATTTTTCCTATGTTTTAATAGAAAAGGATTAAAATTATTAAAAGTAAAATATATTAATAAGTTACTAAAATGAAAAATAAAATTAAAACAAAAATGATAATATAAAATAAATATAAAAACAATTGAAAGTTAAATAAGTAAAAATGAAAATAAAACATAAATCCATAATAAATATTATCGCACTAAAACAAAATGCACTTAGATATAATAAATACATGGATAAGTTAAGAGGGAAAGATATCAGTTTCCATTTATTTTCTCAATAAGAAAAATGAATATTATTTCCGTCTTAAATCACATTCATTAAAAGGGGAGTGAAAAAATAGCTCCTTTTTTCCAATGAAAGACTGTCTTTAATAACTTCCAAAACTATCTAAGTGAGCTGTTTGGCGATGCCTTGGCGATCTACTACTTGTTTGATCCAGTAACCCCCTTTTAAGAAAAATTTCTCTAAGCGCGGGCATCTTCCAAAAAGCTTTATGGCACGAGTCACTGTTATGAATTGGAAAAGGGGATCCTAATACCTCGCCCACTTAACATCCTTATGCGGTAGTTATTTCTGTCAGCTGATTTCCGTAAACAGAGAAAATTAGGTCCTGTATTCGTCTGTATTTCTCAGTACGTGCTGAAATAAT
Source organism: Maratus speculifer (assembly GCA_964019185.1). Lineage (NCBI taxonomy): Eukaryota > Metazoa > Arthropoda > Arachnida > Araneae > Salticidae > Maratus > Maratus speculifer. The sequence continues at coordinate 306,284,872 of OZ025291.1, read as the reverse complement.
GGAAAAGGAATTATTTTGATGAAAAAAGAAATGATAGACTTGTCATTCTGAAATTTATTTGTGGAATATAATATTAAAAAGAAAATTTTTTTAAAATGTCAATGACTAGGTTATTACAAACATAAATTTTAAAAAGCAGTCTTCTAAATAAGTAATTCTTGTTGCTGTGTTTTATTCCAAGCTTCATTTATAGTTTTCTTTTTCTCCTCCAAGTATAGCTAGTTTTTATTTTTTGTTTTTCAATTTTACGAATAATTTGATCGTAATTACAGTATTGATTAAATATTTACATATCAAGACTTATCTTACTATTTTACTAATCTATCAAAATGATAAAGTTACATTTAAATGAGTAATGAAATAAATTTTTCTCTGGAGAAAAATTTAGCACAATGTAAGTGTTTCTCAGATAACAGAAAGTTTTGCAGCCGTTTCTAATTTTTCTGCTAAATTTAATATTTATATTTTGTCTCGGATGAAATTCCATTGGTTTTCTAATCTAAAAATTTAGAAGTATGTAGTGCAACAGTATGGGGCACTGATATTGCTAATACAAAAAACTCAAGCTCCCCAGGAATAAGTAACAATCTTCGAATACCTTTGATTTTGGATATTCTAAAAATGGAACAGTCATTCTCAGTTTTAAATGCCATATTTTTGAGACTATGTATTGGATTGTTTTATGTGAGGACGCTGTTATTTTGTGCACTCTTTTCTAATATTGTTGAAAGGACAGCATGTTTCAATATTGATATGAGGACAGCAGTGATTCATCAAGGCCCGAATGGTTCTATGTTTGGATATTCTTTAACTATGCACAGAGACAAAGATTTTAGCTGGTAAGTGTTTATTCTCTTTTATTGTCCAATATTTTAACATGTTATGCTTTAGTATTTTATTACATAGATTTAGATAATTGAAAATACCACAGAATCTGGAAACACTTTTCAAAAAAAAAAAAAAAAAAATTATTTTAAAACATAGACAGAATGAAAGAAAAAGATTTGTTTAGTGGGGGGTAGAGGGGAGGGTCGATCATATTGATTCTATGGGTGACCACCCATAGAATCAATATGATTGACCCTCCCGATCGACCCTCCCGAAAAGTATATGCATCTAATTAAAATTTTTTTAATCAAATTATTAATTATTAACTGCTAGTTCAAAAACATTTCAATTGAAATTATTAATGTGTTCCATCCATCCTTCGTTCTGTTCTATTAAATAAAAAGTAATGATTAAAGTCATGAATTATAATCAGTTATAACATAATGATTAAATAATTAAAAAATAACAAGTGTTATTTTTCTAGATTTCTGTTTTCTACTTTATATAAAAAAAGTATTTTTCTATGTAATTCATTGGTTCATTTTTCAATAATCATTGAAAATTGACGAAAATATATATATTTTATAATTGGAATGATGAATTTATACTTCTAATAAAATGATGGAGTTGCTAATGACCTGTTTAAAATTAGATTCAATTAATATCTCTATGAGCTCTTATGGCAAAGTAAATCTATTGAAATTTCAAAAGGCTATCTGAGAATAGAAAGAGTATTCTCTATACACCTTTTTAAATTTATTAAAACTGTAATGATACATTTAGATTCTTCCTTTTTTTTCCCTTCCGAATTGTACATTAGTAAAATAAAAAAAAGAACAAAAATTACATATTAACTATGCCTTTTAAATTATTAGATTTTTTTTCTTGCATACATTTCTATGCATAAAACAAACTACAGATAAATAACTAAATGCGATATTTATCAATTTAAAAATAATTTTTTAATTATTTTATATTGTAGAAAAATCCTTTATGTATATGGCCTTTAGTTAACTTTTAGTAAAATTCTAAAAATTATTTTTTATTATTATTATTATTATTATTATTATTATTATTATTATTATTATTATTATTATTATTATTATTATTATTATTATTATTATTATTATTATTATTATTATTATTACATTTTACTAACGTAATATAGTGAACTATTACGCATAGGCAATTTAAAAAAAATCATTCCTGTTAGCCGAAAATACAATACAATTTTACTGGGGTTTTTTTATATGAGAAAGGGAGGGAGGAACGTCGAGACAATTTAATTTAGAGTCAACATTATTTTCATTTTATATTGAATCGTTCCTCTTCTTTTTTTTTTTTTTGCCACAATGTAAATTGAGTATTATTATTAGTTTTTAATTAATGAACATAATTTTTTTTTATAAAATAAACATTTTATAATATTAGGTTTTTATTACTTTTTACTTCAAAATAAATAATATCATTTTTACAGAACTTGAATAATTTCTTTTAAGAGAAATTTAATCTTTGAAAAAATTTAATTAAAGTTGTTTTATCTGTCTTGTTTTGATTTTGACTTATTAATTATAATATTTTAATCCCTGATAAGATAGTAATGTAAATATTTTCCTGAAAAGAGTGGACAATATATAGTTCAAACTTTACGTAATACTTAAGAAGTACCCCTCAAGTAACAAAATACAGCTTTTTTGTTTTTTGTTCGTTTATTTTAGCCAAACTAAATGAGATTATGAAAAAATAAAAATAATTTTGTTTTTCATAGTTTTAATGGATGGTAAAAAGTTTATTAAATCCAATAGATTTTTTAAATCACCAGATTTTGAAAGATTCACCTTTTATGTAAACATTTTAATAAAAATTTTATTTTACTTAAGAAAGGTGTTATAATAATTAAAAATAAATGACATTGACATATTTCGGATCCGTCTAATAAGATCCATAATCATAATTATGATTATGGATCTTATTAGACGGATCCGAAACATGTCAATGTCATTCATTGTTTTTAATTATTATAACACCTTTCTTAAGTAAAATAAAATTTTTATTAAAATGTTTAATGGATGGGTTGTCATGATTCTAGGTAGTAATTTCAATATTTTACATAGAATCAAAAATAAATGTGCTTTACAAATATTAAAATTTAAATTTATGAGGCATGAAAATGTGTTGATTGATTAATTAATTAGAATAGTGAAAACGATAAGAAAAATTATTATTGGTAGTTGAAACATAGATCAATAATATCACGATATTAAAATATCATTCCTATTTTTTTGAAAAAAAAAAGGTGGGAGATCTTTACAAAATGTTTGTAAATTCGCTTACATGTCCGTTGCCATCAGCTAAGAAATATAAAGATACACTAAAAACACTCAGATCGAACCATCATTTAGTGGGAAAATTGGGAACAGTTTGTGTACTTAAGTTTTGAGACAACTTACATCTATTAAACGATCATAATGTTAAAAGTTACTGTAACAACAATTATTATTATTTTTTTTTATTGTTTTCATTACAGTAATAAGAATAATGAAAGTTATTATTATGTACGAAATATGTTTTACATTAATTCCAAAAAATTACAATTCTTTTTCCTTCTCAGCATTTTATTTTTTCCCCCTACTGTTCGGTTTACAAGATTTTTGTCCACAATAATTTTAATACAATGATATTGAGCACTGTAGGAGGCATTTTCGTACTTAATGCTCAATGTTAAAATATGATTAATAATTAAATATATTGAAATTGGGGAAAAAATACTATCAATACGGAAAAATATATAATTTTTTAACATTTGCGTTTTCTTAACTACAAATAATCTTTAAATAGTAAAAGAATGTTTCCCATGCTTCTTTTGCAATGGTCAATCTTTTTTTATCATTATTATTCTGATTTTAAAGTATTTTCAAACAAATCTTTAAGGTAAATATACTTTAAATTTATTATACGTTATATTAGAAATGATCACTATCAAAACTATAAGCAAAAAAGAAAAAAAAAAACGCTTTTTCATTTTTTAGTTTTTATTCTTTAGAGGGAAAAACAAACAAATATGGATTTAAAGGGAGTAACGTAAAAGAAGTATTTTACTTTGTTTTTTTTCAATAATAAATTCTCTCTCTCTCTTTTTTTTTTTTTACATGCATATTTTGGGGAAATTATTCAGAATGAAAAAGAATATATTTGTAGGGAGATATATTTATGAAAGGACAGAAATGTAAAAGTATAAATTAAGTCTGTCTTATGAGCGTTATAAAATATTCTAACGATTGTGTTCTGTTACTTGAAATAATCAAAATATCAGAGGCACAGTGTTGAATCACCACTTTACGTTCACTATCGCTTTTTGCATGCTTCGTATGCTAAATAAATGTACTTTTTCTCCTAAACTACTCATGGACCATCACAAAATGTTTTATATTTATGAAATGAATTAAGGATTTTTTAAAAGAATAAATGCTTTTATTTTATCTAGTTTTTTGGAAAAAAAAATTGTATTGTTAAAAATGAATGAAAAAAAATGTTTGTTTGAAACTCCTTCAATTCAAAAGATTTCCAATGAGACAAACTAACATAAAAAAATAATATGAAAATAGTTATTAATGTTTTGGAAGAAAGGTAAAAATTATGATTAAAAAAATGTTGCTTTTTCAGGAGAAGCGTAAAATCACATGCCATGCTTCACAAACAAATTTAGGGTACTTCCAAATCATATATTTACACGGCTTGTGTAATAATTAGTGTAGAATAATATTATGCAAAATAATTAAGATTGATTTATTTTGATTTTGTAAATACCTTCTCCGCCCTTAACTCTTTTATGGCATATTTCATTATCAAATGATGAGTTCAAAACCACAGCAGTCTAAATCCATTAAAAAGAGAGAGACAGAGAAGAAGGTGTATAAAGTCTGTTTTTTTCACTCCCACTGTAACCAAGGCGGTACACAGATGACATACAGGGTGAGTCATAAATATCGGAACAATAGGCTATCTCCTTAAATATTGCCCCTAGACCCATACTTCCAATTGCAAAAATTCATAAAAAAGGTGAAATTTTTTATAAGTTGCAACACCATGGGGGTCTATTTGAAAAAGTACAAAAATTTAATTTTTATATGGCCACTTAGGGCAAATTTCCCAATTAGAAAATTATTCCTTATCCATTCTTAAATTGAACAAAAAAATTTCATCTTCATATCTCAAAACCTCACAGAGATATTAAAATCCAAAATCCACCAAAATTCGTGACTTACACCACTTAACCATGCCTGTAAACGAAGAGTTTTTGATTTATTTTGAAAACAACTGAAGGATCGTCCACAAATTGTCGGTTATAAAATGTCGATTTCAGACAGTGCCTCTTATTTTGACATTAAAAAAAAAAAAAAAAAAAAAAAAAAAAAAAAAAAAAAAATCAGCTTATTGATTTAAAGCAAAACTTGCTTTCAAAATGTGTTGGTAGTCTGCACTGGAGTCTGCATGGATCGAAATATCTAGGTCCGGTCCCAAACTGACCCATAAAGAAAAAAGTTTGGCCCGGTCTAGAAAGGTGTTAAAATCATAACCCGCACCAGCCTGGAAAAAAGTTTAAATCATTGCTCGACTCAGCCGTGAATTTCTACATAGATCTTTATTTCGGTGTGGTTAAAAATTGTTCCGTAAGGAGGAGTTCTAACCAAAAATACTTATTATAGCTTTTCGTTTTTCATACTTTTACTTTTTACTATTAAAGAATCACCAAAGGCTGTGATGTATTTATTTTATCGATGAATCTCTATTTATAAGTAAATGTTTCACTAATATTTTAATATCGTTAATCCATATTCGATGCGTTGGAGACTTTGAAAAATGTTATACAATAAAACCTTTTAAGACGAAATCACACAGGAAAGAAAAAATACGTTAAAGACAAATACCCCACTAATAAGGTGTTTAAATGGAGTTTATTTTCTTTCTTAGGAATTATGTTTATTTTGCACGGATCAACAAATTTTCCGTTTAAGACAGGATTCCGTCATAGACAGATTTTTTCCCCTGTATTTATTGTATTTAAATTGCCTTTGAATATGCTATAGTTTTTTGTAAAATAAAAATGATTTGAAAATCTATATGTTTTCCGTAAAAACTTTGATTGAGCCAAATTTTGCTTATTTTATGCATGTATTAGGTTAGTCAGAGACAATGATTTTAATACGAATTGTGTCGAGACCAGGATTGAAAATTTCGTCCAGTGCAGACCTAGGAAGAAGGAAGCAGCCGCTTCCGGTATGAAAAATACGTTAGGCCCGGCCAGGCGAGACTTCAGAAAAAAGTAACGTCTCGATCCTTACCGGGCCTGGGCCCAGAATATAGATTTTTTTAACAGCCTCTCCAGGACGATAAGAAGCCTGAAATTGTGAGAGCTAAATTTATAAAAAAGATTTAATCTGCATCTCAGATAAGATTTGTTTAAAATAACTGACGGACATATAAACAGTACCGAAAGACGCTGGAAATGAGAAAAGTTAAATTCGATCGGAAGTTTGAACTGCAGAAAGAAGTTACTTTACACTTTCAATTTTTTAAAAAGATTTAAACATTTTATAAGAAGCCAAACTTTATTTAAAACTTAAAATTCGTTTTTATGCATGAAAATTTTTTTCACCATTATTTTTCGTCTTTGAATCATTAAAAGTCTGGAAGTGTCGAAGAAAAAAGTGCAAGAACATGAAACATGTCATTTTGATTATTTTACATTAGTTTTGTTTCGGCAAATGTGAAAAAAAAAATGTTTACATTTGAAAATATGATTTTTTTTTCATTATATCATTTTTTAAATAAATATTTTTAATAGTTTTAAAATTAATATTGAAAAAAAAAAAAAAATCCTGGAGTAAAACTAAATTTAGATTTTCATCTTTAATGAAATGGAAGAAATTCGATAAATAATGTTCCGAGTTATAATGATTTAAAATTATTCCATTATTAGTATTAATCATTTGAAATTTTAACAAATTTTATGAGAAATTTTAAGATGTGATTTTCTTAGCAAATTATATGGCTAACCATCACATAAAAAGAAAAAATAATTGAAATTCTAACACAAAAGATAGATTTTTTTACACGTTTCCTAGAACTGTTAAAGAAACATTGTTTCTTGAATTGCACGCTTTCAATATGTGATGCCTAATCCCTTAAAACCTGATGAATTATTTAAATGATTATAACTCCGCGAGTTTTGATGATATGGAGATGCAATTTTTTGTGTCTTATTCAAGATTGGATAAGGGAAGTTTTCCTAATTGGAATTTTTATCCTACGGGGGCCGTATAAAAATTTACTTTTCGTAATTTTTCAAATATACCCCCCATGGCGTGACAACTTATCTTATCAAAAAATTTACCTTTTTTTAATGAATTTTTGTAATTCAAGTATGGGTCTAGGGGCAATATTTAAGGAGATAGCCTATTGTTTCGATATTTATGACTCACCCTGTATATGATAAAGTATCTGAAAACATAATTTGGTTTTCTGCGAGAATGGATAAAATAGATTTTATGCACTTTCTAAAAAGAGTGTATCTTTTTTTTTTCTTTTTAAAAATGGACTTGGTCTGTATGATTGTGAGCAGGGATGTAGTGGAGGATATACGGGGGTATACGCCGTATACCCTCTGGATTTTTTAAACAAGCTCCGTATACCCACAGTTTCTCAAATAAAGCATTAGCGTATATCCTATCTATGAACATTCATGATGTTAGCGTATACCTTCTGCTTGTACCGTATACTCTCTGCTATTTTTACGACTACAACACTGATTGTAAGCCCTTCAAATAAATTTCGCCATTTACGGTATTGGATTCAAAACCGTGTTCAATACTAAATTATTTTTTACTTAAAACTCAATGACCATTTTTAAATTTAAAAAGTATCTTTAAATTTTTCTATTAATAATCTTTTAAAATTTAATCTTCTTAAATATAAATTTAAACTCTCGAATAATGTTCCCTGTTTCATAGTAAATTGCAATATCATGCATCAGACAAAAACAGCCTCACGCGATATTCTTTACAAAGTTTTTGTACCGCTGAGTGCTTTTTTTCTTTTTTGTCTTCATTGGTGTCATGCTTTTGAACTCGAGAACACTTTAGATTTGAAGAGGCTAAAGTAGCAAAACTCTTAACGGACTAAAGTTAAGATATGCGAAAATATTATCGTTGAAACAGTTATTTTATCAATATCAATAGTAAAACTAGGATCATAAGAAATATTTAAGTTAAGATATGCGAAAATATTATCGTTCAAACAGTTATTTTATCAATTTGACTCGTAATACTAGGATCATAAGAAATATTTTAAAATTTTCCTTTATTTGATTGCTTTTTTAGTACTCAGAAGTTAAATCTATAAGAACAAAAAAAATAGCAAAAAACTTACTATGATTAAAATTTTTATATCTTTTTTTTTTTTTTTTTTTTTTTTTTTTTTTTTTTTTTTTTTTTACTTTTAACTTTTAGAGCAATTGAAAGTTTTAGATTTAAAAAAGGGGAAAAATATTTTACCCTAAGTTAGAGAATAGCCCATCAACTCTAAAATGGACGCAAATAACAAAATTTCCAAGGATTTCTTTTATGTCGTATTTACCATAAAATAAAATAAATAAATGAATAATATAGGACTCTTGTAGTATTAAATATATTTGATGAAAATATTAAAATAACATCGTGATTTTTATAATAATAATTATAATCTATTTTTAAATCATAATCTATTCATTTATAAAACAATAACTCCTACCCATATAAATAGCCTTAAAGTTTAAAGGTATGGACCAAGATTCGACAGAAAAATTCTAACACACACACACACACAAAGAAAAAGAACAATACGTTTACTTATTTCCACCGATTTAGATTCTACACTATAATTTCCATTTGTCTTCTCGTAGGGCCTTATTTAAGACAAATCAACAAAAAATAAATTGATATGTTAATAAAAAAGAAAGAAAGAAAAACAAAAAATGATAAGTTAACATACAAAAAAATTGAATAAATTCAAGGAATACTGGCATTATATAATTTTTTTAGAGAATAAATGTAATCAGTACAAAAATAGTTCACTTTTAATGCATTGTTACTGTTTTTTTTTAACTAAAAAAAAGACAGAAGTGTGACTTTAAATGAAATTATTGCTAGCAATGGGCCTTAAAATTGCATTTGAAGGTATATAATTTAACAAGTTAATGACTTCAAAAAAATCTCAGTGGCATTTGAGACCTTTTTTTTTTTTACCTAATTCAGCTTAAAAAAATTAATAAAAATATAATGACTACTTTTTTAAATGTTTATATATTTTTCTTTTTGCTTTTCTAAGACGATTTGCGGGGGAAATTAGATACAATTTATAAGTGTGCTTTGTTAGGCTATCTTTGCATATACATATTTTTTTCTAAAACAAGCCTGTGGATTACTAGATATCCTGATAAAAATACTTTTATTGTACATTGTATTAATTTTCGATGCACATCTATATTAGATCTAATCGGATGTCTCCTAATTTAAAATAGTGTTTATTTCCTGTAATAATTTTGTATATAACTTACATAGTATCAGTATTTGAAGTTTCGGATATCAGAGCGTACAACAAGACGCGTACAATTTTGGAAAACCCTGATCTGCTGCAACTGCCAGCAAACACTTATGGTTAGATGAGTATTGAATGACGGATAAAAAAATTATATCCCCCCCCCCAAATAAAACGCACACGCGCACATACTCACATATGGTATGATCTCGTGGCATTTGGAATTTGGATAAAATTATTTTCTTAATAAAATGTCTAAGTGTTCAATTTTCTGAGTCAGTTATCGAGAAACATAAATGATTTTCCACTGCTTGCAGAAGAAGGAAATATATGCTATAATTTACTATATGCATGGATAAAATCTTTCATGGCGATACAAAGTTAAAAAGTCTCTAAAATTAAAAAAAGAAAAAAAAAACTACACAAATATTTTTAAAGCGACAATAAAGACGACAAGGGTCATATTAGATAATAATTGTAGTCTTCTTGCAAAGAGAAGCGTCAGAAAATAACCTAGTTTTACAACCGTTATTATTTTCTTTGAGATCATAGATCTATGTTAAAACTTATTAAATTTAATCTGAAATCCGACAGATAAAAAAAAAGAGAAACAAACAAATAAATCAATACAAGAAGTAATTTATAGGCAACATTCGATAAATTAGAGCAATGGGTACAACGAATTAACAAATACAGGATTTGAAATAATAAAAGTAAAAATTATTCGTTTAATATTAAATGCCACAAAAATAATGTAGAAAGAGATAGCAAATTTTGATAGTTATAGCATTGTGAAGTGTATAAAAGTATTTTTTATTCTTTATAATCATTTACATTAAAAAAAAGAAAAAGAAGGTTACGTGCGAGTATATTATTTGCGTATATAGAGTTCCAGACTGTAAATATGTGAATTAGCAACTGGGCATTTCATTACATAAATATATCATTAAATTTTTTATATAGACTTCAAAAGACGAGTGCGCATAGAGTACGCCGCCCTTGTCTTTATGTAAGTCCAAATACTGTCCGTATCTTTACATCTCAGTTTAATATTTCGGTTTATTATCAGCCCTTTTTTTCGAAAATAATTATCAACAATAATTTAATACTTCTACAACAATAGGTACTTTCAGCGTTCCACATCTTTTGCTGAGCACCGGTTAATCGAAATTTGCGAGCAACGGAAAAATGCGTTTTTCTCAAAAAACTATGATTTACAGCAGCGGTTCCCAAACTTTTTGGTTCGCGGAGCCTTTTTTGGGAAGAATTTCTAAGCCGGAGCCCCTGAACCCAACAATACTGTATGGTTTATAAATAAATTTTTATTGCCTATGGAGCGCAGAAAAATCTGATGGATAAAAGTCAGAGCCAGAAATGATTCTCAGTTTGGCCCTTTCCTGATACAGAAATTCTAAATTCATACTAGAAATTTTAAAATTCTTAAATATTAAAACAAAATCTTTTTACCAGAGCGGTGTTCAAGCAATACTGTTGACATGTTTGACACGAAAACTGTTAATGTTCACCAGGGTGCCAGTTTGTGTGTGTGTGTAGTTTGAATATTTCGAACATAAAATAAATTTTTAATCTGACTCATTTTGCAACACACAGGCATGAAAGAGTTCCTCCTAAAGGAGGAATTCCGCCTTTTTAAAAGAAATTTTGGACGTTCTCTGGATTAATGCAAAAATGCAAAGAAAATTTTAGAAGACTATTAGGGGGTGGGGGCTGAAAAATTGCCTGACATTTTGTCGATTCAAACCCTTGGAGTTTGTTCTTGAATTGTTGTGAAAAAGACATAAAATGAAAAATTATCTTATATAAGCATCTGAAAGTAAGTCATATAAATGAAGATGTTCAAAATGTCTTAAGAATGATTTTTTTTTTTTTTTTTACTTTAAAAATTCAAAGTGAAAAGAAGTGTTTGTGGAATAGAATAATTTGTACTACAGTAGACTCCCTCAAATCCGCACTGCTAAAATCCGCAACTCTCTAAAATCCGCACATTTTTTACGGATAAAAAAAAAAACATTCAATTCAAATGTAGGTGCAAAATTTGACTTTTTTAGATTTTTATCATTTCCATATATTTTTTAATTTGTAATGTTTGTTAAGGTTATTGAATTCATGTTTTTTTCATAAAGAAAGAATAATTTATTTCTGAAAAAATAAATATATTGCTGATATTATTGGTAATCACAATATTACTAAATATATTTATGTATTAATCAAGCTTTTTTAGTTATTAAGTCTGGCTAAACCTGAAATAAAGCTTCATTATTTTATGATCTTGATGTAAATTAGTAATGTACATTTATGAGGCAAGTTTCATTGAATAATTTAGGAAAAACACTTTTCATCTTTATAATGAATATTTAATTGTACATTATTGATTATTCATTTGACCTTTGCTTTTAGTATTTTTATCATTTCAAAAACTATCTAAATTTTTATTATTTTAGTTTATTACTTATTTTAATATATTAGCATAATGTAAGCATTCATTATACTTTTGATTTCATTATTAATTACTTTCAAATTACTTTTTTTTAAAATGTAAACAAAGCAATGACCAGAAATCCGCAAAATTCTAAAATCTGCAAAACCTCTGGTCCCAAGCTGTGCGGATTTGAGGAAGTCTACTGTATTTATTCAACACTTTTGGGTAATTTCTGGAATAACTTTTTCGAGATGTATGTCTGAAGCAAACGATATTGTTAATAATTTCTAAGTTACGAACAAAAAAAACAGGAAATAATGCAGTTACATTTAATTTGATTGTATATGTAGCTATTAAAATGACGCTTAAATTATACGAGTTTAGTGCCGCTAAATAAATAAAAAAAAATTTCCACCTTTTTTTTTTTTTTTTTTTTTTTTTTTTTTTTTTTTTTTTCATTTCCCATTTTCATGCCAAAACACATAGGGAGATTCTCATCCTTGCTATCAAAAATGATAGCCAAAGCACCCCACGAAAGTTAGTGTAAATTCTTCCATGAGTGGTCAAGGCTTATTTGATAGCCAGCTAAATTTGTCATTTATCATTAAAATCATTTATTAAGATTTATATTTCTACCGTATAATCTCTTAAATTGGAAAATTTTTAAATATATGTAAGGATGAGCTTGTGAGATTATTGGTTTAGATTTTCTGTCTATTATTTCTCCTATTATTTTATTTTCTATATTTTTGTTTATTTTCTATTATATTAGGTTAGAATTTTTTTAATTTTAATTACAATAACAAAGAGAAAAATGTGGAAAGTATTTCATTTTCTACAACACTTAGCTCATACAATCACACATATATCAATTTGCACAAACCACGTATGTATGACACATCATATATAAGGTGTCCAATAATCAAACTCCAAAACCATTTTCATGTAACTCGTACCGTTTTTTCTAGCCAAGGATGAAGTGTTAAAGCACCATGGCTGTCATATCTGATAGCCAATGGCCCAACGGAAACATCACTGGCTTTCACAAATGACACAGTCCAAGTGTTAATGGGTTCATGACATCCATTTTTTAAATATAAAATATTCTTTTGGGATTTCCAATATGAATTCTGAATTAAAGATGAAAATGGTAACCATGTCTGGATTATGTAATGCATGGGGGCTTACTTAAAACGATTATTTAAGGCAAAAACCACACACATACAGAAAAAAAGGTAAGTTATACAGTTGTTGAACTGTGATACTTCTATATAATTCCAATAGGCTACTCCCTAAAAAAGGGAAATGGGTAGTTCCAGTCATCCATGAGAAAATATATAACACGTTTTCGCTAGTACCACCTACCTGTATTAGAATTATGCGATTATGGAATATATTTTCGTGCTTCTTTAAGTCTCTAGTACTACTTCTAAACATGCAATGAAAATGAATCCCCTCTCAGCTTCTTTTTTTTAATCATTTTCAAAAAATACATTTATAAACAAGTCATCGTTTTAACATTTAAGTGGGCGGGGAAAAATCTATAAGCTGAATTGTTAGGTAAAAAATTGTTCACTTTTTGGGGTACTTTATTTAAAGTATTTAGCTATTAAATATAGTTTTGAAAGAAACTTTTTATCGTCATTGTTTTTGCCTCAAAACAGATAAGCAGTTAAAAACTACACATGTTAAACGAACTGCAACTAGTAGAAAAACTTTACTAACAAAATAGAATGTATGGGTGGGATTAAATTTATATCAGGGCAGGAACTCATTGACCAAACGTCTAAATAAGAAGTGGAGCTGGGCAAAATTTCAAATTCTTAGTGTGATAACAAATGTAAAGAACCAATATATATTCTTTATATTGCTATTGACTTATTTCTGATTGGAAAATGTGGTAGAGACCAATTAAAAGAAAAAAATTACAGGGGTTGTAATGCTGAAAAAATGCGTTTTCAGCAATATACATTGCTTCTGAAATTAAATACAATTATGTAAAATAGCATAGAAAATTTAAAGAACTAAGAAATTATAAAAATAAAACAAACAGATTAAAGCAATTAAAATTACGAAAGGGAAAAAAACTATATACTCAACGTATATAAATATTAAATGAATCTAATGAGGGGTTTGTTAAATGATATAAGCTATTACAAAAAAGGGGCATTTTAAATAACATTTTTTCGAGGCGCATTTTTTCTTGTTGTACAATTGAAAACAGTATAGAAAGTTTAAATATACAAATAACATAAAACAGTGAACTGTTGTTCAAAACTTTACCACAAATCACACACAGAAGCCGATCATCATATGTTTCAATAAATCATAAGTAATTTTCATCGTATTTTAGTTTTTTTTTTTTTTTATCGAGATTTCCTTCCCCCCAATGTCTCGGTTCTGTCTTGCTTTGATGAAAATACTTGATTTGTGGTGTACGGTACAGAAATAATTTTATTGTCCAAAAGCTCTTTTGTTGCTTCATCTGATTATGAAGTGTGAGAAATAAAGAATTAAATACAAACATATGAATAGGCGGAGCTTCAAAGAACAAAACTGTTCTCAAGCACAGTTATTCAGCAAGCAGAGTTAACAGCACTAGCGGGACTTTTCTGTTTTGATTGACGTTGTGCATTCGATTTAGAATACTATTTCTTGTAGCCTAATTTAAATTGAATTTTTTAAACACATTAAATGCAGAAACATATAATAAAGCAGTTCAAACCAAAAATATTATACATAAAATAAATACATCTTTAATGCAAACACTTTAATAGTTTTAGGGTGTATTATTGTATTTTCCATCCCAATTAAAGGTATTTTTATTTTTGACACGCACACACACAAATTCCTACATACTTTTGAAAATCTTTCACTTGCAATATGCTAATTTCTTTCATAATTTGATTATTTTCCTGGAACACCGCGGAGCCCCTAGAAAATTTCAGGCGGAGCCCCAAGGGCTCCGCGGAGCACACTTTGGGAACCTCTGATTTACAGTAATCGCTATAGTTTCCTCCAAGTTTTCTTTCTACTTCCCGTAATTTTTTCATAATTTTAGTTTCAGTGGATTCAGAAATAGAAAAGGGGGTGGGGCATATTTTTGCACTAAATTTTCGATTATACCTCTGAAAATGTAATATCTAAAATTAAAAGAATTTTATTTTTGAGTTCCGCATTACGAAAGCTTTCACACAGTAAACAAAAAAGAGGGGTTCTTTTTTGTCAGAGTAATTTAATCAGTCCCACAATATTTTTCTTAATTGAATGATTAATAATCTATAAATATGTGAATCAATAACCTGTATTATTTTAGCCAGCTTAAACTTTCCATGTCTCATAGTTTACAAGTAAAATGGTTGTGACAGAGGGATACAGGAGAGATCTTATAATGGTTCCGTTTTTATTTTTTAAGTATGGACTTCTCCCCCCCCCCTCCTTTAAAAAAATAAAATAAATGCAGAAAGAAAGAAGAAAATGTCCAGTATGCATACGCATTTTAAATTTATGTTCATTTGGCTCAACATGAAATTTTTGGGACTTTTTTAATTGAAAACACTAGTTTTGATGATTTAACTTTCGTTTTTTAAAGCGAAACAAATTTTTTCATTCGTTTAAAAAAATAGCTGAAGAAAAGAAAATTATCTCTCTAAATTTGCTGTGCATTCTGAATTTTACATTTTTTATTCACTAAGATTATCCTACTCTCCCTTACACATGTGTAATCATCAAGCACAAAATTATTCCGTTGAAAAAAATAGATAAGACCTTTCAGTGCTCCAGATTTTTTTTCCCTTTTAATCTTGACATGTACGCAATTTTAATATCAGTAAATGGCTCTGCTCTAATAAACAGTTTTCGGAAATGGCGCCGCACTTTTTTATGAAATGTCATGCATGTCCATGTTTTTCCACGATGCAAGATTTTAGAATTCCATTTGATGACCCCGGCGATAGTGGGAGAATCTTTCTTTCAAAATAAATTTCGATTTCTTTTATATTAACACATTGAGTGCCACGTCAGTCACGGGTGACTGACACTGATCTTTCCGTTTACTTAATGATATAATTCTGTAATAAATAAAATATATTTAATTTTTAGATAAATTTTCAGTAATTCCTTAAAACAATATAATTTTTGTAGTTTTATATCATATTTTATGATTTCAATACCCTGCCACTGACACGCCTAAAACGGAAAGTTCTGAGTCAGTCACCGATGACTGACGTGGCACTTTAAAGCCTACACTAGTCACTCAAACAGGCCCGGATCCGGATGATAATGTTAAGTCTATAGGGTCGTTATTTTGAAATATCTCGCTCAAATTTTAATATTTTTACATGATTGTTCTTGCATAGGATAGTTGAGGACAACCTACAACCAGGCTAGTTTTTACATTTTCAATTTTCGTTTCAGATTTTTCTAAAAAAAAATTACTTTAACTTTCGGAATCGGTTGGATCCGGTTTCTGAAATTGAAACTATCATAATATAAAAAATATATTACCAAAATCGAAAAAGTAAAAACTAGCCCGGTTGTGGATCGTCCACAGCTATCTTATTAAAAAAAAATCATGCAAAAATATTAAAATTTGAACAAGATATTTGAAAATAACGGCCGCATAGATTTACATTATCATCCTGGTCATTTCGAGTGAGTCGGGTGACCTCTTAACAAGTTAAATTTATTTGCACATAATAAGTTTTTGGATTCGTGATTTTTTTTTCTTAAATACAGTTGAATTTCTCAAACCTATATGGTTTGGGAACAGAGGTGGTGCAGATTTTAAAATTTTGCGTATTTCGATCACTGATTTGCTTGCTTTTCTTAAACAGTAATTTAAATATAATTTACAGATAGATCGAAAATTCGGTTTCAGTTATAAATCTGAGTTTCATTCAACATTATTTTTCCGTGAAAATTCTTTCATACCGAAACTATATGTATTGCAAAATTTTCTCCCCCCCCCCCGTTTTTTTGAAAATTTTCTACATGACTCATTCATGCGAGCTGTATCGTCTCAAATATGTGACAATCTTTATTTATCGCTATGAATTTCATTACATATAATTAACAGTCATGACTGACTCAAGACACGAGTGGAAATTATAAAACAAGAAAAGAATATCTGACTAAACTTTGAAGATGCTTTTCCCGTGCTCCTTAAAAGGCATATTTAGTTGTAATAGAAAATATATAATTTGAAACGAGAAAAGTGTTTTGAATAATCTTTGAAAAAGTTGTAATATAATTCATGATCATTTGGAAAAATCATAATAAAAGATAAATCGAAGTACGTACTGTCGAAAATCAGTATAAAAAATAAATCGAGGTATGTACTTGGAAAACCATTATAAAAGATAAATCGAGGTATGTACTTTGGAAAATCACTCTAAATGATAAATCGAGGTATGTACACGTCTAAAACATTTGTTATTAGAAAAAAAATTCGTATAATTAGAAAATCATTATGTGTCATTGATGAATAAATCATATTTTCTCTTAATTGATTTTCACAAATCACACACTGATGAATAAATCATAGTTTCACTGTTTGTGATAGGATTTTAGGCGTTTATTTGGTTTTAGGGTTGAAGATTTGAGGAAGTTTACTGCATTTCGGATGTACATTGCCACATCAGACGTATACATAGTGTGTAGAGTGTGCCTTGAATTTGGACACCAGTATCTATGCACAGAAAATTTTGTCTCATCTAACCTAAAATTTTCCGTAAATAAATGGTAGAAAAAGAGAAAAATGTTTAGAGAGAGAAGCACCATACAATATAATTCGAAACCATACATTTCGACCGTAAAAATTAAATATCTCGAATATGGCAATACTAAATATTTGTAACTTGAAATGTTCTAAGGGCCGTACAATAAAGTATTAATTAGTAATCTTGATATTACAAACAAAAGACAATCATTTCTATGAGAATTATAACCTTTAACGACACGGATGGAGTATTGAGAGCGCAGCTCAATGCAAACTAGCCATAAATCTCAATGTAACTACGTGATTAATTCTAATTAAAATAATCTGTTTTTGAAAATTTCCCGTTTATATCTTGTACTACTAATAAGTATTCATTGCATTACACAAATATATCATTAAGAGTTCTTATCCAGACTTTAAAAGCCGATAGCGTATAAAATATGCTGCCCGTATTTTTACGTGCTTTCAAACCGTCCTTGTCTTCAAAGGTTAGTATATCATCTAATGGCCGATATTTTTTTCTAAACAACCTGTATATACTTGTGCAATGATAGATGCATCGAGCATTCCTCAACTCTCATGTTGAGAGCCCAAAAAGTTAAATTTATGTGAAACAGAAAAATGCGATTTTTTCAAAAACTATGTGATCTAGAGTAATTGTTATAGTTTTTTTTGCAAGGTTTAAATTAACAGTTATCAACCCTAATTTTTCATAATTTTAGTTTAAGTAAATTCGAAAATAGAGGGAGGGGGGGGGGGACACATTTTTGTACTATGCTCTCAACAACATGTCTGATAATATAATGTCTAAAATTAATGCAAATATATTTTTAAGTTCGATAGTACAAAATCTTTCACTCGATACTCCATAAAATACATAAACAAATGTGTAAGTGCGATCGGAGATAGCATAGAAGGTTTCATTTAATATTTCTTTCAAAAGAACTCATCTTTTAATTAATAAATTCAAACTGTTAATTTATAATTATTACATTCTTACATAGATCGTAGCACCAATAAATTTAATTTTAAGTAATTAAAAAAGAAAGTTTATCATTTTAATCAAAATAAAAATCTAAAATTCCACATTTTTTGAAAATTCGAAGTTTTAAAAAAATTAGAGGAGATATAAATAAAATTTTTTATTTCTAAAAACGAGAAAATAATTTTAAACGAAATTTAAAATACTGAATCATTAATACATTCCAATAGTTTTTAACCCTTTGAGCTCTGACGGTTGAATTTTCTACCACATAATTTTAACTCCGAAATGTCACATTGGCACCGGAATAATCAACCAAATTTATTTGAAAAAGGTTTAATATATTTTTTCGCGTACATCGTAAGCCGAATTTTTTCTTTACAAAATACTGGTGCCAACGTCACATTTGGAATTTTGAAGGAATTTTCCCATCAGAGTTCAAAGGGTTAAATAGACCGAAAACTGAATTCCAAAAAATATTATGAATGTCTGATGAACTAAATCTTAATAACATAAATCTTTAAATTGGCAAAAAATACAAAATTTCTTTCATTTAAATTAATCTTAATATGAAAAATTCCTTTTCCAGCACCGTGGCTCGAACTGAGAACCTTCTGTTGATTAGTGGCATGCGTTACGTCCAAAATATGATGTCTACATGCCAAACGTTAAAATAAAGTGTTTAAATCGCAAAAATGAATGGATGACTTTGAAAAAATAATTTAATTAAAATAATAGACTTTTGCAAAATCTTATGATTTGACGTATGACACGAGTTATTCAACTACAAGTACACAAAATTTGAAATTTTTGACTTATACAGTTTTTGTGTACAGACTCTGTGACGGACAGACAAAGCACGGAGACAAATATGGTTTCGTCAGATGAATGAAATCCTAAAAAAATGATTTTTATTTCCAAGTAACTTAATTAGCCTATATTTTTCCGAAATATATTTTTGACAGGTTAAGAATAGAATCTATAAATATGTGGATCAATAGCCTTTATAAATCCTGTCGAGTTTGAATTTTCTCGTTCTACATTTTAAGAGAAAAACGGCCGTACAGAGAGACACAGGAGTGATCTTGTAATGATTCCATTTTTAGTTTTTAACCCTTTTTGCTCCGATTGTGCTTTACAGAATCATTAAGATAACTTATTAAAAAATTAATTGAATAAGTCAATTTGTAGAAATACCGTTTAGAGTGAGTTACAAATACCGTATTTACTCGTGTATAGGGCGCATGCGTGTATAACGCGCACCCCTACTTTACAAGTAAAAATGGCGATTTTTTAAAATCTCGTATATAAGGCGCACCATAAATTTGATACGCTAATGAAAAATGACCAAATGAATTTCAGTAAAAAAAAAGTCGAAACAAACATTACACCAGACCAAAACACAAGACGAAAATGCATTTTTAGACTTTGGGTTGTAAAAGAATGACGGGAAATAGGAATGAGTGACGGTAAAGAGAATTGCTAATTAGCGTTTAGATAATGTCATTAGCTCTGTTGTATAAAAAACTGCAAGGAATGAAATAAATATGCAGTAATACTTCAACTAAGTAACATTTTCCGAGTTTTAATATCTTCTTTGAATAATTTCTTGTTTCATATCTATATCGTTCCACTGCATCCAACAGTAAAAAATTATTCCGTGTATAAGGCGCACCTAGGAGTTTTTCCCTAATTTTTTGGAAAAAAAGTACGCCTTATACACGAGTAAATACGGTACTTTATTTTGTCCCAAAATCATTATTAATAGAACAAAACGAAAATATTTTTAAAAGGCTGATTTCTTTTTCATCTACATCTTTTCAGTTTTCTTGACTCTGCAAGCTTATGTGGGAATAGCTTTAATTAGAAAGTCTTTCTATATTTATATTATAGGAGGATTATATTTGTACATTTTCTAACCCTAGAAAATATTTTAAATAAAAGATTTGAGTGAAATTATAATTTTCGCACAAAATTGCTATAAATTCAAATTCAATTAATCAATTTTAATTGTTAAAATCATTCTGAAATGTATTAAATGGCCGAGTTAATCTTTTAATGTAGTTTTAAAAATTCAGGAAACATGCTTTAGAAGATGACATTTTTATGAATTCATTATTTGGGGTAGAAATGATAAAGTCCTTAACCCTAAAAAGCAATGGATGTTGAAGGTTTTATATTATTTACTTGTGACTTTATGAGATTTTATCAAATCAAAAAGTGTCGACTGATTTGAAATGTCTATCAGTCGATTTTCAAGGTTTAACTGTTAATGAGGTCAGCAGATAAAAATATCCTCTACGCGAAACATTACGGAGCATCGATAGAAACTAGCTGCTAAAAAAGGCATTAGATAATCTCAAATATGTACAGAGTTAAGAAATCTGTGGTTAGTGTTACAGTTCTTAATAAATTAGAACAATGCTCGCAGTTTAAATTATTGATTGTTCAGTATAGGAGCTGTGCAAATATAACTTTTTGGAAATTTTGGACCTCCTCCCCCCTTTCGATATCATATGTTCACCGCTGTGCGAAAGGGGGAGGCGGAAGTTTAGGGGGCGCCAAATGTATACTACCAACGTCATTTTTGGCTGTTACAAGAAAAAGTTGGAAGTGAGGGGTGCCAAAATGCCACTTTGCCCCGGGCACAATTATCTCTTCGCACGTCCCTGCATACGGTTTCATCCCTCGAATCCCCTCCCCTCGGTAATGATATCGTTATCAAAGTGTAAAAAATTTTTGATTTTTAGAATCTGCTTCTTTTGTTAGAAGTGATATACAAACAGATTACATTTATTTTTCGCCTACTTTATTAATTCAAATGAAGAGAAATCAATAAAATTTCGGATCATATAAAAAAAAAACAGTTACCATTTAAATGTATTTTATTATAGCTTTTTGTTACATGATGAATTTAATAGTAATAAAAAGTCTTGTTGTTCT
Source organism: Maratus speculifer (assembly GCA_964019185.1). Taxonomy (NCBI): domain Eukaryota; kingdom Metazoa; phylum Arthropoda; class Arachnida; order Araneae; family Salticidae; genus Maratus; species Maratus speculifer. The sequence continues at coordinate 306,263,386 of OZ025291.1, read as the reverse complement.
TGTTGGGGGGGGGGGAATAGATAGAAATTCTTATCAACAAAGCAAGTGGACAACATTCTTCCCTTTCTTTTCTTTTATTACTAAGCACAAGCTTAATTTCAAATATACTTCCCATATGGTTTCTCGAACTGTGATTTTATATGCATACATATGTGAAGACGAATAGGAATGTTAAACGTTGAGATATTCCATGTTTTATAATTAAATAATTTTATAAACATTTAATGATTTTAATAATAACTTTGCATTTTCATAAAAATCGATAACCGACTTAAAAAAGATAACATACTACTTTGAACCAAACAATATAGTACAAATAAAGAGAGAAAATTTTGATTGAATCAAAAATGATATCGATAACAAAAGACATACCCCTGTCCCTCTAGAGACATCTTACGATATCACGTGCCAGATCCCCCTCCTCTCCCCTAAAGTGATAACGTTATATATGCACATCCCCATACATAAAAGAAAGAACAAGTCAGAAATTGTAAGTCAAATGAGGTGGGTTCGTACTTTAACAAATTTTATAAATTTTCAGGTCTTGGTGCAACAGCTATTTGCACTATTATGCAAAAATGTATGGATACAAAATTTATAACGAGTCTATAGAATAAATTCAGTCATACGGAAGAAATAGGATTCTATCTTGAAGTTAAAAATTGATAAGACACGATTTGAAATAAATGAAATTTTAAATGCTTCAATTTCTTCTCCTGGTAATTTCTTTAAAGGTACTTTCAAAACTCCACAAAAGTAAAAGTATTAGCTAGTCAGCAAAGTCAATGGAATTGAAACATTTCCTTATCTTACTCCTAACAGAAGAGGGATTCGATTAAGTAAAATTTCGAATTAATGAAATTTTAGATTTTTAATTTTCTTCTCGCAGAAATTCTTTCAAAAGATATTTTCAAATCTTCACAAAAATAAAAGTATTAACTAATCAACAATGTCAATGGAATTTGAAACAATTCCTTATCCTCCTCCTAACAGAAATGGGGTTCGATAATGTAAAATTTCCAATAAAGGAAACTTTCGGTTTTTAAATTTCTTCTCGTAGTAATTCTTTCAAAAATTATTTTCAAATCTTCACAAAAATAAAAGTATTAACTAGTCAACAATGTCAATGGAAATCGAAACAAATCCTTATCCATCTCCTTAAAGAACTGGGCAATCGATAATGCAAAATTTGAAGTATTAAATAAAATGTATAAACTTCTGCTCGTAATAATTATTTTTTAAAAATATTTTCAAAACTTCACAAAAGTCAAAGTATTAATCCTCCTTCTGAGAGAAGTGTCTAACCGATAAGACAAGATTTCAAATAAATATAATGGTTAAATTTGTGTTCGTAATAATTCTTTCAAAATATATTTTTAAAACTTCACAAAAATAAAAGTATCAACTAGTCAACAATGTGAATGGAATTTTAAATAAATTCCAATCCTTCTCCTAAGAGATATGTCGAATCAATAAGACAAGATTTCAAATAAATTAACTGTTAGATACTCAAATTTCTCCTCACAGTAATTGTTTTAAACGATATTTTCAAAATTTCACAGAAGTCAAAGTATTAACTAGTCAACAATGTCAATGAAAAATGAAACAAGTCATCATTTTCTTCCTAACAGAAGTGGGGAATCGATAACATAAGATTTCAAATGTTTAAATTTCTGCTTATAATTCTTTTAAAAGATAATTACGAAATTTCTCAAAAATAAAAGTATTAACTCGTCAGTAATGTCAATGGAATTTTAAATAGTTCCTCATCTCTCCTTGTAAGAGAAATGGGGCCTGCATAAGACAAGATTTCAAACTAACGAAATCTTAGATGCTTAAATTTTTGCCCATCATATTGTCCGACTACTCTTTTATTTGCCGTTGATCGTTTAAAAATTGACATAAGTCGTATTACCCAGGGGTAGTCGGTACGTAAAGAAAAGGAAATACAAACACTGAATTGATTGCAGAGATCACATTATTAGGAAATCAAGCAAATATTTATTTCGCTAAGCGCAATAAACATAGAGTGATCTAAGATACAGAAGTATTCTAAGTTAAGAAGAATCATAATCTAAGTCTAGTTCATTTCATAACATTACCGCACATTGCATTCGATAATAAAATAGAAAGGAAATTAGGGGATGCCTCGGAAAACCTAATAATTTAAAGCCCACTTACCCATAATCATTAGCCGCATTGCTGGGAAGCCTTTAATCTCCATCACTAGGTTCTGAATTTCCAGGAAAGGGAACTGCTCACACTCAAAATCCCAACTCAAGAAAAACCCTCTAACTCCTTCTCCTCATCCCTTTTTCTCACTCTCTCTCCCCTTTGCTCATTTTCATTATGCACCCCCTTGAAATGCTTCAAATCCAATCCTCTGCGAATAGCAACATTATTGGATACATTAATATAACATGTTATCCTCCATTCGCTCGATTTCTGTTTCCTTGACCACCCCTTTTTTTTTTCTTCAGAGCCCCAAAAGAACGGGTATAACAGCTGGCTCTAGCCGAGGCTTCCCGCTCGAATTCCAGGCGCAAGCCCTTCGTCGCACCTCAAAATTCCTACTATTCATGTTCACCTGAAACCATCTCAAGCCCCTTCTTTTTCGTTCTTTTTGAATACCATCCCTCTCATACTTACCAGGGGAGGGGGCTTTGCTTTTATTATATAATTCGACATTTCTTTTCGTTAAAAATGTTTTATAACATTCGCTTTTTTCTCTGCATAGCATTGCATTTTTACTTTAGCTATCTAACTTTTACTGATCAGGTGCGCGAACACCTGAGATGCACACCTGAGATTCTTCTAATTCAGCTACTTGAAATCCCGGCGATTTATTACTTTTTATTATTATTATTTAAGGGTTGGAACCCCTTTATGAGTGGGTCTGCATTCTATCTCCCTTTCTGCATTGTATGAATCAAAAAGTCAGCTCCCCGACAAATATACGAGATGCTCCAGAAAGAAAAAAAAATTGAGAAAAAAAAATGTCCTAAGATCCGCGGTTTAGCTATCCAAGGCATTCCCTTTTTCCAGTTTTTATAAACAAAGTAAGTAATAATGATGAATGTACATAAATACAAAATAAAAGGAGAAAGCGAAAATAAATAAATTTACATAATAATGATATGTTAATAATACCATTCTATCCTGTAAAAAAAAATGTTGAATCATGATGCTGCAATATATAGCATTAATAATACTAGTACATATAAATATTATTGATACAATTGATTGAAAAAGAGCAAAATATAATAAATTTACAAAATAGTGAAATATTAATTATACCATACATTCCCATGAATGAAAGTTAAACATAATTGTGTAATACATAGTGTTAAATACATTTAAATTGCCTACAACTAAAGCAAATGAAGAGAAAAAAAATCTGATAATTGCATATAATTAGTTCTAAACAGGAAATAAATTAGAAACCTCGAAAAATAGCAATCTGGGAAGTTTCAAAAGTAGAATATCAGATTAATTCTGCGGTTATGGCAAAACAAATAAATGAAGTTTTTTTTTTTTTTTTTTTTTTTTTTTTTTTTTTTTTTTTTAATATGAATATTTATATATAGATATACCGCCTGTATATAGATATACTTCCTGTATTTAGATATACTTCCTGTTTAGTGTATATGCAATCATCGTGATTTACAACAACAGGTTATAATTGTAGCCATTGTAGTTATAATTAGACAAATGATGAATAGACTGGATCCTAAGATTTTTAAAAGGTACAGTGGGGTATGAACGTTCGGAATTTTTAGCCAGTCCCATGCTGAAGAGGATGTCTGAGCACTTTGTATTTGTGTATAATTGAGATTCAACTGCAAAAGTTCTACAGAGGGTTCATCTAAGCACATGCGGAAAGTTTTGCACTGCATGAGAGTTGCAGATTTTAGACAGAGTTTTTCCGAAGCACATTTTTGTTCGGCATGAAATCTAATTGTGAGAGTTTCAGTTTCCGTGTTAAGAAATATAGCTTTGGTGTGCACACTGGTTTGCTGAAAGTGTACCGAGACAACACCTGGTCGGCACGAACTATGAGCTCGAAAAGACATGCGGGCAAGGATAGGACATCTGTAGCAACCACTGGTGATTATGTTGTTGTCTGCTATTTGTGGGCAGACATTTGACATATGTAAAGCCAACTTAAAATTAGAGAAATGCAGTTGAATCCGAACTGCTGATGATAATAGTAGAGTGGATTGCAGCTTGTCTTCATTAATTTTAAATAGATGTATATCTCTCTGCAGTGGGAGGGCATATTCATCAGTTGATTGCATTCGCGTAATCGGATCCGGAGCATGAATGCATCTGAGATTATCCTCAAAATAATCACATGTCGAAATACGAGGATCAAATATAAATTCAGTCGTAAAAGAACTATTCGCTTGCACTGCACCTATCGTGTTAGCCTTTGGGAAATTTCTGTCAGATGCTGGAATAAGAAATGCTTGTGACGGACGAGCAACCCTTTGCACTAATTTTTCTTGTAAGTGAATTTGGTGTTGATCATACGCACCCAAAATTGTTATTTTTATTCTATGATCCGTGATAGCAGAGTCAGTCACTAATATTCTGGAGACTGTGTTGTTTTCAACGTGTTCGACTGATATTTGATATTGACATCCTCCATTCGCTCGATTTCTGTTTCCTTGACCACCCCTTTTTTTTTTCTTCAGAGCCCCAAAAGAACGGGTATAACAGCTGGCTCTAGCCGAGGCTTCCCGCTCGAATTCCAGGCGCAAGCCCTTCGTCGCACCTCAAAATTCCTACTATTCATGTTCACCTGAAACCATCTCAAGCCCCTTCTTTTTCTTTCTTTTTGAATACCATCCCTCTCATACTTACCAGGGGGGGGGCTTTGCTTTTATTATATAATTCGACATTTCTTTTCGTTAAAAATGTTTTATAACATTCGCTTTTTTTTCTCTGCATAGCATTGCATTTTTACTTTAGCTATCTAACTTTTACTGATCAGGTGCACGAACACCTGAGATGCACACCTGAGATTCTTCTAATTCAGCTACTTGAAATCCCGGCGATTTATTACTTTTTATTATTATTATTTAAGGGTTGGAACCCCTTTATGAGTGGGTCTGCATTCTATCTCCCTTTCTGCATTGTATGAATCAAAAAGTCAGCTCCCCGACAATATTTCTTTCATTTTTTTAAACATATTTTCAAAACTTCACAATAAACTAAAGTATTAACTAGTTAACAAAGTCAGTGGAAAAAATCACCATCCTCCTCCTGAGAGAAGGGGGGAATGGATAAGACAAGATTTCAAATCTTAGCTTTTTAAATTTCTGCACATAGTAAATTTTTTTTAAAGATATTTTCAAAATTCTCAAAATTTAAAATACTAACTATTCAACAATGGCAATTAAATTTGAAACAATTCCTCATCTTCCTCAAGCGTGGATCGCTAAGATAATATTCCAAGTAATTGAAATATCAGATATACACTAAAAATTTGACCCTTTTGCTGCATCGTCACTCTCCCGCTTTTATAAAATATCGGTCTTTTGACCCATGAGAATGCTCCATAATAGGATAAAGTAATCGTTTTCTATAAAAGCGGTGGAGTGACGATGCAGCAAAATGGCCAAATTTTTTACGGTGTATATTTTTAATTGATTTTTCAACTGTGTGCTCTTGAAGATTATTCCATCTTGTACTGTAGTTGCAGCCTTACCAACATATGTGAGTGAGAGATGCTAAGCTGGGTATCGTCTTCGTAGCTTAAATGGTAGAGCACTTGCAGTGCTATTTCAAAGATTCCGGATTCGATTCTTGGACATTTTTCACTTTGTTGGTCTACACTTAATTAGCAATGTGATAATTCACGTAATAAATATTTGAAATATTAGATATTTAGCGCTTTCGGGTCTGGTGTACTATTAATAGCACATGACTTTTAATGGAGTATTATTTTCTTTTAAGAAATACTTTTGATATTGTCCGCATACAGAAATGTGAGTATATATCTATGCGTTGATATCACGTATGTTTAGGCATTTAGTAATAATGGTAATTAATATTATTTCTTTAATTCTCTTTGCACTTTTTACGATTCTTTTATTTTAAACATATATGTCACTGTTTAAATTTAAAATAAAAGTTTCTTTCCCGAAAAAATTATATGTAATAAAGCGCGAAAAGTATTAGAAAATTATAACATAATCTAAATCTTATTGTAATACAATATTTTATAAATATCTTCAAAAATTCTTCTTTAGCCTATTGGTATGAATATTAATTGAATAGTGCGCAAAACAACAACAATCGTTATCTTTCAGACAGTGAAATATTCGTTAAACGCTAATTAAATCTATATGGATAGCTAGTGTTAATGTGATTAACGCAAAAGTATTTTTTTTTTTTCTAAAAATTAAAAAAAAAAAATTGGACCCGAAAGGTTTAAATTTTTGTTCGTAGTAATTCTTTTAAAAGATACTAGCTGCACCCGTCGAAATTCGACGGAAAAGAGTATACATTGGATGTGATATATATCAGTCTTATAATACACAATAATATACAGAGCGAAATAAACAATTGCCACTTCTTAAAATAGGGATAACATAATCTTTCATGATGAAGATACACAAGCTTCAGAAAATAATAAAAAATAAGGAAAACAGCTCATAAAGTATTATGTTGGACTTAACTTCAGCTATAAATCTTTTTTTAATGTGGTTTCTAAACATTAAACATTATTTAAATGCCAAATTGTTTAGGAAGTTAATATAATACCTCAGAAGACGAATTCAAAAATATCTTCATAGTTTATTTTTTCTCTGTTTAAATATATCTTGGTAACTCTACAATAATTATAGTATCAATAAAATATTTTAATTATTATAGAAACAGGGAATTAAACTGCATAACCAATCCACTAAACATTTATAGCACTTGCAATAAATTTAATTTATTTATTGGTTTGTAGCCTCCATGAACTTGTCAAAATTAATTTTATTGTCATGACAACGAAAAGAAAAACGATATCTTTGTTATAAAAAAGAACAAAATTTTTGTGTTTGTTGTTGATAAGCAGAAAACATTTTTTTTTATTATTTTAAATAATAACTTAATACAACAAAATGATTTTAATTAATTTTTTTATATTATGTAAAATAGAAATATCGTAATACCGTTATATCACAGAATATTTTTTCCTAATATGACATCATTTACACCTTCTGAAATACTCATCCTTTCCAAAAATAAAAGAGTGATTTATGCAGTTATTTAAAAATTCCTTAGTTTCATAAAAAATTTATTGTAATTAAATGGAAATGGCGCAATTTATAGAAATATTTTTATTTGTGCACATCGCGGACCTTTAAATAAATAGAAGTTCAATTTATTTAGATGCAGGAATAAAAGTCAGTGAATATGACATCATCACTGAAACAGCTATAACAATGTATATTATATTCATGGAACAAACTTATCTGTTTTCTCAATGACGACATTTTCTCCATCGACAAAATTTCGCTTTAGATATTATATTTTATAAAAGTTTATTTTCTGTTATTTTATTTACATAATACTTAATAATATCACACAGTAAATAATCTGTGTATTGTACAGCGATTAGTGAATAATTATGTGCAATCATTTTATTAAGATTAAATTTTACGAAAACCATTATTTTTTTTTTCTTTGAAATGCAATTACACATTCACCGATGAGATCAAGATCCTGATTGGTGAAAAGGAATTAAAAAAAAAAATTTCTTTATTATAGTGAGAAAAGCTTAACCTGTTGCCAGTGTTTTGAAGAAATGTCACGAAAAAGCTTTTAAAATTAAAAATAAAATATAAAAATTGAAATAAATTAAAAATTAGCCAGAATGGGCACATCTACACATAAACAGCTTTCATTTAAAAAAATAATTATCAAAATCGGGTCAGTAGGAAGCTCAGGGCTGATGACTAAAAAAACAGCCAGGTGTTTTAAATATATAGATTTTCAAAACCTCACAAAAATAAAAGTATCAACTAGTCAACAATGTCAGAAGAATTTTGAAACAATTCCTCATACAAGAGGGATATCGATAAGACAAGATCTCCGGTGGTAATGGCTCTTAATCTGCCGCAACAAATCCATTTCGAAATCTCAAATTCACGGGAATTGCCTTTCCTTTGAATGAATCTTTGTCCATGTCCTCCCCATCGTCGCGTTCACACATCCTCTTGGCTTACAAAGCTCTCTTTGAAACAAATCCGAAGTATAATCCCATACATCTCAGACCGAAAGAAAAATGAATCCTGGCTTTTTTTTGCTCCTCCTGTGTCAACGTAGGATATGTTTTGAACAGTTGCTGAGGTATGTACTCCCCGAACGTCCTACCATAGTATTTCTCCAATTAGCTGGAGAGTGCGAACAAGTGATTCTTTTGTTTTTTCTAATCGCACCAGGGAAGGCAGTAGAGGGAAAAATGACAAACTCGTGAATTTATTAGATGCTTTATCTACATATTCATATTTCTTGAACAGAAGTTTTTTCTTCATGGGTGTTTCTTCGGCTTCCGCTTTTTTGGTATTTCAGTTTTATCTTTATGTCGCAACATCTGGAAATATTCTGAGCATTTTCATTTGATATAGTACAAAAATTAATGTTCGACCGAAATAAGTTTTAAAATTCGAAATCGAATTCTGGTTATCTTCTTTTTTTTAGCTGAAAACTAAAACAAAACAATCTTAGAAATAAATTTGGGGTAATATACACGATTGAATAGATTGCTTAAAGAAGAACAGTTACACTGGCTAAAATTAGATTTACAAAATTAATTGCAGAAAAAAATCCATCGAACATGAGTCGTTTTCATGGGTAATTATAGTAAAATAAAATAAAAGATAAGTAAATATGATAAAATTGTCAACTTAGGTCAACTTATGCTACATATTATGGAATGAAAAATCAGCAAAAATCATTTCACTCTGACACAATCGTAGAATTTTTCTTTGCATAAAATAAAAACCTTATGTCTTTTTTACAATCTCAAAATTCACATACGCACTATTACATACTCTTTGTGTTCACCATTTTAATAATATTTTGACGCGCAATAGTCTATTACTAAATACTTTTCCAAATTTGAAGTCAAATTTGTCAGCTACACCTTTGTATATGAATTTTCGAAATCTTAATTTAAGGTTTTAATTAGAATACCGTAGGCGCGGAGAGAAATAAAAGTCCATAAATTTATACGTTTTTTTAGACGCATTTGAGACAAAATATTTAATTATATCAAAGAAAGCTTTTTTTTTTCTTTTTAATATGAAGGCAATTTCTCTCACTTCAATGAAGCATTTTGCTTGCGTCTCATCAGTATCAACAGAACGAAAAAATATTGAAATGTAACAGTTTTATGGGGTAAATGCGTGTTTTTTAAGGCATGACGTCATTTTCTGTTCAATTTGTTTTCATTCATTTCCGTTTCAAAAAAATATTTTTAATTGTAATATACATCAGTAAGTGTATAATCAATAAAAGATAACAAAAACCATTTTACCTTTTCTCGGTAACAATGGAAGTGTTCCAATTGCCACATCTTTAAAGAAATTTCCCAAAAAACTTTTAAAATTAAAAATAAAATGTCAAATTTAAATAAATAATAAAAAAAAATAGTACGGGTACAACTACAAATGAACAGCTTTAATTAAAAAAATATTTATAAAAAATTTTCAGTAGAAAACTTAGCGCTGATGACTATGAAAACAGCCTCGTCTTTTAAATATACAAGGTGGAACCCGTCGAATTTTGACGAAAGAAAATGTTTAAGAAGGAACTCTTTCATTCATTTATAATAAACCTACAAAATTAGCCACAGTAAAATATGCATATTACAGTGGTCAATCTAATTCTAACAAATATTATTTAAAGTTAAAATTAAGGAAAAAAATACAATTTCTATAAAACTCATTTATCCGAATTAGTAAAATTAAACCTTAATCGCATATGTAATCAGCAAAATATAATAAAGATCAACTATTATGATGAAATTATCAGTTGAGGCTCTCATATTTTGTATAAATGCGAATGAAAAAAAAAAATCAAATTGACACAATTTTAGAATTTTACGTGAAATCTAAACCCGTCATAATTTTCATCTTCTCAAAATTTATGCGTGTACATTTCAATTTTTATACATTTTAAGAGAAAATGGCGTATTTCTGTTGCCACAATTTCAAAATTCATTCTAAAATGTATAAATAAATTAATATGTTAAGAATGAATTAAGATACAGCTTTCAAACAAATTGCATCTAAAAGAACATATTTTTCTCCATACGATAATGTAAAAGTTGAAAATGTCGATGTTTAGAAATTTAAAATTTGCAGTACCGAAAATTGCAAAACCGAATTGCATTTGAAAGTGTTGCCATTCGCAAAATGACGCATGCGTTAAGTACAGATACGTTTGGCCTTTATAATATAGATAGCTATATATATATAGTGGTTAATTAATTATAAAAACAAACACATATACATATTATATATGTACAGTAAAGCATCATTTCTACGATGTTTTAGTGTAGTCCCAATTTATTCCTATTTGTTTTATTCTAAAAATATATCCTTTATACGACGCACAAAATCGTTTATACGTCCATTTTTCCATTTTATACACGTCTATCTTTGTTAATTTTTCTTCTGTATTTTAAGAACAAGCGCAATTTGCCAGCTATAAATAAACATCAATGCAATTATCAGTGCACTAACAATACAGATTTTTATCAGTGCACTAACAATACAGATTTTTTTTTTTTTTTTTTTAGTTTTTGCTCTTTATTTTTCATACTGTTTAAGCCACAGCTTTTTCAGATGTGTCTCAAAAATACGAGTTCATCGTGGCAAAAGAAAAAAGTGAAATTTTGAAAGAACTTGATTGTAAAAGTTGCGATATTAAAAAATTCCTTGAATTATATTGGAACTTTAAGAACCTATTTTGTTTGCAAGAATACCAGACAAAATACGTTTCAGGCCCTTGAATTTTTGCACAAATCGTTTATCACAATTAAAAGGTCAGTTATCACGTCAAGC
>OZ025291.1:306228217-306252217 GCA_964019185.1 Maratus speculifer | reverse complement strand
TCTCAAAATGTATTTGATTTTAAGATACAATTTTTAATAAGATGAAAGATATAAGTATGTTCTTCCATTTTATGTACTTTAAAAATGGCATGATGCTGTATTAGACTTTACAAGGGGATCCAAACTGTCAGACATTTGACGAGCAAAAAAATCGACATAACAGCTTATGTGCAGCATGTTTTTTTTTTTTTTTTTTTTTTTTTTGGAAACGCCGCTTCAACTATTGAATGGGTATAATTCTATAACCTCTGTTGTAGTACGAATTTCAATAAAACAATTATACTTAAACATTCAGAAACAATAGAAGTTTAAAATCTAGAAAAAAAATCGAAAATTTAAAAGTGTTAACACTTTGAGCTCTCGTGGGTAAATTTCTTCAAAATTCCAAATGTCACATTGGCACCAGTATTTTGTAAAGGAAATATTCGGTTTACGATATTCACGAAAAACTACATTAAATCTTTTTCAAACAAATCTGTTTGAATATTCCGGTGTCGGTGTGACATTACGGAATTAAAACTAAGTGGTAGAAAATTCTACCATCAGAGCTCAAAGGGTTAAGAGTTTTCAGGACCTCCCCCCCCCCCTAAATAAAATTTGCATAAAATTTTCTGAATTGGGGTAAAAGATTAAAACTCTCAAAAATGTGTGATTTTAGTCAAAATTTGAATGAAAGAAAGGATTATAGATTTTCAAAAACTCAAAAGGATTTGTTATTAAATGTATATATTTTTTTCTATTTATAGCTAATGAAAAAAACTTGCTCAATTTTTAAAAATAAATATAGCTATATGTAATATGTTAACTAATAACTAATATAATTAGTTGCGAATATCTTCGTGTTAAAATAGCTATGAACTAACTGTAAATTTCTTATGTATTATAGATCCTGTAAATGCAGAATTTACATAAAAAAATTAATTATGTATCTTATATTACTGGTAATAAAAATAATCGTTAGAAAAGTTTTCGTTTTAGGTTCATTGGAAAATTAGGAAGATGTCTTGCAATATACAACAATTTCTTAATACAATAACTAAAAATGTGTGTAAAAAAAATTCCAGAGTTGTGTACAGAAATAGATTTTTAATTAAAGTGCTTCTGGAATTCCCTACTCAGCAACGCGAATCTTTCTGACACATTTTCTGATTCATTTTAAAATTAAAGGCATAAAATTGGCAGGCCTGACTATTGAAGCGATTTAGAATCGAAATGAATTTTCGCGTTTTTGATTTTAAAAAAATTACTTACCGAGTTATAAGCAAGCGTGGTAGCATGGCGACAGGCTTTTCTCGTTTCTTGTGGCGCCGCATTTCTGAAATTCGGTTCTAAACACAATTTTTGACAGTTTTTCAGACAGATCTTCTGCTTTTACCAGAAAAAATGGAAAACATGTTTCGATTACACAGTTTTTGAATATAAATGCTGCCAGTTTGATGCATTTTCAGGCCAAAAAGAATTTAAAAAAAAATATGTCAAGAAGTAGCTCCTTTGGATTTGACAACACCCTTAACCTTTTTGATCATCTAAGCCATGAATTTTGATCATAGCTTAGATGATCTCATATGAGGTTTCTAACATCAATTACAGTGAAATTTCCATTTAACTTAGTCTCATTGTTACACAAAAAAACTTCGTTATGAAGAAAATTCGTTAAACAGATATCAACTCACTCATGAAAATTTTATAATAAAATACACACGCATAAAAGAAAGAATACTCATAAAATGGATATATTGAAAAAACGGATTGTAATTCGAGCAGTAACTTTTGTTATATAGTGTAAACATATGATAAATGTTTAATTAGAATAATTTTTTTAAGTATAATAAAGAAAGGAAAACAAAAGCTGAAGCGCGGCATACGATTTCTCGTTTTTTAAGTGTCCCAAAACCTTAACTTTTTAAAAGGCTGTAATATTACTTTGTACAAGCTTCTTACAAAAAACACATTGTTCATAAAAATTTTCGCGCCGAACACTGTTAAAACTAAAGGTTGCATATACCTTTACCTACTACGGGACCTACGGGTGAAATACCTTGTCCCGTCAGTGACTCCCCTAAGGGAACCAGAATTGCACCACTAGGGGTGCCCTGAGGCACACTCCATGGCATCCCAAGGCACCCCCATGGCACCCTATGAGGTGCCATGGGGTGACCTAGGGCACCTCTAGGGGTGCAATTTCGGCTCCTATACGGGTGTCGCTCAAAGCGTTTCACAACCTAGGAGTGCCATATGCAGTGGCGCCAACTTTTGAAAAATATTTGGTGGGCTCAAAAAAGTTTTGAATAAATACATAAATAATGGATGGGCTCAATTAATAATGGGTGGATAGAGATATCAAGTTATTGGGTGGGCTCGCGCCCCATGGGTCCATAATTTGTCGCCACTGGCCATATGCAACCTTTGGTTTTAACAGTGAACAATTCATCTGTAATATTCTCACGAAACTGGAATCCCATTCTTATTGTATTGAAGGTTTTTAGCATTTCTTCTTTTAAATATAAATGATGAAATAAATAAAAAAGTTCATTTTCATACAATTCTCTGCAATAAATTCATACATCCATCGGCAACAGCAATGCCTCCCTTTGAATGTTGCTTACGCACGAAAGTGGAATGAACTTCGTTATATAGAATATATATTTCGTAATATAGAGAATAATTTGCATGTTAAAGGGGTCCGAGACACATTTAAAAAAAAAAAATAATATTTACTGAGTTAAAATTCGGAATTTCTTTGGGGGGATGGTTAACTATATCATTTATAAACAAAATCACATGATAAAATTTCTCAGAATTTTTTTTTAACTTAAAATTTAAAATTTGAGAAATAAGTGCGAAATATATAACTCGAAATATTATTTGTAGAATTTCATTTTTTTTTTTTTTTTTTTTTTTTTTTTTTTACATAAATAAGCAGAAGTATACAAGTTTTAATTCTGATTCAGCATTTTAAAAAATATGAATTTAAATAAAATTAAAAATATTTAAATAAAAAATGATGTAACTTTTTTTAAAAAAAAGCATATTTTTAAAAGTTATTTTCAAATTTTCTGAATCAAAATTAAAGTAAAACAATCAAAAGATGCATAGTCTAAGTTTCAACCATTTATCTTTTACGGTTCTTGACTTAAAACACTTGAAATGCTCGAAACGGTGAAAAAACCCATCATGAAGAAAAACGCATTTTCCTCAGAAGTCGTTTCCATGACATCTATTGTTTGTAAAGTTAGATTTTGAAAACAAAACAAAATGAAAAAAATAATATTTCCTGTTCTACTTAAGGTAGATACATGTTTTAAACGTTACTTTAAACAAACAAACAAAAAAAAATTTAAGTGTTATAATAATAATAATTATTATTGTTATTTTTAGAAAATTTGAAGATTTTTGTCTCCCGAACACCCTTTATGGTGTTCAAAGTCAAGATTCAGTTGAAAATTACGTTAAGTAGAAAACTTCATTAAATAGGGACTTCGTTAGAAGGAAGTTCGACTGCATTCGTAAACTTCTACCGTCGAACTTTTACTCTCACTGACACCTTTTAAAGAAAATGCTTTTCTGGATAGTGTAGAAATAGAATAATGGGTTTAGAGTGAACTTATTAACCCGTTATGGCCGGTGGATAATTTAAAATATCACAAACAAATCTGCTATGAAATTCATTTAACTCATCGAATGTTAGTAATGCAATTTACGATACATTATAAAATGTAAAACAAGACAGATTTTTCTTAATCAACAAAAATACAATATGACGGAAAAAAATGTACTATAATTTTTTATGAGTTAACAACATTTCTAACAGCTTTTTTTTATCTTTAGAAATTGAGACAAAGATGAAATGATATTTTTCGGATTTAAAAATGGATTTATAAGAACAAAATTTCCTTTCCCTCAACTGATTTTCGAAAAGAATTCAAAGTAACATTTATTGAGTATTAGGCTAGGCTGCTATTAAGTATCAATTAAACATAATCAACTGAGTAATGAATTTATGCCTGCAAAAAGTGAGAAAATAACATTTTTTTTTTTCTGTTAATGTTAATGATGTTAATTTATCATGTTTGTAAAACATGTTTTTTGAACATGAAAATTAGTCCAGGCATTACGTGCTCAAAAAGGACAAATAAATGCAAGTTTTGGTGTAGTTTTGATTTTTGGCTTCTTTTATGTTTTTTGGGTCGCTGAACACAAATCTGGCGTTATCCAACAAAATTTCTCCCCGGAAACACGTTTTTTTGGCAAAAAACGTGCAAAAAACGTTGCTTTTTTTCGTTTTTTCTAAATAACTTCAAAATTATACATTTTACATAAAAGTCATCAATACATAAATTAAAGAGCTCAAAATTTCCTACATTTTATGTATTTAAAGTTTTTTTCTCTGATCAATGGTTTAGCCGCGAGAGAGCCGCAAAAATGGGTGTGAAAAGCAAAAAATTCTGAAAAACGTGAATTACAGCACCGTACGTCGATGAAACATGAAAAACAACCATTTTACGCAAAATTTCCCCACTTAATAATACTAAATATATATTAATATTGACTATATTTTATTAACCTGATGGCCATTGTTTCTTTCATAACAAAAAAATAAATAAAAATGAGCATTTTTGTGATCAAAAGCTTCATTTGCTATTATAAAATATAGCAATAATTTCTTAATTTGACTTTTAAATAATGTAAATGAAATAACTAACACAGGCTTTAACATATAAAAGCTGACACGGATTCCAGTTCTTAAAGTTCTCGAAGTTCAAAATGTGGTGTGACAAAAAAAAAAAAAAAAAAAAAAAATCCGGAAAATAGGAATTATATGGCACTGTACATTAGATTTAACATGAAAACTGACCATTTTTCGCAAAGATTGAGTTTAAATAATACTGAAGATATTATGATCGACTATATTTTACAATGAAGTTGCTAACAATAAAAACGACGACTCTTTATGAATTATTACTTAATAATAAATAATTATGTACATTAGTAAGTACATTTACTTAAAAAAACAAAGTACTATTTCCGCTTTCTTTTATTTGAGGGTCCCTGCTTTTCACCGACATTTACAAAATAGAAAATAGACGAATGGAATTAGTGGGTGTTTTTATAACTATTAATATTACAAATAAAAGTTTTTTTAATAGTAAATATTTGATACCTCGCGGCATAACTATGTCCCCTTCCATTGGGACCTCTGATTCATTGTGTGGGCAATCCAATTCCAGATCGGTTTCAAAGTCTAGCTTATCCTCTTCGTCTTGACACACAACTGCGATGTTGCTGCAGTTTCCCGAAGCAAATCTTCTGTCTGATATCTTCGCAAATAATTTTTGCTGCTGCTTCAATCACTCGCAGCCTCTCATCTCGATCAGATTTACATGTTTGCTGATACCATGCATTAGTCAGCATCTTCCCTCCTATATTCTTGAAACACACAATGGACTTTTTTTCTGATTCTTTGTGATGAGTATGTCGTCTCCATATCTCTCAATGAGGTTAAACTTTACAGTTCTCAAATCAGGTTGATAACTCCCTGTAATCTGTTTCATTAGCTCTTCCATGGAGAATTGACACTCGTCATCATGATTTTCAATATAATCGTAATATACTTTGCATTGCTCTGTCGATTGCCTCGGCAAATGGACCACATTTCTACTGTTCTTGGACCATCGGCCTCCCATAAATATATCTAAAACATTTGATGTGGTATTGAGCATTTGCTGCGATCAAATCATTCACTGGTTCGATGCGCTGAATATAGCCTGCTCATAATCATCATTGCGAGCTCTTGCCGCTTTCAGAATTGTACTTTTGAATCCCATGTGTCGCACACTGTATACAATATTGCATTCGCTTGTGTTGCGATGAACTCTTCCGAAATGCACAGTCTACATATAAAACAATTAGTTCGAAAATTAAACTGAGGAGTTGATGATCTTAAAATTTGAGAAGTGCTAGCATTTTGTTCCTCAATCTTCTTCAGATAAGCAGTAATCATCCGTTTATTTACGTATGCTTTTCTACAATTAACATGCACATCTACTGAGATTTTCCCCTTTAGGAAAACTGACTTTCCATCCTTTCTTTCTGTACTTGCCTTGATTAACGCTGCAATACCTCGACTATCTTTCACTGATCCCTCTTCTAAAGGAAAGTCACAAATAAAACTCAGCGATATCGCGCAAAATCATTTTAGATGTTCACTATATTCACGAAGACTCAAACAGTGAATTACTCTATTATAAGTAAGCAGTTGCATATAGAAACTGAGAGGAATGTGTCCTCCTGATAAGCTAGTGATCTGTGCGACGCATTTTTCTAACAGAGGCGAGACTGGTGGAAAAGGGGGGGGGGGGTAGTATTCCACTGAACGGGGAAGCATCATACTGCACGGGGGGAGGGTCGATAGGGGAGTACCGGACTGTCAGACGGGGTACGAAGTAGCTGTCACCTTTGGATTAGCGCATTGGCGTGAATCTGTAAGGAGTATGTAACGGGCATCCATTTTGTAGCCTGGTGGAATTATAGAATTTTAAGCAGCTCTTCAAGAAAAAAAAATGTGACTGTAGTGTTTCTCTCTTTTTAGCGTTAATAAATGCATTGTGTTTCTTTTAAATTAAAACTCCGTAAATTTTAAAACATACTAAATATAATGGAGCCATTGCAAATCACAAGTAACACACACACACACACACATATATATATATATATACACACACACACACACATATATATATATATATATATGGCAGAGAGGGGATGTGGGTTATCTGTTAACTAAATGCTCCATATTTTAATATATCATAAATATAAGGTGCCGATAATTTGAAAAGTTTCTAGGAATACAATTTAACAGACATATTGAAAAAATGGGATATATGGGTAGAAGATAAAAATGATTAAAAATATAAACTAGTCCCTGCGAGTTAATTCACAAGTATTGTTATACAGTCATCTTTTATTGCATTTTCAAAGAATTATTTTCATTTTATTCCTCTGTCGAAGATTACCAAACGATTTTACGCCTTCGAAGCCATTAAGAGGCTACTTCAGTCAAGCGAAAAGACCCATTCGCTAATGCTAATCCTATAAAAAAATTTTATAAAGATATCTGGGTTACATTTCGATGTTTAACTTTTTTTTCACTGGATAGATAAGATCGATTTGTACAAAGGACGTTTTTACTTTTTTTGTTTTTGTTTACAGATGTTTTTAATGAGTATACTTTAATTTACTTAAATAATATTTTATTTGAATGAGCATACTTTGATTTTCGAAACCAGTTTCAAATTTCAAATATTAAAGCATTCTCAGAAAACAGCAATCGAAATTGAAGAAGTAAAAAAATGTCTTGTACAGGCCAATTTTTGCTATCCATTGCAAAATTATATAAAAATATTGAAATGTAACCGAGATACTTTTGCACATTTTTCTCATTTAGCATTAGTAAACGAATCTGTTTGGATTCGTGACTAAAAGATTTCGTCCTTAAAAGAAACTAGCATACCAAATTTTTAAAAGTTCCTGCCAGCTTGGCCTACAGGCGCAGATTGATTTTGAAGTTAAGTGCTCATTTCAACAATAAAAAATAAAATATGATAGAGGTAAACCGAGTTTTAACAAGTTTATTTGGCCGCTTTTAAAGAATTTTTCTTTTGTTTTATTTTATTTTATTTTATTTTATTTATTTTTTGTCAGAGCTGGTTTTATTAGAATCATCTTATGCGTAATTCGGCTCAAAATCCTCAGTTTGACAGCATATTTTGAAATATATTCTGGATTTATCCAACCATCGACCAAAACGCATTTGAGAACAAATTCGAAATAAAAATGAGTTAGAAACTAGGCAATTTGTTATTTGAATACATTCTATATAGGGATGCAACGGATATCCGGCCAATATCCGATATCCGGCATATCCGGCTGATTTTTCAATATCCGAAATATCATCGGATATCCGAATCACAATCACCGGATATCCAGAGTTGGGCAGTATCGAAAATACATGTATTTGAAATACATTTTCAAAATACATTTGTATTTTGTATTTTGTATTTTGAACTGACTAAGCGAAAGTATTTTGGTAATGTATTTTGAAGTGATTTTTCCAAGTATTTTGTATTTTGAAAATACTCTCAAAATACATTTTTGTAGATTTCAAAATTTGCTGTTCTGTAAACCGCAAATCAAAGATTCGCAACAGGAAATACTTTTCATTTTGTTTAGTCTTTGAATTCGTTTCTGGATGTTAACAAAAACACCTTTTTTCAGCCAGTGGTATGATAAACACTGTTAATGAACAGGATGTATAGTTTATGCTGAATTGTTACAAAAATAACGTAATAAATCTGCTACGAGAATTACCAAACAAAATATTCTGTGACAGACAAGAAGGACTCATAAAAAGTTTTACTTCTTATTGCTTTTCTTTCTTTCTTTCTTTCTTTTTTTTTCCAGTACGTTAGGAGTGTAATGTTATTATCATTTATAAAAGCTCCTGAAGCGCTAGATAAGAATAACACTTTTGCCGTTCCCAATGAAAATCCTTCAAGAGAATAATTTCATTGTGATAAGACATGGTGTGCAATAGAGATCTGCACGGACCGGGTCTGGGCCCGAATTCAGTCCGCGG
The DNA here is from genome assembly GCA_964019185.1 of Maratus speculifer. Classification (NCBI taxonomy): domain Eukaryota; kingdom Metazoa; phylum Arthropoda; class Arachnida; order Araneae; family Salticidae; genus Maratus; species Maratus speculifer. The sequence goes on along the minus strand of OZ025291.1, from coordinate 306,243,582 downwards.
GCAGAGCCGAGCTAGTCCGACTTTCATTCTCCGCATTCGGGAACGAGCCTTAATTTTTTCTGAAGGTTCGGATCGGACCAGGCCTAATTTCTACTGGTTAAAACCTTTCAAAATTGTTCTTGGTGATAGAAGCTTGAAAAATATTAGAGGTATATTGACATACATATGTTTAGTTACTTTTAGCGTAGGGAAAAAATCGTCTAAAAGAGGCGCAATTTTTTTAAAATTGTTAAAATTTCTAATTCTTGAAAAACAATTGCACTGTCAAAAAAAAAAAAAAAAAAAAAAAAAAAAAAGTTTTTACTTGTTAATATAATTTTTTAGCTCTCTAGCTATCCAAGCCTGAAAGCTTACGTAACTCGTCCGTTCTGTTTATATGTAACGCGATACTGGATGATAAAAAAAAATTCGATATGCTTCAAATTTTCGATATACGTTTATGGTGAAAGGGCGCTACCCAGATTAATTTTGGGAGTTCATTGGGTTAGTATAGGGGGAGGGGAATGGGGGGAGATAATACCCTCTCTTAATTTAGATAAATTGATTTTTCATGCTTAATTATTAGATTTTGTTCAAATTTTAGATATAGAATCATCCTGATGTAGTGCCTCCAGTTTTGAGTATTCCTTGGTTAAGCATAAATGAGGGAGGAAAATAGGGGTTGACCCCCCTTTTTAATTTAGGTAACTGGGTATTTTTATACGGAATTCACAGATTAGTTTAGATATAGATGAGGCGGAACCGATTAGCTTCAAATTTTAGATGTAGGATCATTCTGATGGGGCATCTCCATGATTAGTTTTGGGTTTCCATTGCTTAAATTTAAAGAAGAAGGGAACAGAAGGGATTCCCCCCCTCCCCCCGCCTTTAAAGTAGACAAATGGTTTTTTTACGCAGAATTTACCGATAAGCTTCAAATATTGAATATAGCTTCATTCTGAAAAGGCGTTTCCCTGATTTGTTTTGGAGATCCATTTGTTAAGGAATAAAAAACAGATCTGGGACCACCCCTTTTAATTTAGTAAATGAATTTTTCATGCAATTAATCTTCAAGTTTTGGATATAAGTTCATACTGAGAAGGAGCTTTTCAGATTAATTTTGGAGTTCTTTTCTTACGTTTAAAGAGGGAAAACGGGCCATTATTACCCCCCCCCCCTCTTAAATTAGATAAATGAGATTTTATGCAGAGTTATCCGATTTGCTTTAATTTTGGATATAGATTCTTATAAATATATTTCTGATAAAGCAAATCCCTGAATAGTTTTTAAAATGTAATGATTAAGTATAAAAAAGTAGAACGGGGGATTAACCCTCTTAAATTAAATAAAAAAGGTTTTATGCAGAATTATCCGATTTGCTTCGAATTTTATATTTAGGTTCATTAATATAAGTCGTACCCTAATTTGTTTTGGGAATTCATTAAGCATAAAGACTGGAAATGGGGGAGCTAATCCATCCTTAATTTTTTTTCGAGTGGCATTATTCCTTGAAAAAATAAGGCTGTATTATACAAATAGTGCCGATAGCCTTTGAACTCAGTCAGGGCTTGAATTTCAGGGCGGGATAGCGGGATTTGCGCCCAAAATTTTGATATCCCGCCCAAAAATGGGAAGCTCCCGCCCAAACAATTTTGCATTTTGAATCTATGATCAACTCCCACGACCGTTTTGCGAATTTTATGTTATTTTCGTGCGAGCAATCAACACATTTGCGAGTTTTTTTACAGCGAAAAAGAACTGAAAATCGATTTTTTCCTCGACTGATTGACAAATTTCGCAATTTTTTTCCTGCAATCGATTGATGAGTTTCGTTCTTGCGAAAAAGAGATGTTTTCTGTTCCGATTCCCCCCACCCACACACACACACACAAAAAAAAAACGCATTTAATTCTAAAAATTATGTAACAGTGATGCCGCGGACGTGCTATTGCGCGTAAATTACGCAAAAAATCGGTGATGATACACAAAAGAAACAGCTATTACACGTCTCACAGAGCGCTTGAATTCGTAAAAGTTTCCAAAAAAACGGCAAATATTGTTAAAACATCGCGAAAAAATTACTAATTTCCGGCAAATTTCGTCAAAAGATTCGCGAAAGAATGCCTAATTTCGTCGCAGAATTCTGTAAAACGGCAGTTTTTGTCAAAAAGGTCGCGAAAAAAACGTCAAATTTCGTCCAAAAATCGCGAAAAGAACGTCAAATTTCGTCCAAAATTCGTGGAAAACGACAAATTTCAACAAAAGATTCACTATAAACGACAAATTCCACAAAAATATCGCGAAAAACGACAATTTTCGTCAAAAAATCGCGATAAAACAGCAGATTTCGCCAAAAGATCGTAAAAAAGGACAGATTTCATCAAAAGATAGCGATAAAATGCAAATTTCATCAAAAAGAACCTCTCCCCCATTCCTTTCCCCCAAAATAATATTGTTGAGAGTGCATTTTTCTGTTCAACAAACTAATTTTCCTGCTTCAATATATTATTTTTTTTCTTTGCTGCTCTAAAATCCGTTTCTGACAGCTCCAAATCTATCTGAGTGAATCAATTCCTGAAAGCAGTCATTCATTAAACTACCATTTACTCAACGAAAGTATTCGTTTTGTAAGAAAAAGTCTTTTTCAATAAATTTGACTTGCCCTTTTTAAAAGAAATGCAAACAATAGCGATACTTCTTATCTTCTACCCTCAAATAAGAATTATTTTATGATTAAGTTTATATTTTGCACATTTAATATAGAGAAAAATAACAATGGTTATAACAATTAATTATAAATTGTAAATATAAATTTATTAAATCAATTAGAAGTTTTATTAATTATTATTAAAACAATAGTCAGACCTGTGACAAAAATAATTAGCACCGGGAAGGAATTTACCATAAGTAAAAACAAGACAGTATAAAAGTTTTTTTAAATACACATTTTGCATAATTATTCTGAATTGTTGATAAAAATTGCTTCAGTGACATTTTTTTATGTCTGTATTCTGGTAATTCTTTAAATAGCACACAAAATAGTAGAAGGTTTTAAACATTTTTTTCTCCCCCCCAAACAGCTAGACTCCCCTCCATTTATAGATGTTGGTAGGGAGACTCCCCTCCTTTGAAAAATTGAATTTCAAGCCCTGTCAGTGCTAAAAGTTTAACTGGGCAATATTCTTTTTATTTGTTACTCGATACTCCCGAAAATGAGCCGCATGTCTACGTTGCCGAAAGGGAGTAAAAGTCAAAAGTGAAAACGACCCTTTTTGAAAATACTTTTGTTTCTGTATGAAATGAGTTTTCTGTTAGAATTTAGACTGATTTCGTTTTTGTTTCATTTTGACACTTTTCATTTCATTTTTAACACTTTCTAATAAGTTTAAATGTGTTCATGAAATCGGTTCGCATGTCTGTCTGTCCGTGCTCTAACCAGGATTGAATTCAGACACTTTTCTCCGGGAGGGACTTTGTGGTTCCCATGGGGGGGAGGCGGATTTATAGAGTTCCGGGGGAGAAATTGGAATTTAATTAAAATTATGACAATTATGAAAATAATTTGACCATTAAATGCACAAAATCTCGAATTTTCTGAAGGGGCATTTCATTGCTCCAGGGGGGGGGGATAACCCTCCAGGCCACCCCCTGAATTCAACACCTCTAACTCGCGTAAATAGGGTCCGATTTCCATAAAATTCAAAGATTTTATTGGACGTTAGTATGGCATGTTCATTGAAAATGAAGAGTGTAGCATCAACAGTTCATTTATAGGAGCACACAAAAACTTTAATTACATTTATCTATGGGAAAAAATCATTCATATTATACTTTAATAATATTATACTAATTTAAATATGCTGAAATTTATATATAACACTGAAGTATACGACATGACGATTAGTGTTGAATATGATGTGCATACAATTTAACATTCATTTACAGGGGATGCATGAAAGAATTTGGCTAAAGAAGAAACTGCATAATAATTGAACTTTTGAAGGCTATGAATAATAATTGCTAGAAGTACGTTTTTAGCTCACAGGCTGCCATAGCCTGAGAACTTATGTGCCCGTCTGTTCTGTATGTACGTTCGTACGTTCGTGCGTAACGCGATAACTCATAATAAAAATATCCGATCCACTTGAAATTTTGTATGTAGGTATATCCTGACAAGGCGCTTCCCTGATTAGTTTTTGGAATTCATTCGATATGTATAAGAGGGTGAACGAGGTGCTCATGCCCCTCCCCTTAGTTGATATAAATGGGATTTTCATGCATAATTAAGTTTTCGTTCAAAATTTAGATTAGGATCATTCTGATGAGGCGATTCCGTGACTGTTATTAGGTGTTCATTGAATAAGTATAAATAGGGGGAACAGGGGTTCTAATGTCCCCCCCCCCTTAATTTATATAAATGGGTTTTTCAAGCAGAATTTTCAGATTTCGTTCAAATCTCTGAATAGTTTTGGGAGTTTAATGGTTAAGTATAAAAGAGGGGGATAACTCCTTTTAAATTATATGAATGCTAAATGGGTTTTTATTAAGAATTATCTCATTTGCTCTGAATTTTGGATATAGATTTTTTATATGATAAAGCATGTCTTTGATAGTATAGGAGGTTCAATGATTAAGTATAAAAAAGAGGAAAAGGGAGAGCTGTTTCCCCTTCTTAATTTTTTTTTCGAACGGAATTAACCCTTGAAAATATAAGGCTTTAATGTACAATTAGTATTTGTAGCCTGTGAGCTCAATGCCATCAGTTTAACTGGGCAGTATTCTTTATTAGTTATGATAAGCGTTTTTAAATTTTACTATATTTTTAACATGACTTCGGATATCTAAATTTTATAGATCCTATACAAGGCTGTACAAAAGTGCTTAGGTACATTTGGTAAATTCACGAAAATTGCTGAATGGGAAATATTCGTTCAACTGAAAAAGCTTTTGACATACTATGTAGTATGTATATACAAATCCATAAATCATATACAGAACCGCACACACAAAAAAATACCCGATATTTTTTTTTCATTATTGATACCATTAGTATAAATTGGGTTTTCGAGTGCATTATATGCCTTTTCAATTCTTTATTTAGACATTATCGTTCTCTTTAATAAACTATAAAGTTTTGTTACAGTATTCTGAATGCGTTGGAAAATGTTTCATAATCTATGCTGGACGCATGATTTTTCTTTCTAGTTTTCCTTATTTTGGAAATTATGTTATAATTTCAAAAACTTAATTAGTTTTGAGAAAGCACTTTACAACACCCAGTGATTTTCAAAATTTGAAAATGTATTTTGTATTTTGAATGTATTTTGAAAATACATGTATTTTGTATTTTGAATGTTTTCTTTTGAAAAGTATTTTGTATTTTGTATTTTAGATTCTCAAAGATAAGTATTTTGTATTTTGTATCGAAAATGATTTTTCGATGTATTTTGCCCAACTCTGATATCCGACTTCTCTATCGGATATCCGATCGTATATCCGGCAGAATGCAACAAACCACTGAGTTAATGAAAATCAGTAAAATCATTACTTTTATGATGATCAAAACATGACTCATGTAATAAGAGTCACATACTTACATACGTCATGGATTTCCTGGACCAATAATAAACAAAATAAAATGCAGACACCACAAGGTCCATTCTCAACCGATAACATCAACCGCTTTCCAAATGATTGAAAAAAAATGGCAAACTTTAAGGAAACACATTTAGAAACAATAAATAGTTTATGTGCATAGTTCACAGAAATTAGGACATGACCTTTTTTAATAAACCATTTCTCATGGAATAGAGGAAACCTACTGATTATGTCCTTTTCAGAATTTCATATGGGTTTAAAATTCCATTGCATAGAAGAACATAATTCAATTAGCTAAAATGTCAGAAATTACAGTATTGACGATAATTTCACTAAGTGGTATACAATCACCGCAGGATATTGACAATACAATCATCTAAATGCCTAAATGCATTATTCTTGCAAGTAAATTAAAAATGAATGCCCATTAGATTTTACAAGATTTAAAAAAAAAAGTAACTTACAAAAGATTCTAAACCACACAAAATAGAATAAAATATAAATTAAAATATTCATTTAGCAAGTCAATTATTAATTATCCATAACACTGAGTGAAAATTGAAAAATAGATAGGATATATATAAGGCTTGATTCTTTTCGTTTGTTTTAATTAAAATAGACATTTTGGATAATTATCTTGAGTTGTTGATTTAAATTATTTCAATGGAATTTTGTCATGCTAGTATAAATTAAATATTTAAATGGCATGAAAAAAAAAATAGTTTTTTTTTTTTTTTTATTCTTTCTTCTCATATAGTTTAACTCCCCTGCATTTACAAATGTTATGAGGAAAATTTTCTCTGCCTGGGAAAACCTGAATTTAAAGCCCTGAGAGTCAAAGATATATAGTTTCTGTAAATTATATTCCAATACGTTTAAAAGTTGTAATGGTGTGTGAAACACGTTTGTAATTTATTATTTGAGATCGCATTACATAAAGAAATAAACAAACATTCACCATAACTAAAAACATATTTAGTACCGGATATCCGAATCCGGCAAGCAAATCGGATACTGGATATCCGGTATCCTATATTCGGCAAAATCAGTATCCGGTGCATTCCTAATTCTATATTCTTCAATCATGATCGCTTCCAGAAATTCTGTTCAAAATGCCCACTTTGGCAGCATATTTTGAAATATTCTTCAGTTCTTGTAAGTCACAGCAACTTTGGATTTGAATATCTCTGTCAGACATTTAGTTATAAAGATCAAAATTTTTTTGATCAATTCAGGAACGTATAAGGAATAATTTCCTATAATACGGGAATTTTGTCTTACGGGGCCGCATAATAATTTAAAATCAAATAGACACCCCCCCCCTCCCCCTCAAAAAAAAAAAAAAAAAAAAAATGGAGCTGCAATTAATGTCATCACATTTTGTCGCCTTTTTTATGAAACTTTGTTACTGGAAGTAAGTGCCTAGAGGCGATATTAAAGGAGCTAGCCTGTTTTGCTAATTACGACTCACCCTCTCTCTATATTTATAAGCATACATACATATAGATAGATAGATTAATGAAGTTTTCTACTGATTGAAGTTTTGGGGTCTAGGGGTCATAATCAGTGTAGATTTGCAAAAAAAAAAAAAAAAAAAGAAAAAGAAAAAAAATGCAGAATTTGTAACATAAGAACGATCGCAATAGGTAGTATTCTATACAAAATCTACCTTCTTAATTAACCTTCTTAATAATTTTCGTTTTCACTCATAATCATTTAATTTTATTTTATTTTTTCCAGAAAGAAAACAGGAAAATAAAAACAAGTTTTCTGTTCAACATTTAAAAAATTAAGGAAATTTTAAATATCTAATTACAGTACAGGGAGAGTCATAAATATCGAAACAATAGGTTATCTCCTTAAATACTGCCCCTAGACTCATGCTTCCAGCTGCAAAAAATTATCAAAAAAGGTGAATTTTTTATAAGTTGCAACTCCATGGGGGGTCTATTTGAAAAAATACGAAAATTAATTTTTTATACGTATTCCCCCGTATGGCAAAATTCCCAATTAGGAAATTATTCCTTACCCATTCCTAAATAAATAAATAAATAAATAAATAAATAAATAAAAAATCTCCATATCTAAAAATTTCAGAGATATTAAAATCAAAAATTCTCAAAAATTCGTGAATTCGTTTTCATGCCTGAAAACGAAGAGTTTTTAATTCATTTTGAAAGCAAGCGTGGGATCATCCATAAATTATTCGTTATTAAATGTATCGGACTGTAGAGGTCTGCACGGGCCCGGGCCGGCGGAATAATTCTAAATTTTCTTACGGGCCGGGCCGATAAAAAAATTTAATGGGCCTACCGGCCCGTTATAAGGTCGTAAAACGATAAAATATCAGCTATTTTCATTGAATATGGCTTTAACGAGAATAAATATAAATGTACGTCATGAGCCGATTATTAGTTTGACAACATCAATACAGAAATATAACTTGTACATTGTAGAGATCGGCATAAGTCAGTTACTTTGTCTGACTCGAGCTGAATATTTTTTAAGATTACTCGTGCTGGGCAATGCTATTGATTATTTTTTCATTTCCGTTATTTAAAATAAATTAAAATGTCACTCATTATAATTTGGGTCGACGGGATGACTGCCAAAATATATGGCACCCTTTAAATGTCTGCGCCCCGGGGCGATCGCCCCTCCCCCCCTCATGCCCCGCGCTGTACGGCATTGTAACACTATAATAAATTTATATCACATTAATTGGCACTATAATTGGCGATTTAATATAATCAGTCACATTTATTCCGGGAGGGACGAATTGTTTAAACGAAGCATCCTTATAACTCCAAAATTAACAATCTTATGAAATAAAAATTTGCGGCGTCGGATTAAGCGTCTCATTTCGCATTCAAATATATCTTTGAATCGAAAATTGAATGATATACAGAGCCAGGAAAAATCTCCGTAATATTGACGTAACCTGTTTTTCGATTGCAAATATCTCGACAACTAATAATCCGATGGACTCGGTTCTTGTTGTCAAATTTTCGCCATTTTATGGCCTTTAACGTTCATTCCTTGAAATTAAAAAAATCAAAAAAAATTTATGTACTTTTTATGAGAACGGGTTTTTCGAGGGTACGAAAAAAATAATTCCGGATAATCGAGGTTATTGATATTAAATAGGCTTCTTTGTCTTGTTGCATACTAAGTACATACAAAATTTCAAGTCTCTAGATCAATTCGTTCGGGAGATAAAGCGGTACTACTAGGTTATCCCGTCAACCTAAAAACTATCGCCACATTATAAGATTAAATGCCAATAATGGATGATATCTCGCTTGCATTGCAATATTTTTATACGATTCTTTTTGCACTGGATAGCTGAGATCGATGTGTATTTTTACTTTTACGATTTCGGTTGCAGATATTGGGTTTCGATTTTTGAAGAGAATTTAAAATACAGTTATTTAAATTATCGCTGGAAAAGTTATTTTCACACACACACAAAATGTCTAAAATTGCAAGTGGCCAGTCACCTTTGGCCATATAGTGTATTACTGTTGATTCTCTCTCTCTCTCTCTCCCCCCCCCCCCCATTTCTCCTAAAAATAAAGCAGCATTTCAACAAAAGTATATATATATATATATATATATATATATATATATTTTTTTTTTTTGTGGAAAAAATAATCTTATCTAAAAGGCAGGCATTAAAATACTATTTTAAATTATTTCTCATTTTCCCATTTCATGCGCTTTTCTTTATTTTTTTGCAATTTTATGCCTGCTTTGCATCTTGAAATAGCAAGAAATATATTTAAAAATGCAATTTGTCTGAAAATCGTATATCGTAAATGCTTTTTGCTGTTAGTTGGAAGTATAGTAAAATATATGAAATGTAACACATATATTAGATTTTCAATAAAAAATGCAATGCATTTACATTCTGTACACCGAGAAATCTGAATTAGATCACTTGTTTTTAATTGATGTAAATTAATTATTTAATAAACTACCTCATATTTTTCTTTCATTTAGCTTTGAATGTAATAGTATAGTCAAAAACAACTCTTGGTAAAAAAAAAAAAAAAAAAAAAAATGCATTTTTTTTTTTTTAACTGTCTTTTTTTTTTATCAGATATTTTTTTTCCCATTTAATAATTAGAATTATAAATCTTGATGTATTTTCAGTTCTTTGTGGAATCACTTCGAAAATACAGGAGAAAGAACGACAAACAATGTTGAAGGTTGGCACAGCATATTAAACTAGTCGTTGGGGGCCACCGTAATACTTACCCATCATGGATATGTATATGAAAATAAAACATGTGAAAACTATTTATACAATGCATTACAATTCATAAACAAAATTTAAATATTGTTAATATACATAGTAATGCTATATTAAAGATCTGCTGATGTAGCAATTTCAATAAAATTATATAAAACGCCAAACTACTCAAGTAATACCGAACTCCGCAAAAGAAACATCCTTATAACTCCAAAAATAATAATTCTATTAACTAACAATTAACTGCGTCGGATTAAGCGTCTCATTTCCAATTAAAACATACCTCTGAATTGAAATTTGAATGAAATACATGATCATGAAAAATCGAAGAATGTGGAAAACAGGATTACAAATATCTCGGCAACTAATAATTCAATCGACTTCATTCTATATGCAAAATGTGTGTTATTTTATTGCCTTTTACGTCCATTCCTTAGAACAAAAAAAATTTCGAAAATTTTTATATACCTTTCATCAGAACGAATTTTTCGAGAGTCCGAAAAAAATAGTTCCGGATAATCGAGGTTGCTGATATTAAATAGGGTTCGTCCCATCCTTACATACTAACTATATACAAAATTTCAAGTCTCTATCTCAATTTGTTCGGGAGATAGAGCGTTTACAGACAGACAGACAGACAGACAGACAGACGGACGGCAATTTTTTTTTTCTAAAAATATGTTTTTTGGAATCTCCACTATCTAAAACGTGTAAATCCATCAAAATTTTTTTTTCGATTTTCAAAACGATTGCAAGACTTACCCTATACTACGTATGATGGGTAAGTAAAAACTATTATCTCAAAAATCTATGAGATGTTACAGGAATAAAATATAATAAGTTTCTATGGAAAATTGCGGCAATTACTGAAAAAGCTTAGCTGCCTTATAAGTTAAAATTTGTTTTTTTTTTTTTTTAAATAGTGTGTTTTAACTTTTTGTCTGTCCCTGTAAATAAAGTAATCATGCTAGAAACTTCATTCTCAAAAGGAATCGTTCTAGGTTATACATAAGTAATTTCCTAAAATTTCATGGCAATCCGAGTATATTTACTGGGGTTAGAGTGCGAACAGACGGCCAGACAATAACCGAAAGCATAAACACTTAAACTTTGCAGGAAAGTTTTAAAAACCTACTTTTTCTTCTTCCAGGCATCAAAATGGCTGTTGAAATAGGTCCTCTCTAGGCAAACCTACTATTTAAAAGAACGATTAATCTTTCTTCCTCTAATCCTCTTCCTGCGCGGTGGGGAAAATTTGATGAATGGTTTTCTTATTGTTTAAGAATAAAGCCCGTGCCCAGCATTGCAGAATCCACTGAACGTGGGCGTGGGATGCTGGGGCGGGCGTTTCACCAACGTTATTTCATACTTGCACCCCTTCAATCAAAGGGGAAAGTGCAGATGGGATCAGTTAAAACCTGTTTTAGTTATTTTATTTACATTATTTAAAAGTCAAATTAAGAAATTATTACTATTATTATTTTGTAATAACAAATGAAGATTTTGCTCACAGATATGCTCATTTTTATTTATTTTTTAGTTATAAAAGAAACAATGAACATCAGATTAATAAAATACAGTCAATAATATATTTAGTGTTATTAAGTGGGGAAAATTTGCGTAAAATGGTTGTTTTTCAAGTTTCATCGATGTACGGTGCTGTAATTCACGTTTTTCAGAATTTTTTGGTTTTCACACCTATTTTTGCGGCTCTCTCACGGCTGAACCATTGATCGGAGAAAAAAACTTTAAATGCATAAAATGTAGGAAATTTTGTGCTCTTTAATTTATGTATTGATGACTTTTATGTAAAATGCATAATTTTGAAGTTATTTAGAAAAAACGAAAAAAAGCCACGTTTTTTGCACGTTTTTTGCCAAAAAAACGTGTTTCCGGGGAGAAATTTTGTTGGATAATGCCAGATTCGTGTTCAGCGACCCCAAAAACATAAAGGGAGCCAAAAATCAAAACTACACCAAAACTTGCATTTATTTTTTACCAAATGCCTGGACTAAATAGTTACTTGACAATGGATAGTATTAGAAAAAAACCTATATTTCAGGCTGAGAAAACTGGTCAACACTGGAACGGTTGTAAGCTGTCATTTTGACTCTACCATATGAATGTATTTCGGTTCAAAGCAGAAATTCATAATGCTCAAAGAAGAAAAACGTTAAATAAAAAAGTTAAAGAGCATTAAATAAAAATTTTGGTGCGAAATATTTTTATAAAACTTGACTAAAATTTCTGGCCTTTCTAGTGTTAAGGGGATATTTTACCTTTTCAATAATCTTGTTTATTTTTCAAAACCTTGTTCAAATGATGAACTTACTGCACTTCAATGTTCAACTAAAAGTACGTTTTGTAAGATGAATTAACTGCATATTTATTTTTTCTGAAGTTTAATTTTTTAAAAAAAATCTCTAATATTGTTTTAAACATTGATATTTTTGCCCAAATTTTTAAGATTCTCGAATGTATATCACACAAGACTGTATATAGATTTTTAGATACATCTAATATATTACATTTAACCCTTTGCTCTTGAGAGGGGACTCTCATTTACCACTAGTGTTGTAAGTTGTCTCTCGTAAATCGTGACGCCAAATGCTTGAACACCACTAAGATCTGCAGTTTATTTCGCCATATTTTTATCACAGATTATCCGGTCATTAAATAAGGCGAAGAAAATTAGTTCAAAATACTGATATCCAGAGCATTTGGAGTACCCATTTACACGAGACAAAAGTGGTCGCTGCGAATCACCTTTCGAGTGCAAAGAGTTAATGTATTTTTTTTTTTACTGATACATATAGAGCAAAATGAGGAAATCTAACACACCTTTATATATATTTTTTATTAAAAAATAACAAAAAACCATAAAGCTAATTACATACGCAGATCAATTACATATATAATATACAGCGTATACAAAAAAATTTAAATCTCTATTTCAATAATAATAATAATAATAATAATAATAAAAAGAAAAAAAAACCCTTAGCATTTTAAAAACATGAAAATGAAGAAAATATGAACATGGAGAAAAGCCGTTTAAAGTTTTCATTTGTAATGGGAATTTTGCTTGTTAGCAGCCGTGCATATATAACGTTATCCTTTTAAAGAGGAGGGTGACTGGCATATGATATCGTAAGATATCTCTAGGGAGAGTGAAGGGGGGGGGGGGTCTTTTGATATTGAAATGACTTTTGTTCCAATCAAAATTTTTTATTTTTATTTGTAACATGCTCTTTGATTCAAAAAAGTATGTTATCATTATTTAGTCAGTTATCTATTTTTATAAAAACACTGATTATTACTTATATAACTGAATTATCATAAAATTATTTAATTTCAAAATGTAGAATACTTCCAACGTTCGACATGTTACATTCCTATTCTTCTTCATATGTGTTTGCAAACATAATCACGGTTCGAAAAATCATATGTGAAGAGTGTTTGAAATGAAGCATCTATTTACGAATAAATAAAAGAAAAAGAATGTTTTCCACTTGTTTTGTTGATAAAATTTTTATCTGACCCTCCCTTTCCCCTCCTCCGTTTTTGACAAGTGCAACAAGACTTCATTACTGCTGAAAACATTATGTAACAAAAAGTTATTACAAAACGCTTTTAAATGTAACTATTTCTTTTAAGTGTCATTTGATGTAAAGTGATATTTTATTGATTTCTCTTCATTACAATCAATAAAGTATGCAAAAATAAATGTAACCAGTTTTGTATATCACTCCAAACAAAAATGGATTCTTTATTAAAAATAATTAAATAATAATAACAATAAAAATTACACTTTAATAACAGTATTATTATTGAGTGAGGTGGGCAGGGGTTTGAGGGATGATAACGTATGATATCGGAAAGGGGGGAGGGGGGGTCCACAATTTCCAAAGAGTTGATAACGTTATAAGGCTCAGCCCCTTATAATAATCCCTTCCCGGCGGGAACCTTTTGCGAAATTTTTAATGTTTTGTCACCGGTTTTTAAAAATAGAAACTTGTGCCTTATTAAATCGAGAAAATGCTCCGATTAAATAAGGAAAATTTTACAAGAAAATTTTACTGGTCGGGAAAAACGGATTCTTAAATCTTTTTGCGGCACGTATACATGTCGCTCGTCCCCAAGGGGTTAACAAAATTTACAATAACTCGGATAAATTACTATATAGGTAAAAATGAAGTGCCAAAATATTTACAGTTAAACGGGCTTTCATATAACATAGAAAATCGACACTTTGACCAATTTCGGGGTAAACTGCCCCTTAACCTTTTGCGGCGCAGGACAAATTCATTGCTTAAGTGTTGAAATTAATGACTGATACCGGAATTTTTAAACAACTTTATATGTTAATAAGAAAACGTTATATTTCACGCATTTAGTAAATCGTAATTTTTTCAAACAAAATTCCGGTGCCAATGTGGCGTTTGGGAATTAAAATTAAGTGGTATATCTATGAAACCACTGCGCCGCAAAAGGTTAATACAATAAAATAACTAATCTGAAATTTTTTCGAAAAACAGTGTTAGCAAAAATAAAAGAAACTGTTCTTTATAAATGTTTTTTTTAATATTTCGCAGCGGTTTCTGAAGATAAAGAATGGTTTTTTGGAATTGCAGGTAAACGAAGGAGGTTATTGTGTATTTTCGTTTGTAGTTATATTACTAGCATATTTTTTTACATTAAGATACTTTTTTTTCAGTGAATGTACTTTATTTTATCGTGCGTGGCTTCAAATTACTTTCAGTGTTTAATAACAAATGCAGCACAAGATTTTGCCAGCATTAAAACTTTACACTCCATGTTTTTTCAACATGAGGAAAGCCGAACAGTTATATAATTGGGAAATAAATTATCCCATCAAAAACATCGCATGTAAAAAAAAGCCAAATTTCGGAACCGTAAAAAATAATGAGATCATGTATAGAGTCAAGTTTAACTTTCTTCTTAACTTTGAGATTTCAATTCACAAATTATTCCTAGTCTGTACATCTGTAATTTATGATTATGTATGTGACTTGGCAATTTATCAACACAAGGAAGTTATTACGTCAACACAGTGATAAATTCAAGGGTGGCCCGGGGGGGGGACATCCCCCGGAGCTATCAAATGTCCCCCCGGGAAATTTGAGATTTTGCATTTTCAATGGTAAAAAAGTGCAATTTTCTCCCGGAACTTTGTTGTATTCCCCCCCCCCCCCGGAGCCATAGAAGTCCCTCCGGAGAAAAGTGTCTGAATTCAACACTGCATCAACTTTTTACTATGTTTTTTGAGTTGGGGTGGTATTATTTGATTAAGGCTGAATATGAAATGAGGGATCTAGCTCGTATTCATGTTATACAGGAAGAAAATCACCCAAAACTCTGAACATCAAGCTAGAGCACAAGAGAGTTTTCACACTCGGGCTTACAATGTTGCGTAAAATTGTGTCCATGCTACAAATACATATAACGCCAGTGCTCTTCCAAATGTTATTTTATGCAATACTTTATAAATAACCGTTATATTAACCTCTTC